>CM040120.1:393696530-394050475 GCA_022559845.1 Amorphophallus konjac | reverse complement strand
CCTCTTTGCGATGGAACGAGGTCATGCGGGGGAGGGCTAGCCTTCCGACCACCGCACCCCGTGTACACCGGCTACCACTACGCGGACGACGGAGGCACATTGATCGTCGGAGGAGAGGAGCAGCACTCCGCATACGACCGAGCCGCACAGATCATCAGAGGAGAGCACCCTTCTTCAAGATTCGATGCAGTTGAGAGGAGCAGACCTAAGGCACAAAGAATGGCACTCCGTCGAGCAATCGGCCACGAACTCACTATTTATGTATGCGTGGTAAGATTTTGTTGGGGAGAACGATGTTTGGGTCTCCTTGAACCAATTGTGAAGGGTGCATCGTGGTCCAGGTAAGGGTTTCAGTTTGAGCGTTGAGCATTGGGATTTTTTAATTGCCATGGTTTCAATTTCCGGCGGAGTGAGACAAGTGTGTGTGGTTGTTACATTACATTGTCTAGTTTGTTTGTTAGGATTAAGAATGTTGTTATGTCATTTTTGGTGTTAATTTTGTGGGATTATTTATAGTTCTAAAGATCTTATTACTGTCCTAAGATTCTTAGATTGTGAAAATGGGGGAAAGGGAGCCATCGTTAAAGTTGACCTATAAATTTGGTGGTTATTGGAAAACATTAAAGTCTGGGAGGAGGGCATACACATCAGGGCAGAGTAAGATAGTAGTGGCATATCCTGATTACTACAGTAGATGCATACTAATTGAGGATATGAGCATATATCTAAGTGGGCAAGTACACATTGTCTAGAATTTTATTATGAATTACCTAATAGCAGACCTGTTCGGTATGAGGAAATAATTTCAGATGCTCAGTTGTATGAGGTGATGAAAGCCCATTTGCCCGTAGGGAAGATGATAATATATGTTAGCACATTGGACAGTCGGCCATTAGACTTGTAGCCAACCAATAATTCACAGAAAGGTGTGCCCAACCAGTCTGCTCAGGTTGACCCTGGTGCTCAGGCCCATTCCCAGACAATTGTTGATCTTGATGGGATGGATGTTTAGGATGAGGTTATTCAACATGATGAGGTTGTTCAGGATGCTGCGGTTGTTCAGGTGGAGGTTGGTCAACATGGTGAGGTTGTTCATGATGCTGAGGTTGTTCAGGATGAGGTTCTTCATCAGGATGAGGTTATTCATGATGCTGCGGTTGTTCAGGATGAGGTTGTGCATGATGCTGATACTGTTCATGAAGCTGAGGTTGTTAGTCTTCATGCCCCTGCCCAGGATAGACAAGTGCAAGCCTTGGCTATTGTTGATGAGGATTATCAGATTTTAAAGAATAAGATGCAATCTGAATCAAATGACAGTGACTCAGAATTTGTTTCATATGAAGATGAGTACAGTGATTCTGAGGAGAGTGTGGCTGATTCTGATGAGGTACACACTGAAGACAGTTATCATTCAAGGCCATCTACCTCAGACGAGTCGGATATTGATGGAGAGGTTTCAGATGATTATGGAGATTTGCTAGAGGTTGGTGAAGAGACCCTGGATATATCAGTTGGTTCTTTGTTTGCAAATAGTTGGGAGTACAAGATTGCTCTACGTCAGCATGTGATAAAAAATCAATTCGAATTGAAGCAGGTGAAAAATGATAGCATGAGGATTACTATTGTGTATGCAAATGTTAATTGAAAATGGAGAGTGCATGCCTCAAGATTGTAGGATGGAGTTATGTTTACAGTCAAAACAATGCAAGAAAAGCATACATGTTCGGCCACATCAAGGTGTGATAATAGGATGACATCAAAAGATTGGATTTTAGCAAGGGTAAAGGAAGCAGTGAAGGATAATCCTGACATACCCGCTAGAAAGTTGCAAGCTGATTTATTAAAGTCTTACAATATTTCAATCCCTTATCACTGCTGTAGCACCCCCGATAAAACCATTGAGTAAATTTAAAACTTCTTCCTAAAAGAAATCATACATGAAGGCCTTACATAAAGAACCCAACCTCACAAGGACTATAATATAAATATACAAGCCAACCCTACTTTATGACATAAAGAATCATGAGGGCTTTGTGTAAAGAGCCAAACCTCATGGGGGCTAGTATATAAAATTTCAACCCATCACTTTATGCATACGTAATCTACTCTTCTTAAAAGAATTTTAGGCTTTGTTTAAAGAACTAAACTATAGGATGACTAGCATACAAATGTGCATTCCAACTTTATGCACATGGGTAAAGAATCTCACATGGGAGGTTTTGTACAAAGAAATAAACCATGAGAGGGTTATTATATAAATGTACAAGACAAACTTTAACACATGGGCCATGGGTTGTACGTAAGTGCTTTCCACCTTTTCCAACTTCCAAATTGAAGACTCCTCACCTGGGCGCCATTTACAATATTGAAGACATGCATGGAGGCACCGATTTCAATAGGACCCCATCCCCTTATAATATTAATATATATGTGTACATCTTGAATGCTAACACGTGCTTGTGGCAGAATTGTCTAAAAATTAATGCCCTCTTGCAAGGGCGTCATTCCCATGAATAATGCCACCTAAACTAATGACATCCTCATTCAAGGCGTCATTTATGTGAATAGTACCACCTAGATTAATGAACGACCCCTTACAAGGGGGTCATTTAAACCTATGTTTCTAGAAGGTTGAGACACGAATAACCTCATTTTAGCTGGCAAACCCCATGCCTACTCAGTAGGACCCTCAAGGCATTAACCCAATGTCTTACGATTCCCTATAACTAATCTTCTACGAAGCACTGTCAAAGGCTACTGCCATCTTTCAGTGCTTGTAGAAGGGAATATTTCCCTTCGTTCCTCGGAAAGCGTGAAGTCTACGTCCTGCTGCGGCGGCGGGGAACGTGTGGCTTCATCCTGTCATCTTTCCTCATAATCACACGTCAAAAGGTAGGTGTTCTCAAATCCTTGCCTAACTAGTAGCTAAATAGGTTAACTGATGCATGCTTAGAGTTCGATTAACTCGTCAACCATGCTATATATCACCTGGCTTTACCATGATCACGAAATAATCAAGTATATACCATGTTATATATATTTTAATAGCCTATTTCACCTGTCGCATATGATTTTTATACATACTGTTACCATGATCTTTATGAGTTGAACATAGTCCGTTAAGCATGATTTCATGAGTTTTCGAACATATTTTATTACACAAGTTTTACAGACTTAATAACCATGTTTTAAACCTTAGTATAGAACCTCTGTACATCAAATACTTGCATGTTTTAAAAACCCGAGAGTCCCAGCTCTCAGGTAAATGGCGCCCCAGACCTGGGCGCCACTTACAAAATTGAAGTCCCCTCCGGGGGCGCCAATTTCACAATTGAAGACCCCGTGTGGGGGCGCCAATTTAATGAAGGCATGTTTCATGTTGTCATTTCAATTTTTGAAATTTCTAGTAATTAATAATGCAGCACATTCAAAAATCCATAACTATCAAACTAAAGCATGAAATTTGTACATGAACATGTTTCTGGAATCCTGTCATTTATCTCAACCTGCTCGTACCATTACTTCCCGATTCGGAGCATTTTGATACTGATGAATAGTGCACACTCACTTGTAAATGGCGCCCCTGACCAGGGTGCCAATTACAGAATTGAAGACTCCGCGAGGAGTCGTCAATTAATGAAGACACGTGCCATGTCGTCAATTCCATTTTCTGGAATTTTCAGAAATCAGGAAATCAACGCATTCAAAAATCTATAACTAATAAACTGGACCACAAAAATTTTGACTGAATATACTTCTGTAATCCTGGGATTTTTCTCCACCTGACCATGTCTTCGGATTCTGATTCGGAGAAACTTTGAAGAAATGAAGAGTAACTTGTATCACAGAACTTACAGTTCTGATGCGAAGCACAACTCACTTGGAAAACAACTCAATTGGTGACCCTACGTAGTGTCGTCAATTCGAGTTGAACCTGTACTTAAATTCAGGACACTCCGGAGAGTCTTCAATTAAATGAAGACTACTCGCGAAGTCTTCAATTTGTTAAATAGCGGCAACCAGTAAGTCTTCAATTCGTTAAATAGCGGCAGCCAGCAATTCTTCAATTCGTTAAATAGCGGCAGCCAGCAATTCTTCAATTCGTTAAATAGCGGCAGCCAGCAAGTCTTCAATTTGTTAAATAGTGGCAGCCAGCAAGTCTTCAATTAAATGAAGACTGCATACAGGGGCGCCAATTCTTTAAGTATATATATATATTCAAAAAAATGCCCTATGTAATTGGCGCCCCAAGCCAGGGCGCCAATTACTTAAATGACGGCGGCGAGGTCGTCTTCAATTAAATGAAGACACCCTGGGAGGCGCCAATTTGATATATCCCTATATAAAATTCTAAAAATTTAAAATTTGAAGGATTGGCAAACCCCTAGATGCCAATTCAGTAATTACAACTTCTGATCTTGTTCTATCTCGTGAATTGTGCAAACACAACCCAAATCCATATTCCTACGTATTATGAATTCTTGAATTCCATTCCATGAAAAATCTACTTGTGTATATCCTACATGGTCAAACGTTGAACCTCTTAAACTACCATTTGGGAGTGTTGGAGTTAAGTGCCATGCAGGGCAAAGTGCTACGTTGTGGGAGCCACCTCTTGAAGCCGTACGGCGCAAAGTGCTACATGACGGGAGCCACCTCTTGAGTCTGTATGGGCCACCTCTAGAATCCTGCATAACCAAATGACTAGTTAATCTCGTCTGTAATGCTACGTTTCTTAATTCTTGAAATTCCATATTGGCTACAAATGAGAGTGGATGTCAAAGGTAATACATGAAATGCTGTGCATATAGGGCCCGGTCTGGTCTTGGGAGGAGCACCCGAAGGTACTTGTGTCCATGAGAGTTTATTGACCACGGTGTTTAACATTGCACCAGAGTACTTGCTTGACTTGAGACACTCCACCCCTACTCTCTCTCTCTCTCTCTCTCTCTCTCTCTCTCTCTTTACTTGACTTGACTTGCGAGGCCCGGAACGGGCAATACTTGACTTGTGGCCCGAGAAAGGGAAAAATACTTGCTTGACTAAAATAGCCAATTCTACTGATACGTACTTGACATTACTTGCTTGAATTAAATTTACTTGATCGTACCTGAGATATACTTGTACATGAGTTCCTTCTTGCACTTGAGTTCGTACTTGTACACGAATCCCTGCTTGCCCCGAAGTGGCATTTACATCTATAAATTCTTGAAATACTGCTTGTCAAATACTTGAAATCTTGATATACTCTCTTTATACAGTTCTTAATCTCTTATTATTCATCATGCCTAGATTTATCTGTATACCTAATTTTCTTATACGTACGTCATGCATAGCCATATTGATAATACATGCAAATTGTAAATCACGTAAAGATTGCTCGAATTTGAGATGTAATTCTTACTGAGCGATTTGCTCATCCAGTTGCTTTCTAACATTTTCAGGTGATTCGGGTAGCGACAAGAATGGGATTGAGACCGAGTGAAGAGTGCTAGAACGCCAAATCACCGGTCATTAGCTAGTCGCGTCCTTGAATATTATTTGAGTCCTACTTTGTATTCTAGTATATCAGTTAATTGTTAGAACCATGTTAAGGCACTTAGCCTAATGTTGTCTCTTTTAAATTTGGAATTGTCATGGACTATCTTTAATTCCTTTGGTTATTCAAATAATCATCACATGGACTATTGGGATTATTAAGTTTTATTAATCTTTTGCGCACTCCATAATTATGTATGTCAAAAATTTTGTCGCTCAAATGACACGATCTATATAGACGCGTCACGTATCTGAGTATCTTCCGCGCTCGGGACGTGACAGTCTTCGTGGTATCAGAGCCAAGTTTTTCAAACCAAGGAAACTAGAAGGAATAAAAGGGTTAGAAATTGAAATCTAAGTAAAAACTTGAGTCCAAGGATAGGTAAAACCTGAGTCTAAGGATAGATACACCTTACCCAATGAGATGGATAGAGCCATGGGTTAAGTTCTATAATGACTTTTGACCTTATAAGTAAACCTGATCTTTATCATACGTAAACTCTTTTGTAGGATCATGGCTGCTGAAAGAGCACAATGGCGCGAGATGCAACGCACCGTGCAGGGCCTTACACAGGCACTACAGCAAGTGGCCCAAGGCGGAGCTAACCGTGGAGCGGGTGATCTCCACAGGAGTTTCCGTAACATGAACCTGCCAAGGTTCACGGGTTCGTCCGACCCCGAGGATGCCGGAATTGGCTAAAGGAGATGGAAGGAATCTTCCGTGTAATGCAATGCGCGGACGAGGAGAAGGTTTTACTGGCCGTATTCCAACTGGAGCGGGACGCTCGATGCTGGTGGGAATCCATAGAAGCAACACTGTCAGAAGACCATGTCACATGGGATGAATTCACGGAGCATTTCAACACAAGTACTTCTTCGACCATATCCAGGAGAAGAAGGCCGCAGAATTCGCCGTTCTAAAACAACGGGGCTTGAAAGTGGCCGAGTATGAGGCCCAATTCTCAAGATTGTCAAGGCATGCACCTCACTTGGTGTGTACGGAAAAGATGAAGGCGAGAAGGTTCCTCAACGGGCTTCGGCCCCGTTATATCACGCAACTTGCACCGATGGATATCCAAGTCTATTCGGAGATAGTTCGGCGTGCCCAATTGCTAGAAGATGCCACCGAATTATCCGAGAGAATCCGAGGAAGAGACAAGAAGGAACCCGTCACAAGCCAAGAAAAATTAAACAATCATTCAACAAGAAGCGGTTCTTCATGGGAGGGGAGCCCTCCAAGGCGAAGAAATTCCAGAAGACTGACATGCCATTCTCCACCGCCACACCCTCAAAGGAGATTTGCAAATATTGTGATAAAGCTGGTCATAAGACAGAGGAATGCTGGAGGAAGTTAGGAGCTTGTCTTCGATGCGGGAGCCGAGAGCATCGAATCCCAGACTGTCCACTGATGAAGGAGCAAGACACCAAAGACGAGAAGCGTCCGGTAAAGAAACAAGGCCGTCTGCAAGCTCTCCGAGAGACGGAACCCACTGAATGCGGAATTGTGGAAGGTACTCTCACTATTTGTTCAAAAACTGCTCAAGTTTTATTTGATACCGGAGCAACTCATTCATTCGTTTCCAAGAAATTTGCTGCTTCATTTTCTAAGAAACATGAAATGTTAGATTTGGTCATATCTACACCTCTTGGGAATGAGTCTGATATCACTTACCACTATCCAAATTGTGAAGTGATGATTAAGGGAAGCAATTTACCTGCTGACCTGATATGCCTAGATATGAAAGGTTATGATGTCATACTAGGTGCTGACTGGTTATCCACATACCCAGCAACTGTAGATTGCCGGCATGGCAAGGTAACTTTCGTGGATTTCCCAAAGCTAGTTTACAATAGCCCTCGGAATAAATTGCTTCTTATATCAGCACTCCAAGCTAGAAAGCTTATGGATAAGGAACGCATAGCTTTCATAGCATTCGTGACTGCCACGAAGGGCGAGGAGATTAAACTTGAAGACATCCGTGTAATTCGGGATTTTCCCGACGTCTTTCCAGAAGAATTGCCCGGCTTACCCCCGAAAAGGGAAGTGTCATTTACAATTGACCTTGTCCCTGGTGCTGGTCCTGTTTCTAGGGCACCATACAGAATGTCCCCTGCTGAGCTGAAGGAACTAAAAGAGCAGCTAATGGAGTTATTGAAAAAGGGTTTCATCGGGCCAAGTACTTCCCCATGGGGAGCACCCGTGCTATTCGTCAAAAAGAAGGACGGATCGATGAGACTATGCATCGATTATCGGCAGCTAAATCACCTTACAATCAAGAACAAATACCCGCTGCCGCGGATTGACGAGCTGTTTGATCAGTTATCAGGAGTTTCATATTTCTCTAAGATTGATCTTCGTTCTGGTTACCACAAATTGAAGATCAAAGAAGAAGACATTCATAAAACTACATTCCGAAGCAGGTATGGGCATTACGAATTTACTGTTATGCCTTTCAGACTAACAAATGCCCCCGCAGCTTTTATGCAGTTAATGAACAACATATTCAGGCCCTACTTAGACCAATTTATTGTAGTCTTTGTTGATGATATTTTGATCTATTCAAAGACCGATGAGGATCATGAAGAACATCTGAAGAAGGAACTGCAGATATTGAGGGAAAACAAGCTATATGCCAAATTCAGCAAATGCGAGTTCTGGCTCGAGGAAGTATCCTTCTTAGGCCATATCATTTCAAAGAACAGAATTACTGTTGACCCCTCAAAGGTCGAAGCCGTGAAGAACTGGGAACGACCCACAAATGCAATGGAGATTCGGAGCTTCTTGGGTCTAGCTGGTTACTACCGGCGTTTTATCAAGGACTTCTCCAAGATTGCTGTTCCTCTGACCAGGTTAACCCGCAAGGAAATGCCTTATGAGTGGAATGAAGACTGTGAAAAGATTTTTTAAACTTTGAAGGATTTTTTGACCACTGCTCCAGTCTTATCATTACCAATTGAAGGAGAAAAATATGAGGTATATACCGATGCTTCGGGTATTGGCCTTGGATGTGTATTGATGTAGAATGGAAGAGTCATTGCATACTCTTCCCGACAATTGAAGAAACATGAAGAGAACTACCCGGTTCATGACTTAGAACTGGCCGCAGTAGTATTTGCCTTGAAGATCTGGAGACATTATCTCTACGGAGAACAATTCACTGTATACTCCGATCATAAAAGCCTTAAATACTTATTCTCCTAAAAGGAGCTGAACATGCGGCAAAGACGTTGGCTCGAATATCTCAAAGATTTTGACTTCATTATATAATACCATCCTGGAAAGGGTAATTCCATCGCTGATGCCCTTATTCGAAAGCCAAGAGCAATTCTGGCCAACTGCATGATACAAGAATGGAAGCTGCTGGAGAAATTCTCTGAGCTTGATATCAGTACAGATGAGAAGAACATGTGTATTATTCTATCTCATATGAGCCTACATCCAGATTTGCTACTTGAAATCAAGAAGCTACATGAAGAAGATCCCTCACTAGTGGAGATAAAAAGTAAGTGGGATGAGAGAGTTGATTTTAAGCTGACACCTGATAGCAGATTGCTATTTCATGAACGGACATGTGTACCCGACTGTCCCGAATTGAAGAAGAAGATTCTTGAAGAATCTCATAGACCGAGGTATGCGATCCACCTTAGAGCCACTAAGATGTACCAAGACTTGAAAAGAACTTTCTGGTGGCCTAACATGAAACGGGAGGTAGCAGACTTTGTATCTCGTTGTCTCACATGCCAACAAGTGAAGGCGGAACATCAAAAACCCACCGGAAAGCTTCATCCGCTAGATATTCCTAAGTGGAAGTGGGAAGATATTGGCATGGACTTTATCATGGGTTTGCCCAAGTCAAGGGGCAGATATGATGGAATTTGGGTAATTATCGACCGGCTAACTAAATCGGCCCATTTCCTACCCATCAAAAGCCGATGGTCAGTCGATATACTTGCTGCCCTGTATATCAAGGAGATGGTTAGATTGCTTGGAGTTCCCATCTCGATCGTATCTGACTGAGACCCACGTTTCACCTCTCATTTTTGGAAGAGTCTACAACACTCTCTGGGGATAAAACTCAACTACAACACTGCTTTCCATCCCCAGACAGATGGACAGATCGAGAGGACAAATCAAGTTGTGGAAGATATGTTGAGAGCATGCATTATAGACTTCGGCGGAAGCTGGCATGACCACTTACCACTAGCCGAATTTACTTATAACAATAGCTATCAAACCAGTATACAAATGGCACCTTTTGAGGCACTATATGGCAGGAATTGTCGATCTCCTATATGCTAGGATGAAGTTGGTGAAAAATAAATTCTAGGCCTAGACATGGTAAGAGATTACACTGAGAAGATAAATCTCATTAGAGAAAGGTTAAAAATAGCATAGTCCAGGCAGAAATCTTATGCAGATAACAGAAGGCGAGACTTGGAATTTCAAGTCGAAGATCATGTTTTCCTGAAGGTATCTCCCGACCGAGGCATTAGAAGATTCGATGTTAAGGGCAAACTAACACCAAGGTTTATTGGTCCATTCGAAGTGCTGGAAAGAGTAGGCGAGGTGGCTTATCGCATCACCCTACATCCGCAACTGTCAGAAGTGCACAACGTGTTTCATGTTTCTATGCTGAAAAAATACATGCACGATCCTTTTCATGTCATTGACCACAATGATTTAGTGGTACAGAAGGACCTTACCTACAAACAGAGGCCAATGAAGATCCTCGACCGAGAAGTTTGAGTTCTAAGGAACAAGATGATCCCTATGGTGAAAATTCAGTGGAATCGATGCCTAGAACAAGAAGCTACATGGAAAACTGAAGAATCTATGAAGAGGAGATTTTCGGAGTTATTCTAATTGTGAGTACTCTGCACTCTTCCTATTCATGCATAATACAGTTGAATTTGGGGACCAAATTCTTTTAAGTGGGGGAGGGTGTAGCACCCCCGATAAAACCATTGAGTAAATTTAAAACTTCTTCCTAAAAGAAATCATACATGAAGGCCTTACATAAAGAACCCAACCTCACAAGGACTATAATATAAATATACAAGCTAACCCTACTTTATGACATAAAGAATCATGAGGGCTTTGTGTAAAGAGCCAAACCTCATGGGGGCTAGTATATAAAATTTCAACCCATCACTTTATGCATACGTAATCTACTCTTCTTAAAAGAATTTTAGGCTTCGTTTAAAGAACTAAACTATAGGAGGACTAGCATACAAATGTGCATTCCCACCTTATGTACACGGGTAAAGAATCTCACATGGGAGGTTTTGTACAAAGAAATAAACCATGAGAGGGTTATTATATAAATGTATAAGACAAACTTTAACACATGGGCCATGGGTTGTACGTAAGTGCTTTCCACCTTTTCCAACTTCCAAATTGAAGACTCCTCACCTGGGCGCCATTTACAATATTGAAGACATGCATGGAGGCGCCATTTTTAATAGGACCCCATCCCCTTATAATATTAATATATTTGTGTACATCTTGAATGCTAACACGTGATTGTGGCAGAATTGTCTAAAAATTAACGCCCTCTTGCAAGGGCGTCATTCCCATGAATAATTCCACCTAAACTAATGATGTCCTCATGCAAGGCGTCATTTATGTGAATAGTACCACCTAGAATAATGAACGACTCCTTACAAGGGGGTCATTTAAACCTATGTTTCTAGAAGGTTGAGACACGAATAACCTCATTTTAGCTGGCAAACCCCATGCCTACTCAGCAGGACCCTTAAGGCATTAACCCAATGTCTTACGATTCCCTATAACTAATCTCCTACGAAGCACTGTCAGAGGCTACTGCCATCTTTCAGTGCTTGCAGAAGGGAATATTTCCCTTCGTTCTGTTGTGTAGTGGATAGCGGATCTAGAGGGGAGGGGTGAATAGATCTGCCCCTCTTTTCGTAATGCAACCCTCTTTAAAGCTAGATTATGAAATAAGTAGCGGAATATAACTAGCTTGACGTAGAACACAAATGATTTGCTTGGAAAGATGATTACGCAATATAGATATTGAACCTAAGCATGCATCTAACACATATCAATTGCACAATCAAACCACAACACAAAGGATTTTAAGGTGGTTTCGGACTGAATCCCCAGTCCTACGTCCACCCCTCACCAAATCCGGCGAGGCTCCACTAGTTCCACACACTGAATCGTAAATCGGAAAGACCACCGATTGCCTTCCTACTAACCACCGGTAGGGATGTCAACACCACAGATCGGATAACTTCCGATTGCCTTCCTACTAACCACCGGTAGGGACGATCTTCAGTTCCAAATGTTTGAATGAAATGGAAAAGAACAAGATATGAAAATACTCAAACAAGATATGAAATATGCTCAAGGAGAAGGATCTTGTCTGAGATTGCTGGGGCTTGAATCTTCTTTTGAAGTAGCTTGAATCACTTGGAGATTTGATGAAGAACTTCTTCCCGGAGTACTATTCACAGCTACAGTACTCGAACTCTTCTCCCTTGAACACACCCTTACAGCCTCCTTTGATCTGCCTTATTAGCCTTTCTTGCTTCTACTCTTCTTTGGAGGTTGCTGGATTGAGATATGAACTTGAATCACCTTGAGTTGATGGAGAGAGTGTTGGATGTAGCTTTGATCTTCCTTTTGATCCTCTTGAGTTGATGAAGAGGAAGAAGGATGCAGTTTAGATCACCTTTGAACCCCTTGATTGCTTCTTCTTCCTTGGAGGTTGAGATGGCTTCAGATCTAGACTTGAATGCCTTGGAATGGATGAAGAACTCCTTCCCGAAACACTATTCACGGAGGTGCTACAGTACCTCGAAAATGGCCTCCCTCGATCTCTCTTGAAGCCTTGAAGCATTAGGGTTTCTAACCCCTCAAGTGTTGGTTTTATAGACATTGAATGGTCCATAGACACCCTCCAGACTAGATCCATAAATCATGGAAGATTAGGCAAGATTTGATTAAACAAATCCATGGAAAGGGGCTGGCCACGAGGTGGAATTCGAAGTCAAACAAGGCTGCATCGGGGCTGGCGGTCGACCTGCAGCTCCTGGCGGTCGACCGCTACTGTGAAACCTGCAAACGGGCGGTCCCTGGGATTTCCGATCGACCGCCACTGGCTGGCGGTCGACCGCCAGCTGAAACACATGAAGACTGGCGATCCCTGGCTGGGGCGGTCGACCGCCCCTGTGTTGGCGGTCGACCGCCAGCTGGGCAGAACCCGGGCTTGCCCGGGTCGGTCCGTTAAGTCTTGAACTTCGTTGTTCAACTCCATTAGCAGCCCGTGCATGTTTGTGGCATCGCCCTTGACAGTCCTGAAGATTTTATTATTGAGTCTTCAATCAAATATTTGTTCCGGGGGCTCCGCCCCAGAAATCCCCGCAAGGGGCGCTGCCCCCTTGACCCCCGCGACCTGACCGGGCAGGTCGATCCCCGCGACCTGACCGTGTAGGTCGATCCTCGTGCGAGGGTGCAACATTGAGCTTTCACTTGTCCATTCATTTGCATATCTGTCATGAACACAACAGCACATATGTCAGTCATATAAGAGTGAACAACAACAATGACTAATAGTGTTTAGCCATTATCAAAACCAAGAATACCACAGAATGCATATGACCATAGAATGATGTCGAATGACCCAAGTGACCACAGAATGACTCAAATGACTTCAGGGACACAACATTCTCCCCCTTCTTGATGATGGCAACACTGTGAGTCATTATGTGATATTAATGTCTAAAATGGCACAAGTTATAACAAATGCAATATATGCAGCTCAAGATTCATGATAGTAATAGCATGAGAATGTAATTATGAATGCAGATATGAATGCTATGCAATATGAATGCTAGCAGTTATGCAAGCCCCAAGCCCCATCACATACACATATGAGATGCAAAGGGAGCAATGGATTCTCTCCCCTTGGACTCTCCCCGTACACCATTCACACAACCCCCATGACAACTCACAAAGCACATAAGCTCTCCCCTTTGACAATGCGATAACGCATATAGCTCTTACAAAGGACTCACACAAATAATTCTCCCCCTTTGCCAACAGCAAAAAAAGAGTGATAATAGTAAAATGTCTGTGAGACCATAGTTGAAAGGAGTGAAGAGCAAGCTATTATATGCAAAACTGAAGCATGCCATGAGCAACATATATGGTTCAAAGCTAATAAAATCCAAGATCATCAACAGAGTTCGAAAAGCAGCTACATCTAAGATTTAATAGAAATGAACCAAAGGTGCATATTATGGCAGTGTTTAACCTTCCCTTGTCTTATATATCCATATTCAATAACGACAAAGGCAATAACACAAAAGCATGTATTGAGGCTAAACAATCATGACTAAAGCATGGAATTTTTAGGAATTCAACAAGTTTGATTATCAATATCATTTGCATTTGAAGGCACAAGACTCATATTTTACGAGCAATCAAGTCTAGTACATGCCTCCAAGCCGTAAGAATACACGTTGTTTAGACGTCAGTATTTCTAGGAATTTGGTAAGACTGACTGTCATGTTTCAAGATGAACAGAGATAGCAAAGTCACGTCATGACATATCCTGTCTCAATTCTTTGATGAGGGGATATATTTCTCAGCAATTATGCCATTGCTCAGCCTAGAGTCCAAAAGTTTTAAGACAGAGATAACAAGGGCACATCATGACATATTCAATTGTCACTTGATTTGATGACATGACATGTTTCTCCGTGCAACAATATCATTGCTCTGTCAAATTGATTTTCAAGAATTCCAGCTCATCAAGATGTTTAAAAACAATACTAAGCCTGAGTGTATCACCAAGATGGTCATGAACTTTGAATTTTCAGATATTAGGATAGTCATTCAAAGCACAATATGCAATCTCTAGTTAAGGTCTATTAAAACCACAGAACATAGATGATTTCATAACAGATATTTCAGAACGTCAAGGAAATCATTAAATCTGAACCATTTTCATTGGATGGACAATCATTAGGGCATATAATAGAAAGCTCTTACACCATATGTCCATCTGTCTCATGAACTCAAACCAGACTGTAAGCCACTGAAGTGCAGTTTGCAAGAGGTTAAGAGAATCAACAAAACTCCCCCTAAGGATATGCAATGGATACTCGAAGGGGTTATGTTTGCAATCAAGTGGAATGGCAAAGGAGGTTGACCTAGTCACTCATGAAGATAGCAGAAATGAAATGTATGACCCAACGCATGGTTGTACACTTATTAAATGCCACAGAATGAATATGCATGAATGTTGCACAAGGACAACTCCCCCTTACTATATGGCCTATATGCGACATTGACACATGGTACTTGGCGGAGGTGAAACCTCACGCATATTGAGTGCTTCGAGACAAGCATAACCTGCCCTTCCATACATCAACATTTGATATAACATGGCCATGCAAGAATGATACGACACAAACCATACAATGCATTATGAATATGAACTTAATTCATTATTATGCATCTTCATGCAATGCAAAATGACATATTGACATATCAACAATGCATGAAACACCAATCTGTAAAAACACACACTAAATTGAACATGATCATCATTTCAAATTCTTATTGGCCTGAGGTCGGCAAAGACCAAGCTCCCTTCTGAGTGTTGAAAACCTGTCATTACACAAGGGCTTGGTGAAAATATCAGCAATTTGATTTTGAGTATCAACAAAATGCAGTTCAAAATTTTTCTTACCGACCTCATCTCTAATGAAGTGATGCCTAATCTCAATATGCTTAGTCCTAGAGTGCTGGACTGGATTTTTTGCAAGGTTGATAGCACTAGTGTTATCACACAGAATCGGGACACAACCAAGATCCACCAAGTAGTCTTGGAGTTGGTGTTTAATCCATAACACTTGGGTGCCACAGCTCCCCGCAGCAACATATTCTGCCTCTGCGGTTGAGAGGGCAACCGAATGTTGTTTCTTGGAGGCCCAAGAAACTAAACACCCACCCAGAAACTGGCAGTAGCCACTAGTACTCTTGCGATCCAGCTTGCATCCAGCGTAATCCGCATCAGAATAAGATATAAGAGATAAATCACATGATGACGGATATCATAATCCCAAATCTTGAGTGCCGGCAAGATATCGAAGGATACGTTTGACGGCAGTCAAATGAGATTCTCTAGGACTAGCTTGAAATCTAGCACAAAGGCATACACTAAACTGGATATCTGGTCGGGATGCAGTCAAATAAAGCAAAGAACCAATCATACCTCTATAGACTTTTGCATCCACCAATTTACCATTTTCATCCAAATCCAGTGAAGTTGAGGTGCTCATCAGAGTTACAATGATTTTGCTGTTTGCCATGTCAAATCTTTTTAGCAGCTCCTTGATGTATTTGGCTTGGCTTATGAAGCAACCATCTTCTCCTTGGTTGACCTGCAAACCGAGAAAGAATTGAAGTTCTCCCATTAGGCTCATCTCAAATTCGCTAGTCATGAGGTTAGCAAATTCCTCACACATTTCAGATTTTGTAGAACCAAACACAATGTCATCAATATAAATTTGAACAATCAAGAGGTTCTTACCTTGTTTCTTGATAAAAAGTGTTTGATCTACTTTACCTCGTGTGTACCCTTTTTCAATGAGGAACGAGCTTAGTCTCTCATACCAAGCTCTTGGTGCTTGCTTAAGTCCATAAAGCGCCCTGTCTAGCTTGTATACAAAATCTGTATTGTTAGAATTCTCAAAGCTAGGGGGCTGCTCAACATAGACTTCTTCTTTGATCAAGCCATTCAAGAAATCACTTTTGACATCCATTTGATAAAGCTTTATTCTGAGGGAGCATGCAAAGGCAAGTAAAATTATGATGGCTTTGAGTCTAGCAACTGGGGCATAAGATTCATCAAAGTCTACCCTAAACTCTTGATTATACCCTTGAGCCACCAATCTAGCCTTATTTCTTATTATCTTGCCATCCTTACTTAGTTTGTTCCTAAAGACCCATTTAGTGCCTATGACAGATTGTGATGAAGGTCTAGGAACAAGATGCCAAACTTTGTTTCTCTCAAACTAGTTTAGCTCTTCTTGCATGGAATTTATCCAGTTTTCATCTTTTAAAGCATCATCAATATTTTTGGGTTCATGCTGCGAGACAAGAGCAAGTTGATCTAATTCTTCAACAATTTTAAAATGTGACCTAGTTCTAGGTGGGTCATTCAAGCTACCAATGACATTCTCCAAGGGATGATCCTTAAGAATTCTAATATTTGTAGAATCGTTACCTTCTCCTGGAGCTTGATCCCTTGCATTGCTTGATTCAGCTAGGTCACCATCTTCTTTTATTTCCTCTTGTGGAGGATCACTCTTGTCCTTTATGCTTAGGAATTGATGCGGGACGGCACCACGGACACGACAAGCTCACGATCGTCCCTTAACGAGGGAAGCGTCGGATGTGCGCGGTTGAGAAACCGGCTGGGAGCTAGGGTGGTCGGCTCTCACTTGTGCCCAGATCGGGTCACGGGACGGCTTCGCTCTCTCTCGCAGCAGTGATATTATAAATTGAAGGCGAGCTAGGTATCCCTACACATGCTCTCTAGCAGCGGCATATAAAGCATATAAAGAATTAAGCTAATGCCAAGTGTAAGGGTGAAGGTGATACCTCCACGCTCTCGGCGTGGCGAAGATGGGACCCGGCCGGAACTCGTACCCCCGGGAACTTAATACATTATGGTTACAGCAATGCAATTAAGCCCACTCCACGCAGGGAGGTAAAGGGTGACACAAGTGGGCCCGGGAGGACCAGTTTCGGGTTGACGGGCGGTTCCGTGTGATGCTTCGGCTTCACGCGTACTCGTGCTAGTGGGGGCCCACGTATTGACCGGAGGGGTCGTGTGGGGCCTGATGACTCCTCTGTTGTGGAGACACTTGGGAAGCGTTCCCCTGGGATGGCGAGCTGCTGGAACGACCACCGGACGCCGGGCGGCCCTCGGACGACGCTCGCGGGGAACTCGGCCACAAACCTGAACTTCTGTTTGCAGGCGCGCGACTTGGAGGAAACTGCTGCTGCGATCAGCCCCGTCGTTGGAACGCGACGAAATTAGAGCCGTTGGAAAGAGGACTCATAATACTTCGACGTAGGGATCTTCAGAAAAAATAATCAGCTCTGTATTTCTGATCATGTATTTTACAAGCTTGCTGGAATCTGGCCAGAACTGCAGGGGCAGGTTCTGACTTCTCTGAAGATCGACGTTGACCGGGGAGAAGACCTCTGAATCTGGCAATGATTTCTTCAGCAAAGTTGAAGGTCTCTGAGAGAGGAATCCGGGAATATTTTTGGTTTTTTGATTGGAGAAGAAATGGATTTTCTGGGATTTTTTTACTAGACCTGGGTCGGATCTGGGAAACTGTGGCAGACTGTTCTTGGGAACTTGGACGAATTTTGTAAAATACTTGGAGGGTGAACCAAAAATTAAGAAAATTCCTGGTGGTAGAGGGATGTGGACAGAACTCCCAGTAATTTTGGACGTCCCAACAAAAATCAAAAGATGGTTCGAATGGGGTAGACTCAGAGCTGATGAACACTAAACAGAACCAGGACAGATCTGGAACTTGGACTTGGACGAAAATCAAAAAATAGCTAAAGGATGAATTTTGACGTGATTTTTTTGTGGGGATAAGGGTTCTAGAGGGGAACCAACCCTGAAATTTTGAGCTTCAGAAGATGAAGGGAGTGGTAGAAGGAATTCGGAGAAGAAGGTTCTGTCCTGAGTGGACAGAACACCGAAACCGTTGGCGACGACGCGTCGGCGGCGAGTCGATGGCGGCGGCGATCACCGGAGTTGCTTCAGATGCTGAAGGGGATCAAGGGGGAAGGGATTACACTCTAGAAAGGGGATAGGGGGTGGAGGAACCAGGGAGAGAGAGGGGAGGGGCGCATGCTTCCTTGGGGGCAAATGCCTTTTTTTCCTTCATTAATTGCTTCAATATGAAAAATACAACCTTATATAGGATGCCAACCAAACTCACCCTCAACCCTTGGATCTAGGGGTTTGGATTGAAGGGCTGGGATACAATGTGAATCACACATTAAATACATTAGTTTAATCTAATTTGACCATGCTTATTCTACCTTGGACTAGATCCATTCAAACACCACCTAATACACACCAACCATGCCTAATAAGGCCAAAAGAGGGGGCGCCCCCCTTCATGGGCCAAGGGCCTCTTCATGGGCCATGAAACATCCACAAGCCCATGCTAGACTTGGACCCTTCCCACTTAGTTGGCCCATGAGGGAGTGTAACCCAATTTGGGCCTTAAGTGCATTAGTGACCCATTAGACACCTAATGACCCAATATGAAGTAACACTCTTAATGGACTCTACTAATGGCAACCTAGCCTTGGACTTGACATAACAAATGGCCCATTGGCTTGATATAAGCCTTACAAGGAGCCCAAAAGAAAGAAAATACACAATTACAATCTCATACAAGCCGTAACTCACAAATACACTCCACCCGTGTAATGAAATCACCTTTGATGTCCCATCAATTCTCCCCGGGTGGGAGGAACTCGACCCCGTCGAGTAGGGGTATGGCTGCTCTGGTACTCCGACGGATCTGTCACCGTGCCAAGTAACGTGGGTATTCTCCACTCCAAATGATCGGCACCTGCTCATTCCATATATACTCGATATGCGCACTGCTATGGCTAAAGGTGGTCACTCCGAAGGGGCACTCTCAAAAGGGAGAAAACAGCTCGAAGACTCACTAGGAATCACCGCTGAGTCCCTATAGGTGACTGATCCGGGTATAGAAGTAAAACCGATCCCATACTCATCAAGTGAGTCCACTCGCCTCTTACTCGTAAGAGACCGACAACGAGCTTGCACAAGACACATGCAAACTCACGATGCACAGACACACGAATTCAAACCACGCAAACAATCGACTCAAAATCACCACACAAACAAACCACACTAAGAAAGCACACTGACTCATGCACGACTCTAGACTAAGGTGGTAGCATCAAACCCACTAGGTGGCGACATCTTGGGCGGCCGAAGTGTCGCCCAGCTCTTCCCCCATGGCATAGTATTCATCGGCCAGTGCCTCATCGGCCTCATAATCGACATGCTCAAGCTCGGGAGGTGCGGATCCTCCAACACCTAAGGCTAGGGTGGTGCGAGCGGGACACTCACTAGCAATGTGGCCGTACCCGTGACAGTGGAAACATTGTATTCACGATCGACTACTCTCCCCGACAAGAGGGGACTTACCCTTATCATCCCGTCGGGTAGGGGGTGTAGGCAACAATGGGGGAGGTGTAGGTGCCTTGGACAAGAGTGGAGGGGGTGCCGGTACGAGAGGACGGGTTATAGGAGCTGGGGGACGGGCAAAGGGTGCCGGTGGTTGGGATGGAAATAGATCCCGGGGTGGAGGAGGGCGAGGCCGTGGAGTGAAGTGCTCCTGACGGGTGGGCTCCTGAGGTCGAGCCATGGGAGGCCGCTGATGTGGGCCTATAGAGTGACGGGGCTCGGTACTACGGAGAGGGGTGGGGCCCAACCGATGGCTAGACTCGAACTCTCCCTCAAATTGCTCCATCTCGAGAGCAACCTGGTATGCCTCTTCCAACGTCTTGGCATTGCGGCGGAAAAGCTCATACTGGTAGTGTGGCCGCAAACCACGTCGAAAGCGGGACACGGGCATGGTACTCTCCTCCGTGACACCACATCGTAGAAAGTACTCATCAAACTCCGCGATGTATTCGGAGATGGACCGGTCTCCCTGGCTAAGACTTTGCCATCTATCGATGAGTCGCTGGCGGTATGTGGGAGGAAGGTACTTTTGCCGAAGTTTATTCTTCATCTCGGCCCATGTGTCGATCGGGGGTTCTAGCCGCTGAAGTAGCAGGCTCTCCACATTCTTCCAATAAGTTTGTGCCTGCCCCATAAGTTTCATGGTGGCAAATCGGACCCTTCGACGCTCCGACATATCATACCATTCAAAATAACGGTCCATGCCAAACTCCCAATCTAGGTAGACTTTCGGATCCAAAGACCCGTAAAAAGCGGGAGGATCCGCTCGCACGGTCTTAAGGACCCGATCATCATCCTCATCTCGTTGTGGCTGAAAACCACGACGGCGTTGACCATACCCCTCATAGGCATTGTCGGACCCATAGTCCTTGAGACCAAGGTCACGGTGTGGTAGTTGGGGAACCCGAGGAGGGGCGGGTGGAGGAACCAGTGGTGGCTGGTTTTGGGCCGCGGGAGCGGCCTGGTCTTGGGCCATGGGAGCGGGTTGGACTTGGGCCCCCGCGGGAGGAGGTGCGGGTGGACCTTGGGCTGCCCCAGGAGGGTCCCCGTGTGACATCCTATCTAACCGCCCAACGAGGTCTTGGACCGACCTATCGGAGTTCTCCATGCGTCCCTCCATGGCCCTAAGGCGACCATCCATATTCTCGGAGAAGGTCCGAAAGTTAGCATCGGATTGGTCCAACCTAGCCATAATGGCCATCATCGCCTCTTGTAGGGAGTGGAAGTCTCCCGAGGTATCCCGTGGGTTGGCCATAGGTGGGGGTGGGGGTGAGTACTGAGTACCCCGACGAGTGGGCATGCAAACACACCGACTAGAAGACACCGACTAAAGCAAAACACACTAATGCAAAATGATGCACCTAGACTTAACCAAAACTCGGTACGCGGCGGAGACAATCGACCCGAAGATCACTCGCACAAGTGTGCGACCTTCCCGATAGGCGTAACCTAACGGTCGGACAACACCTTTTTATATACCGAGTAAAGAGATGTATGCGACCCAAAAACGACTCTTTTTGTTGTTTTGAAAATATGATGATCCTAGATTCGACTTAAACCGACTAATGACTAGACGTAAATGACACTCTTCTTTTTTTTTTTTTGACTTTAGACACCCTAGACTCAACTCGCTCTGATACCAAATTGATGCGGGACGGGACCACGGACACGACAAGCTCGCGATCGTCCCTTAACGAGGGAAGCGTCGGATGTGCGCGGTTGAGAAACCGGCTGGGAGCTAGGGTGGTCGGCTCTCACTTGTGCCCGGATCGGGTCACGGGACGGCTTCGCTCTCTCTCGCAGCAGTGATATTATAAATTGAAGGTGAGCTAGGTATCCCTACACATGCTCTCTAGCAGCGGCATATAAAGCATATAAAGAATTAAGCTAATGCCAAGTGTAAGGGTGAAGGCGATACCTCCACGCTCTCGGCGTGGCGAAGATGGGACCCGGCCGAAACTCGTACCCCCGGGAACTTAATACATTATGGTTACAGCAATGCAATTAAGCCCACTCCACGCAGGGAGGTAAAGGGCGACACAAGTGGGCCCGGGAGGACCAGTTTCGGGTTGACGGGCAGTTCCGTGTGATGCTTCGGCTTCACGCGTACTCGTGCTAGTGGGGGCCCACGTATTGACCGGAGGGGTCGTGTGGGGCCTGATGACTCCTCTGTTGTGGAGACACTTGGGAAGCGTTCCCCTGGGTTGGCGAGCTACTGGAACGACCACCGGACGCCGGGCGGCCCTCGGACGACGCTCGCGGGGAACTCGGCCACAAACCTGAACTTCTGTTTGCAGGCACGCGACTTGGAGGAAACTGCTGCTGCGATCAGCCCCGTTGTCGGAACGCGACGAAATTAGAGCCGTTGGAAAGAGGACTCAAAATACTTTGACGTAGGGATCTTCAGAAAAAATAATCAGCTCTGTATTTCTGATCATGTATTTTACAAGCTTACTGGAATCTGGCTAGAACTGCAGGGGCAGGTTCTGACTTCTCTGAAGATCGACGTTGACCGGGGAGAAGACCTCTGAATCTGGCAATGATTTCTTCAGCAAAGTTGAAGGTCTCTGAGAGAGGAATCCGGGAATATTTTTTGTTTTTTGATTAGAGAAGAAATGGATTTTTTGGGATTTTTTACTAGACCTGGGTCGGATCTGGGAAACTGTGGGCAGACTGTTCTTGGGAACTTGGACGAATTTTGTAAAATACTTGGAGGGTGAACCAAAAATTAAGAAAATTTCTGGTGGTAGAGGGATGTGGACAGAACTCCCAGTAATTTTGGACGTCCCAACAAAAATCAAAAGATGGTTCGAATGGGGTAGACTCAGAGCTGATGAACAGTAAACAGAACCAGGACAGATCTGGAACTTGGACTTGGACGAAAATCAAAAAATAGCTAAAGGATGAATTTTGACGTGATTTGTTTTGTGGGGATAAAGGTTCTAGAGGGGAACCAACCCTGAAATTTTGAGCTTCAGAAGATGAAGGGAGTGGTAGCAGGAATTCAGAGAAGAAGGTTCTGTCCTGAGTGGACAGAACACCGAAACCGTTGGCGACGACGCGTCGGCGGCGAGTCGATGGCGGCGGCGATCACCGGAGTTGCTTCAGATGCTGAAGGGGATCAAGGGGGAAGGGATTACACTCTAGAAAGGGGAGAGGGGGTGGAGGAACCAGGGAGAGAGAGGGGAGGGGCGCAAGCTTCCTTGGGGGCAAATGCCTTTTTTTCCTTCATTAATTGCTTCAATATGAAAAATACAACCTTATATAGGATGCCAACCAAACTCACCCTCAACCCTTGGATCTAGGGGTTTGGATTGAAGGGCTGGGATACAATGTGAATCACACATTAAATACATTAGTTTAATCTAATTTGACCATGCTTATTCTACCTTGGACTAGATCCATTCAAACACCACCTAATACACACCAACCATGCCTAATAAGGCCAAAAGAGGG
Organism: Amorphophallus konjac; assembly: GCA_022559845.1. Lineage (NCBI taxonomy): Eukaryota > Viridiplantae > Streptophyta > Magnoliopsida > Alismatales > Araceae > Amorphophallus > Amorphophallus konjac. Next base: position 394,027,181 of record CM040120.1, on the reverse strand, counting down.
GGCGCCCCCCTTCATGGGTGTTGACACATAAAATATATACGTATATATAATAATAAATGAGAGAAAAGAGGAAAAGAAAATAAATAATAACAATAATAACAAAAGATAAAAAAAAAGAGAAAATATATAGCGATAATAATAGAATAATAATAAAATGATAAGACAATATCAATATAAATATTAATGCTAACATATTTTCATCTTATATCTCTTATTTTCCCAGGGATGAAAGGAAACGATGGAGAAGCCCACGTCGAAAGCATCGGCGCCGATTGGTTCGTGGACCGAAGAAGGCCCAAGGCCCAAGTAGAAGCCACATACGTCGATACCTCCACGACCTAGGGCGCGCCGAGACTCAGGATCAAAGGACGAAGGAAGCGCACCGATAAGAATAGGGTTTAACGCCCCCTATATATAACCCTCCAGCTCGATGAAGAAAAGGGGGGAATCAGCGGCCAAAGAAAAAGGAAAGGGGCGGCGTTAGAAGAAGAAAAAAAAAAGGGAGATATCGAGAGGATAGCCAGAAACCCAAAAAAGAGAAAGAGAGAGCCCGAGGAAAAGGCGATCGAAGAAGCAAAGAGAAGATCTAAAGTGAAGGAAGAAGGGAAGGCTCCAGGTGGGCTGCTCCGGGGAGGGAGAGGAGTCAATGCTCCACCCACCCCCATGGTTTTCTTTTCTTCTTCGTGTAATCCTGCCGAGTTTATCTCGATCTTTAGTTTTGGATGTAACCGGGATATCCCGATGTATATTCATCTCCCTTTCCCTCACTCCCTCCTTGTGGTCGGTGTTGGAATGATGTTATGAAATGAAATACTACCATGGCCCATTTGGGTGTTGATTGATTGAGATATCTGCTCTATATCTTTCTATGTATATCTTTCATCAGGAATTTCTGATAGTTTAGACGCTCTCGGTTTCAGGATCTTTCTACGACTCTGTTCCTCGAAGAGGGATGAGGATAGAACCCCCACCCCTATCTAATGGATGATTGGGCTCTATTTCCTTCTCCCCTCCTGTCTCAATGGCAGATTCTCCCCATATAGTTCGAGTTTTCCCTCGAGCCCTTCATACAGTTCAGGAACCAGAGACATCAATCTCTTGGTTCCCTGAACTGCCGAGCTCTGATAAATGACAATATCGATCCCTAGGTCCTCCATTCTAAGCCTTGAATGCTTAGGGCCTGGAGTCTCGGTGCTGAAAGTCCCTCCGTCGCCGGTTTTCAATGCCATTGGGTTCGTCCAGGGGATCAGAGACAGTCATCTCTTGATCCCCCAGACGGCTGACGGTAAACAGATAAAACCCTCACAGGATCTGGATGATGATCTCGATTCCCCCTACTGATCCTACCTTACAATTCCCTTGGAATCCTTCTAACAGAAGCACCTATGAAAGCCCCCTTTTCTGTGCTCCAGATCTTGCCTTAACCTGAGCCAGAAATCTCAAGAAACCCCGAACAGAGTATCGTTTTGAGCCCTGAAACCCTCACCTGTTCACCGTCTCGGCGTGCTAATTTCCACGCCGAGAGCCGAACTGTCGAGAGGCCTTCCTCTCCTGCTAAACGACAAAAAAAAAAGCCTATTTCAAACCCTTCCACATGAGCCTCCCGGCACCAAGCTCCCGGCGTGCCATTTCCCCGCCGAAAACCCCTCAACCGAGAGGCCTCCCTCTCTTGCTAAACTACAAACCATGGCCCTGCAATTCAAACCCTCCATACACACCTAACCCCCCTTTGGCATGAAACCCCTCTCCACATGACCTTCCCGGCCTGGGCTTCCCGGCGGCAGGTTCCCGGCGTGCTAACTAGAGCGCCGGGAAGCCTTGCGCCGAGAACCCCCCCTTTTTTTGCCATTTAGGCCCAGGCCGAGAGCCTCTCCCGGCCACTTCATGGGCGCGCCGAGAAGCCCCCCTTTGGCCACTTCATAGCGCGCCGAGAAGCCCATTTTTGCCCTGGCCGAGATCTTCCTCTCCTGGCCAACAGAAACCACGCCGAGAGCCCTCTCATCGACCTCCGAGACGGGGAATAGTGATTGATGATAGAGACATGTACAGTCTCCTTGAGCCTTAGTGCTCCCTTGCTTTTCAGCTTTCATCCCAGCACTCTGTGGATGTCAGCCTATATCATCCCCTGGCAGATGCTAAATCCAGGGGAGGTGCTGCCGCAATTCTCTCAAGATGATAAAGTCAACATTGAACTGCACCGATAACTGACACAAATGTTGTTACTGAATCTTAAATCCAAATTTTGTTCCGGGGGCTCCGCCCCCGAAAACCCCCGCAAGGGGCGCTGCCCCCTTGACCCCCGCGACCTGACTGCGCAGGTCGATCCGCGTGCGAGGGCGCAACCTTGAGCGTTCGCTCACTTTCCGTCGTCCCGCATCGGGTTCATGAATAACCCCTTTAGCTCGGGAGGGCTCTGCCACTGCATGAGTTCCACCAGCTTCTACAGGGAATATCAAACATTGCCCCATGGCAGATAAGCGATTCGGGAAGTTCAACACTTCTCTCTTTCGGCTTTCATCCCGGCACTCCGTGGGTGATAGTCTATTTCCCCCTGGGCATGATCCAGATTAAGGGGAAATGCTGTCGAAATACTGATCGATGTTTTAAACCTCATCACGGTCGCGGCTCAGGCTACCTATGATTGAGATCCTCCTTCCCCCCTTAACCCCGGGCTTTGAACCGCTGACTTAACGATATCATCTGTTTCTATGGCTGATGTTATTATCTTGCCCGCCTTCACGGCTCTGGTATGAAGTTCAATTTGCACACATGAATATATGTTTGCCTCTCGAGGCCTCCTATTTTTGGCGTTTAATCAAGGGTTGTCTTCCTCAGGGAGGACGTAATTAACGTCATAGCGTTCAGGGTATGACGGACTACTAGTCCAGACACGATCACTCACAATCGACTGACCAAGTCAGATCGAGCGCACAATAAGAATCGTCACCACGGTGACTGGCACGCCAATAAATCAATAGATAAATGAATAGGACACGTGCGAGATAAAATCCGCGTCAAACAATGGGCCAAGGGCCTCTTCATGGGCCATGAAACATCCACAAGCCCATGCTAGACTTGGACCCTTCCCACTTAGTTGGCCCATGAGGGAGTGTAACCCAATTTTGGCCTTAAGTGCATTAGTGACCCATTAGACACCTAATGACCCAATATGAAGTAACACTCTTAATGGACTCTACTAATGGCAACCTAGCCTTGGACTTGACATAACAAATGGCCCATTGGCTTGATATAAGCCTTACAAGGAGCCCAAAAGAAAGAAAATACACAATTACAATCTCATACAAGCCGTAACTCACAAATACACTCCACCCGTGTAATGAAATCGCCTTTGATGTCCCATCAGGAATTCCCCATCTTCATCGTTTTTCCTGCAAGAGTTATCATTGTTAGAATCATGATATTCATAAACAGAAACATGGGGTGATTCTTCCACAGTTTGACTTTTGATATTATAAATTCTATAAGCCCTAGATCTATTAGAATATCCAAGGAATATACCTTCATCGCTCTTGGGCTCGAATTTATCTAAGTCTCTTTTGTCATTGTTGTGAATGAAGCATTTCGATCCAAACACTTTCATATGTGAGAGAGAGGGCTTTTTACCTTTTAGCATCTCATAATGAGTCTTTTTGGTGTGTGGCCTTACCATAGAGCGGTTGATAATGTAACATGCCGAGTTTACCGCTTCAGCCCAAAACCTCCTTGGAAGTTGCCGTTCAACAAGTATGGTTCTTGCCATCTCTACAAGTGTCCGGTTTCTCCTTTCAACCACACCGTTTTGCTCCGGCGTTCTTGGTGAAGAAAATCGGTGTGAAATCCCTTCGGCCCTGCAAAGGTTATAGAAGTTAGCATTTTCAAATTCACCACCGTGATCAGATTGAATCTTGGAAATTTTAAACTTCCCGTCCTGCTTTATCTTCATGTAGAGTGCCTGAAACTCATCAAAAGCATCATCTTTGTGTGTGAGAAAGAAAACCCATGTGAACCTAGAAAAATCATCTACCAAGACATATCCATATTTTCTACCACTTAAGCTAGCAGTTCTGGTTGGGCCAAATAGGTCCATATGAATTAGCTCGAGTGGTTTGGATGATGTATTTTCAGATCTTCCTTTGAATGATTTTCTAGTTTGTTTACCTAGGGCACATGTATCACACAATTTATTTTCTTGTTTAAATGATAATTCAGGCAACCCTTTCACCATTGAATGCTTTAACAATTTATGTAAGACATTGTAGCTAGCATGTCCTAGTTTACGATGCCATAACCAAGTAATTTCAGATTTTGGTGCAGCAAGACAAAGATTTAAATGAGCAGGATCATCTAAGTCAATCATGTAAACATTGTTGACTCTCTTACCAGAAAATTTTACCTTGTCAGATTTTGGTTCAAGAATTCTGCATTCATGAGAGTCAAACAACACTTTATGACCTTTATCACACAATTGACTTATGCTAAGTAGGTTATATTTCAAACATTCAACTAACAACACGTTTCTAATGGAGTTGGAGAGGTTCTTACCTACATTACCTGTTCCAATGATTTTTCCTTCGTTATTCCCTCCAAACGTAACGTATCCTCCTTCCTTTTCCTCCAAGAGATAAAATTTTATTTTGTCTCCAGTCATGTGTCTTGAACAGCCGCTATCAAGATACCACATGTTATGCATGGCTGCAAGACATTCCTGCACAAGCAATAAAGCAATGGTGTTTGGAACCCAACCAAATATGGGTCCCTTCAAGCTTTTCAGAATTTCAAAACATGAAACCATTTCTTTTGGAATCCAAACCTTCTTAACATTAATGCTTTGTTTGCTTAGAGCATGGATTTGATTTTTCTTTTCCATCTTGACATTCATTTTTTGTTTAGAAGCTCTTTGTTGGATTTTGTGGAAGTTTGAGGAGGTTTGCTTCTTAAACCATTAAGGCCGTTAGTTGGTTTTGGGTTGAAACTGATTATTTTGCCACCTATGGGATTGATGAACACAGAAATCACAAATTTCCCAAAGATATGGTGATGCTGGCCTATATGAGTATGCAATCCAATTGTGGTGAAATCTGGAAGGTTGAGCATGCAATGGCCAAGGAAGTGTTGACCTATGCTGCGGGGAAGGTCGACCTTTCTTAGATTTTTGGACAGGCTTTTTGGGAATGTTGGTGACTGCCTCTTCAATCTTTTCTTTCCCTTTCTCCTTTTATTTTTGCTGGTTTTGTGTGGGAGTTGTGTTTGAGGTGGAAGCTTCGGAAGATGAAACAAATGTGACAGTTTTTAGCATAATTGGCCTTTTGTTTGTTGGTTCAAAACCCAACCCTTGTTAAAATTCATTCTAGTACCTAGCAATGCATCTAGGTTTTCTCTTCCATCCACAAACTTTTCTAAAGATTATTGTTTATCCTTCAACTCTTTTTGTAGGTTTTCAATATTTTGAAGAAGTTGAATATTGACTTGTTTGACAGCTTCATACTTTTCATTGCTCAATTTACTATCTTTTTCATAGCTTTACATTTTGAGCTTCATGCTATCAATCTCATTTCTCAAATCCTCATTTTCAGTTTCCAAGTCAGCTATTTCTTTTCTTCCTTCCTCCAAATCCTCAATCATTTTCTTAAGATCTTCAATTTCAGTCCCAAGTAGAGCATTCTTATCATTCATATTATGATCATGCACAAATGAGTTAATTTTCTTTTTCAATGATTTATTCTCCTTTTTGTACATTTCATATTTTTCTATGAGTTGTATATATGCATCCTCCCAATCATCAATTGTATAATCTTCAAATGGAGAATTTACCTCAGTTTCTTCATCACCTTTGGCCATAAGATAGAAATCTTCTTTTTCTTTGTCCGAGGAGCTAGTTCCATCATCACTTTCCTCTTCATCGCTCCATGTGGACACCATAGTCTTGTTCTTCTTCTTGCCCTTCCATTTGTCGGCTTTTCTGAATCTGTCGGGACAATCATTCTTGAAATGTCCTGGTTTATTGCAAGAATAGCAAATGATTTTGTCAGATTTCTTAGAGTATTCAGAATTAGATTTGAAACCATTTCTTACCTTTGACCTTCCTTTCATGAAGCTCTTACCTTCCTTTCTCAGGAATTTTTTGAACTTACGTGTGAGCATGGCTACGTCATCCTCTTCTCGCTCACTTGCCGAATCCTCACCTTCATCAGAAGTGCCATGACCGCTAGGTCCTACTTTAAGAGATAGGGACTTCTTCTTAGGTGTCTCAGCCTCTTTGTTCTTGAGGTTGATCTCATAGGTCATCAATGACCCAATGAGTTCATCTACCTTGGTAGTTGCGAGATCTCTCGATTCTTCAACCACGGTAGCCTTTGTGTGCCATGCTGGAGTTAACGATCTGAGAATTTTCCTTACAATTTCTTGCTCTGAATATTTCTTTCCCAAATCAGTTAAACTATTAGTAAGCACAGTCAATCGAGCATACATATCTTGAATTGATTCATCAGGCTTCATGCAGAACATTTTATATTCAGAAACTAAAATGTTGGCTTTTGTTTCTCGTACTTGAGAGGTTCCTTCGTAGATTACCTCTAGCTTGTCCCACATTAGTTTTGCAGATGCGCAGGTAGCCACTCTTGAGAATTCAACTGGATAGAGTGAGCATTGCATGATGTGTTTGGCACTCCAGTTGACAGTGGATTGCCTTATCTGTTCTTTGGTCCACAAGTCCTCATTATCCGTAAGCTCATACGGACCTTTGCTGATCACTCGCCAAAGTTCGTAGTATTGGGCGCGAATGAACACCTGCATACGATGTTTCAAATAGGGATAATTAGATCCAGTGAACTAAGGAGGCCTATTCACATAATGTCCTTCAGGTAAATAACCCTTAGACGCTGATCCACCATTTCCCTCAAAGTCGTTGGACCCCATAATGAGAGATTAGGCTCTGATACCACTTGTTGTGTAGTGGACAGTGGATCTAGAGGGGAGGGGTGAATAGATCTGCCCATCTTTTCGCAATGCAACCTTCTTTAAAGCTAGATGATGAAATAAGCAGCGGAATATAACTAGCTTGATGTAGAACACAAATGATTTGCTTGGCAAGATGATTACGCAATATAGATATTGAACCTAAGCATGCATCTAACACATATCAATTGCACAATCAAACCACAACACAAAGGATTTTAAGGTTGTTCAGACTGAGTCCCCAGTCCTACGTCCACCCCTCACCAAATCCCGTGAGGCTCCACTAGTTCCACGCACTGAACCGTAAATCGGAAAGACCACCGATTGCCTTCCTACTAACCACCGGTAGGGACGTCAACACCGCAGATCGGACAACTTCCGATTACCTTCCTACTAACCACCGGTAGGGACGATCTTTAGTTCCAAATGTTTGAATGAAATGGAAAAGAACAAGATATGAAAATACTCAAACAAGATATGAAATATGCTCAAGGAGAAGGATCTTGTCTGAGATTGCTGGGGCTTGAATCTTCTTTTGAAGTAGCTTGAATCACTTGGAGATTTGATGAAGAACTTCTTCCCGGAGTACTGTTCACAGCTACAGTACTCGAACTCTTCTCCCTTGAACACACCCTTGCAGCCTCCTTTGATCTGCCTTATTAGTCTTTCTTGCTTCTACTCTTCTTTGGAGGTTACTGGATTGAGATATGAACTTGAATCACCTTGAGTTGATGGAGAGAGTGTTGGATGTAGCTTTGATCTTCCTTTTGATCCTCTTGAGTTGATGAAGAGGAAGAAGGATGCAGTTTAGATCACCTTTGAACCCCTTGATTGCTTCTTCTTCCTTAGAGGTTGAGATGGATTCAGATCTGGACTTGAATGCCTTGGAATGGATGAAGAACTCCTTCCCGAAACACTGTTCACGGAGGTGCTACAGTACCTCAAAAATGGCCTCCCTTGATCTCTCTTGAAGCCTTGAAGCATTAGGGTTTCTAACCCCTCAAGTGTTGGTTTTACAGACCTTGAATGGTCCATAGACACTCTCCAGACCAGATCCATAAATCATGGAAGATTAGGTAAGGTTTGATTAAACAAATCCATGGAAAGGGGCTGGCCACGAGGTGGAATTCGAAGTCAAACAAGGCTGCATCGGGGCTGGCGGTCGACCTGCAGCTCCTGGCGGTCGACCGCTACTGTGAAACCTGCAAACGGGCGGTCCCTGGGATTTCCGGTTGACCGCCACTGACTGGCGGTCGACCGCCAGCTGAAACACATGAAGACTGGCGATCCCTAGCTGGGGCGGTCGACCACCCCTGTGCTGGCGGTTGACCGCCAGCTGGGTAGAACCCGGGCTTGCCCGGGTCGGTCCGTTAAGTCTTGAACTCCGTTGTTCAACTCCATTAGCAGCCCGTGCATGTTTGTGGCATCGCCCTTGACAGTCTTGAAGATTTCATTATTGAGTCTTCAATCAAATTTTTGTTCCGGGGGCTCCGCCCCAGAAACCCCCGCAAGGGGCGCTGCCCCCTTAACCCCCGCGACCTGACCGGGCAGGTCGATCCCCGCGACCTGACCGCGCAGGTCGATCCGCGTGCGAGGGCGCAACATTGAGCTTTCACTTGTCCATTCATTTGCATATCTGTCATGAACACAACAGCACATATGTCAGTCATATAAGAGTGAACAACAACAATGACTAATAATGTTTAGCCATTATCAAAACCAAGAATACCACAGAATGTATATGACCATAGAATGATGTCGAATGACCCAAGTGACCACAGAATGACTCAAATGACTTCAGGGACACAACACATTCCTCGGAAAGCATGAAGTCTACATCATGCTGTGGCGGCGGGGAACGTGTGGCTTCATCCTGTTATCTTTCCTCGTAATCACACGTCAAAAGGTAGGTGTTCTCAAATCCTTGCCTAACTAGTAGCTAAATAGGTTAACTGATGCATGCTTAGAGTTTGATTAACTCGTCAACCATGCTATATATCACCTGGCTTTACCATGATCATGAAATAATCATGTATATACCATGTTATATATATTTTAATAGCCTGTTTCACCTGTCGCATATGATTTTTATACATACTATTACCATGATCTTTATGAGTTGAACATAGTCTGTTAAGCGTGATTTCATGAGTTTTTGAACATATTTTATTACACAAGTTTTACAGAGTTAATAACCATGTTTTAAACCTTAGTATAGAACCTCTGTACATCAAATACTTGCATGTTTTAAAAACCCGAGAGTCCCAGCTCTCAGGTAAATGGCGCCCCAGACCTGGGCGCCACTTACAAAATTGAAGACCCCTCAGGGGGCGCTAATTTCACAATTGAAGACCTCGTGTGGGGGCGCCAATTAAATGAAGGCATGTTCCATGTCGTCATTTCAATTTCTGAAATTTCTAGTAATTAATAATGCAATACATTCAAAAATCCATAACTATCAAACTAAAGCATGAAATCTGTACATGAACATGTTTCTGGAATCCTGTCATTTATCTTAACCTGCTCATACCATTACTTCCCGATTCGAAGCATTTTGATACTGATGAATAGTGCACATTCACCTATAAATGGTGCCCCTGACCAGGGTGCCAATTACAGAATTGAAGACTCCGCGAGGAGTCGTCAATTAAATGAAGACATGTGCCATGTTGTCAATTCAATTTTCTGTAATTTTCAGAAATCATTAAATCAACGCATTCAAAAATCTATAACTAATAAACTGGACCACGAAAATTTTGAATGAATATACTTCTATAATCCTGGGATTTTTCTCCACCTGATCATGTCTTCGGATTCTGATTCGGAGAAACTTTGGAGAAATGAATAGTAACTTGTATTACAGAACTTACAGTTCTGATGCGAAACACAACTCACTTGGAAAATAACTCAATTGGTGACCCTACGCAGTGTCGTCAATTCGAGTTGAACCTGTACTTAAATTGAAGACACCCCGGAGAGTCTTCAATTAAATGAAGACTACTCGCGAAGTCTTCAATTTGTTAAATAGCGACAAACAGCAAGTCTTCAATTCGTTAAATAGCGGCAGCCAACAAGTCTTCACTTTGTTAAATAGCGGCAGCCAGCAAGTCTTCAATTAAATGAAGACTACATACAGGGGCGCCAATTCTTTAAGTATATATATATATATTCAAAAAAATGCCCTCTGTAATTGGCGCCCCAAGCCAGGGCGCCAATTACTTAAATGACAGCGGCCTGGTCGTCTTCAATTAAATGAAGACACCCTGGGAGGCGCCAATTTGATATATCCCTATATAAAATTCTAAAAATTAAAATTTTGAAGGATTGGCAAACCCCCAGATGCCAATTCAGTAATTACAACTTCTGATCTTGTTTTGTCTCGTGAATTGTGCAAACACAGCCCAAATCCATATTCCTGCGTATTATGAATTCTTGAATTCCATTCCATGAAAAATCTACTTGTGTATATCCTACATGGTCAAACCTTGAACCACTTAAACTACCATTTGGGAGTGTTAGAGCTAAGTGCCATGCATGGAAAAGTGCTACGTTGTGGGAGCCACCTCTTGAGGCCGTACGGCACAAAGTGCTACATGACGGGAGCCACCTCTTGAGCCTGTAGGGGCCACCTCTAGAATCCTCCATAACCAAATGACTAGTTAATCTCATTTATAGTGCTACGTTTCTTAATTCTTGAAATTCCATATTGGCTATAAATGAGAGTGGATGTCAAAGGTAATACATGAAATGCTGTGCATATAGGGCCCGGTCTGGTCCTGGGAGGAGCACCCGAAGGTACTTGTGCCCATGGGAGTTTATTGACCACGGTGTTTAGCATTGCGCCGGAGTACTTGCTTGACTTGAGACACTCCACCCCTACTCTCTCTCTCTCTCTCTCTCGAGGCCCGGAACGGGCAATACTTGACTTGTGGCCCGAGAAAGGGCAAAATACTTGCTTGACTAAAATAGTCAATTCTACTGATACGTACTTGACATTACTTGCTTGAATTAAATTTACTTGCTCGTACCTGATATATACTTGTACATGAGTTCCTTCTTGCACTTGAGTTTGTACTTGTACACGAATCCCTGCTTGCCCCGAAGTGGCATTTACATCTGTAAATTCTTGAAATACTGCTTGTCAAATACTTGAAATCTTGATATACTCTCTTTATACAATTCTTGATCTCTCATTGTTCATCCTGCCTAGATTTATCTGTATACCTGATTTTCTTATACGTACGTCATGCATAGCCATACGGATAATACATGTAAATTGTAAATCATGTAAAGATTACTCGAATTTGAGATGTAATTCCTACTGAGCGATTCGCTCATCCTGTTACTTCCTAACATTTTCAGGTGATTCGGGTAGCGACAAGAATGGGATTGAGACCGAGTGAAGAGTGCTAGAACGCCAAATCAGCTGTCATTAGCTAGTCGCGTCCTTGAATTTTATTTGAGTCCTACTTTGTATTCCAGTATGTCAGTTAATTATTAGAACCATGTTAAGGCACTTAGCCTAATGTTGTCTCTTTTAAATTTGGAATTGTCATGGACTATCTTTAATTCATTTGGTTATTCAAATAATCATCACTTGGACTATTGAGATTATTAAGTTTTATTAATCTTTTGCGCACTCCGTAATTATGTATGTCAAAAATTTTCTCTCTCAAATGACACGATCTATATAGACGCGACATGCATCCGAGTATCTTCCGCGCTCGGGATGTGACAACTGCATTTGGCGTGCTTGAGAGTGTGCAAAGGAGAAGGTTTTTGGGAAAGTTGAGGAAACATACAAGTATTTGCCACAGCTACTGAATGAGTTAAAGTAGAGCAACCCATCCTCAGTTCCAGAGTACAAGATTGGCCTGGATGGTTGTTTTCAGATGGTGTTCATTGCCTTAGGGGCAAGTATCAGTGGTTTCAAAGATGGCTGCCGTCCAGTGTTGGGCTTAGACGGATGTCATTTGAAAGGGTATTACACTGGGATCTTGGTGGCATCAGTTGCTCTTGATGGGAATCATTGTTTGTTCCGCAATTGGCAGCTTATTTACTCGAATTAATCGAGGATTAAGCGTAGGGAAATACTCCCTAAATAGAGCAAAACGGCACATCGCCAGAGCTGCTCTACCAGTCGAGTTGAGCTCGAAAATTGAGACACTTCGCTGGGTCAAGCGGCGCAGCATAACAACTGGGGATTGGCCCCGAGCAAATGGCACTATGCCAGCCCGTTTCTCGACAACCGGGTCAATTTAGGGATTCGGGACAACCTGCCGTACCTTACGGCACTCTGTTAAGATTCGGGGATCACCCCCAGGGCACTCTGTATACGGTGTCACACCGCTGACGCTTCAACAACCAGGTTAACTCGGGACTCAGAACGGCCTGCCGCTTCATAGGACTCTTCGCCAAGGAGCAAGGGTCACCCCGACCACTAGAAAAATGGCATCATCATGCCGACGCCCCAGTCACCGGGCCCAACCAAGGGTCCTAACTAGCTAGCCGCGACCCGTGGCAACATCAACAATCGATCGGGCACACCCCCGATCACTCAGTTTGCTGGTTTACCTGCGTTAAACACAGCTACCCGAGCCGACCCGGGGGCGTCCTGACTACAAGCCACGCCGTGTGGCACCCAGCAGCGAGGTCGGGGTCTACCCTCGAGTCACCTCCCTCCAGCCCTCTGAAGTCAAAGGAAGACCTGACTTGGCCAACCACAAGCTTCAGGAGCTCCCAGCACCCTCATACAGCCCACACACGTGTGTTGGGAATTTCCTCGAGCACCTGGTGGGTGCGAATGTTCCAACCACTCTACAGCAAGTCGGAGCTCGACTCAGGACTCTTAGTAACCCACCGCGTCATGCACCACCATCGTGCGGTCTCGCACACGGATCGACCTGTTTATAGCTGGTCAAACCCCCAGTCAAACCCCAATCAAACCCTCAGTCAAACCCCAATCAAACCCTCAGTCAACCCTCAGTCAAACCCTCAGTCAACTCCCAATCAAACCCTCAGTCAACCCTTAGTCAACTTCCAATCAAACCCTCAGTCAACTCCCAGTCGACCCCCCTATCAAACCCTCGGTCGAACCCTCGACCCCCCAGTCAAACCCTTAGTCAACCCTCGGTGAAACCCCAGTCAGACCCTCAGTCAACCCTCAGTCAAACCCTCAGTCACCCTCAGTCAAACCCAGTCAGACCATCAGTCAAACCCTAAGTCAACCCTCAGACAAACCCCCAGTCAACCCCCAGTCAACCCTTAGTCAAACCCCAATCAGACCCTCACTCAACCCTCAGACAAACCCCCAGTCAAACCCTCAGTCAAACCCTAGTCAAACCCTCAATCAACATCTAGTCAAACCCTCAATCAAACCGCAGTCAAACCCCCAAACAAACCCCAATCAGACCCGTGGTCAAACCCGGCTAAACCCCCCAGTCAAACCCGCCTAAAACCCTTGGGGGAGAGTTTACCCGAACCAGCTTCACCCCCCAACCTAGCCCGCGTAAACCCCCCACGGGGAGGGGGTTTACCCGGACCAGCTTCACCCCTCAACCTAGCCCGCGTAAACCCCCTGTGACCCATCATCTTCCCCTATAAAATCCCCCTAGGGGCTCAATGGAAAAGAGAGGATACATGCATCAAGGCTTCCGGTGATCTCCAAGCTTCAAGCGGCTCCAGGCAACGAGCAAGGAGAATTGTGTGTAGGGTGACTTGGTCGTTGGCCAAGGACGCCGACGGTATGTCGCGTGTACTTCCCTCACACGGTGTTCCGCCATGACATACAAGTCTACCCCCGCCGCGTGTGTGACGTTATGACAAGGGTAAACGCCCCCTCATGCCGGGACTTCCCCTCGCGTGCCCGCCGACCGCAACTACGCACGCACTATGACGTCACGCTTCCCCGCAGTCACGAGGCCACATCCGACCGCTCGACTCGAGCCGTGATCGACCCACGCCCAAACACTAGCTCGATGCTTTCTCCGGCTATGCAGTCATAGCCCCTCGTTTGGGGAAGCGAACATGGCCCGTGCCACGAGAGGGACCCTATGTGAAACACGCGGATATCCGCCTTATCCAGCACTGACCCGGGGACCGACCCACGCGTCGGAATTTTCCCGCGGCTTGCGCCCATTGTACTTCGGCCACCCCGGCCCATTTGTAAAGCCCATGTGGCTCTCATATAGCATGAAACCAGTTGAACACAAGTACCTATACTCGAGCCTTAGCCTCTTCACGGCGCCCGCCTCCTTTAGTCACAATGGTGCCTCCAACACCCGACTGCCAGTCACACCGGGCCCCGAGCACGGCCATCAAGGTCTCCCGATGCCCCCCCTCCTTCAGTCGGAACATTGCCCCCGGCACCCGACTGCCAGTCACATGGGGCCCCGAGCATGAGCATCGAGGTCTCCCTGCGCCCGCCTCCTCCAGTCACAATGGCACCTCCGGCACCCGACTATCAACTCCAGTCACAACGGTGCCCCCGGCACCCGACTGCCAGCTACTCCAGTCACATCGGGGCCGGCGGCACCCGATCACTCAACAACTCCAGTCACATCGGTGTCCCTGGCACCCGACTGCCAGCTACCCCAGTCACAACGGTGCCCCGGGCACCCGACTACCCAACTACTTCAGTCACAATGGGGTCCCCGGCACCCGACTGCCAACAACTCCAGCCACAACGGTGCCCCCCGGCACCTGACTACCAGCTACCCTAGTCACAATGGTGACCCTGGCACCCGACTGCCAGCTACCCCATTCACAACGGTGCCCCCGGCACCCGACTACCCAACTACTTCAGTCACAACGGTGCCCCCGACACCCGACTGCCAACAACTCCAGTCACAACGGTGCCCCCCAGCACCCGACTACCACCTACCCCAGTCACAACGGTGCCCCCGGCACCCGACTGCCAACAACTCCAGTCACAACGGTGCCCCCTGGCACCCTACTGCCAGCTACCCCAGTCACAACGGAGCCCCTGGCACCCGACTGCCAGCTACCCTGGTCACAAAGGTGCCCCCGGCACCCGACTACCCAACTACTTCAGTAACAACGGTGCCCCCGGCACCAGACTGCCAACAAGTCCAGTCACAACGGTGCCCCCCGGCACCCGACTGCCAGCTACCACAGTCACAACAGTGCCGCCGGCACCCGACTACCCAGCTACTTCAGTCACAACGGTGCCCCCGGCACCCGACTGCCAACAACTCTAGTCACAACGGTGCCCCCGGCACCCGACTGCCAGCTACTGCAGTCACATCGTGGCCCACGGCACCCGACCACTCAACTTCCCTCGCACAATGGTGCCTATGGCACCCCCACTACGCAGACCTCGACACTCTCTCATGTCGGGAATACATTGTGACGCCCCCCGGGTGCCATCCTGCTGTGTCACAGGTCCTTTGACGAACACTATGTACACATACGGAACTACCCACACAATAATGCAATGACCCGGGGACTGTCATGAATGTCGGTATTGTCCCATGGCTTGCAAGCAATTGTAATCGGGCTCTCATGCCCCCATATAAATACCTTTCATGGCATATAAGTCATGTAATCTAGTCAGGGAGTGGATTCCCCTCCTCGCTGGAACCAGTCTCTCTGCCCCCAGTTATCCCTGTTGTGTTACTGTTGCCCTGTCCCTGTTGCACGGACTAAGCCCTCCCGACGTCGCGGCTCCCAGGGTCCCTGGCTCTCTCTTCGACAATAGAAACAAAGGTGTTCGGATTCAATCCGATGTAAAATAAACACCGGTTACTTGCGACGGGTGGGGAAATACGTCCAGTACACGAATCCCCATAATCGCCTGCGCACTCGCACCGGTGGAACCCCTTCTATGCACGTGTCACCCAATCCCTCGAGCCATGTGCCGCGTCCTGGCGACGCTTCCCCGGTCATTCCTCGGTTCCATAGGTGATTGTCGAGAAATCGACTGGCACGCCCGCATTCCACCCAACCATCCCTGTCCCAGTCTCCCAGAATGATGAACCATACGCCATCCCCTCCAGCGCGTTCATATCGTTCTCTCTGCCTCCTTCTCAATACCCCCGAAATCCCCGCGTGCCCAGTCAACCTATCTTGGCCTTCCGTAAAAGGTGAGTGTACATTCCCGCCGCGAGGGAAGAGGAACCCAGAACCGAAATTCCCCCGCGGTCACAAACAAAGATGGCACGTCCGGTGGGACATTTCGTACCTTTCTTCTTTCTGCCGAAGAAGAGTCACACCTGTCAGGTGTGTGCCGCAATGCCCTCTCCTTTTCTTATCGGAGAGGAAGAGGAGGGCCCCCATCTAGAATGCAACATGCGACCGGTCGTCATCGAGCGACCAACCTGCACCAGCAACAGCAACAGCAGACCGGTGGCGATAGTGCCCTACGGTCCGATCATCATTTCCGTCCACGTCGGGCACGTACGGTTGGCAACGCCAATCATGTTCGGCAACACTGCCCCGACTTCCGGCTCGCCCTTATCCTCGGGTGCCATTGCCGTAGCCGACGAGCAGCCCAGTCTGGCGATTGTCCATACAGGCAGCTGGCCCCTCTGCTTCTCCAGCAACAAAGACCCATGCAGTCATTGACCCCTGGGTCCCCAGCTCTGCCAATACCCGACACGGGCTTTCTACCCTGGGTCCTTGGCTCCTCAGCACCTCACTCGGGCTCTCAGCTTCGAGTCCCAGCCAAGCCTACCCCCAGCACGGGTTTTCCACCCCTGGGTCAAGGCCTCCCAGCATGCTATTCGGGCCTCTCAACCTGAGTCTCAGACGAGTCGACACTCAATACGGGCTTTCGAACATGAGTTCGAGGCTCCCTAGCATCTGGCTCGGGTAGATGACCCCGGGTCTCATCAAGGTCGGTCCCCGATGCGGACTCTCCACATTGGGCCCCTGGCCTCCCAGCTCTACGATGGGATCTTTACCCCTACGATCCAGCAATGCCAACTCCCAGCAAAGGGTTTCCTCTTCGGGACAAGGCCACCTCAACACCCAAGACGAGCGTCTAGCCCTGGGTCTCAGCTCCAGCAACACCCAAGACGGGCGTCTATCCCTGGGTCTCAGCTCCAGCAATACCCAACACGGGCGTCTAGCATTAGGTCTTAGTTCCACAAACACCCAAGACGGGTGTCTAGCCCTGGGTCTCAGTTCCAACAACACCCAACACGGGCGTCTAGCCCTGGGTCCCAGCTCCAGTAACACCCACGACGGATGGTCAACCCCGGGTCCCAGATACATCAATACCCGAGACGGGCATCCAGCCCCGGGTCCTAACTACATCAACACCCAAGATGGGCTTGCCGCCATGGGTCCCAGTACATCAATACCCAAGATGGGCGCTCCGCCCTGCGTCCCAGTATTCCCGCATCACCAGTACCAAAAACGGGCATTCAGCCCTGGGTTCCAGCTCCAGCGACACCAAAAAAAAAAGGAAGGGGCCATCCAGCTCTGGGATCCGGCTCCAACAGCACCCAAGGCGGGCGTTCAGCCCCGGGTTCCAGCTCCATCAACACCCAAGACGGGTCGCCTACCCTGGGATCCAGTTCCATCAATACCCAAGACGGGTGTTCTACCCTGGGATTCAGTTCCACCAACACCTAAGACCGGGCGTTCAGCCCCGGGTCCCAGTTTCAGCCACACCCAAGAGGGGAGTTCATCCCCGGGTCCCGGCTTTATCGACACCCGAGACAGGCATTCGGCCTCGGGTCCTAGCTTCATCAGCACCTGAGACGGGCCTCCAGCCCCGGGTTCCAATTTTGACAACGCCCAAGATTGGCATCCAGTCCTGGGACCTAGCATCATCGACACTGGAGGCGGGCTTCTAGTTCTGGAACCCAACATCGTCAAGCACTCAGTTCGGGTTTCCAGTCCCGGATCCCAGCTTCATCAACTCCCAACATAGGCTTTCAGCCTCGGGCACTAGCTTCTCTAACACCCAATACGGGCGTCAAGCTCTGGGTCACCATCCCTCTGACATCCTCAGTTCACAACACAGCCCCGGACCGGGTTCATTCGGTCCACCACATTGGTGCTGAGTCAACCTTGGCCCTGCAAAAAGGAAGGGGCGTCATGGCGGCTGTAAAAGTGGGTGACCCACTACCACCACCCCTACCTCCAGAAGACAAGGCGAGGCTCAGAGAAGCCGATGCGCTAGTATCACACTGGGGGCAACCACCCTGGTCCAGTATCAAACCTTCCAAGCCCAAGCAATGGGGGCAACTCCAAGGAGGAGCGTTGGTCCTCCCTCAGATGAATGTGGGTCATTAGAAAAGAGGCCCAGCCCATTTGGGGGGTCACGAGTTAAGCGATCCCTCTACTCACCAGAATGGCACTAAGCCCAAAATCCAGTGAAGCGTCCGTTAGGGTAGACTCCAGCTCTTGATAGACTGGGGCAACCGACATCAACCAACAACTCGGGAACTCACCTTGCCAACGTCAATCAACGACTAGTGGTGAATCCCGCCGACACCCGCCCAGTAGCTCGAGATAAACTCCATCTGCATCGGCCAATGATTCGGTGGAATCCCGGGCAATGCCAACTAATGACACCAGCAAAGCTCCATCGGGTCCCCACCGGTGGCTACCAGCAAACCCTGGCAGGAGGTCTATCCCTTCGGTATTTACCATGTCCCAAGGCGTAGCAATGCCCAGGCGGACACCCTGTCCAAGCGTGGCTTCGGCCATCATGTTCAATAAGGCAGAGCCACCCAGATCCCAGTCAAAGTCCCAGCCACCTACTGCAAAGGCCAGCCATTCTCTGGATCCACCCTAAAGTCCCGAGCTACTCGGTTGAGGGTCGATCCACGGTCGCTTCTACAACACCAACAAGTCGCCAATGACGCAACCCCCGGGCAACGTCCCCCGACAGCAACAAGCTAAGGACGACAGCCGCAAGGCTCACAGGTATCAAAAATAAAACAAAAACAAAAATAAAAACAAAAAAAGGGGGCTAAAAATAGAGATGCCCTGGCGGACTCAGCCACTCTCTCCATAAGGTGGCTGGGGGCAAAAAGGCCGCAAACCCGGCTGAGGTGAAAACCCGTGAGGGCGCCTCAGGCAAAATCGGGTTGCCCCTCGGTGTGAAAACCTGAAAGGGCGCACCGGAAAAAGCAAAAGGGGGCCAGCTTTGGCGAAAACTCGAAAGGGCGGTGGAGCTGGTAAATTGAAAAAGAAAAATGTCTCTTCCCCTCTAGGAACAGCCAACCACCTCGCCCTAAATCCCTGACAGGTCCACCATAATAGTGGATCAGCATACCTTCTTCTGGCTGTCACACCATAACGGTCGGCCTACACATAGTCTTTGACCAATACACCATCACGGTTGGTCATCTCTCAGCATCCAGGTCAATACACCATCACTGTTGACCCACCTATTTCCTCCCAGTCTTACAACACCCGTGTTGGCCGCTACCCCCTAGACCTATATGCCGTCATGGCTAGTCAAGCCTCTACCTTGGTCGTCCTCCCTCACAGTCGACCTACGCATACCCTTGACTAAACACCTCCACAGTCAATCCAACACCTGACCTCTAGCCAAAACACCACAATGCTTGGCCTACACATCACCCAGTTCCTGACTGATACACCTTCTCAGTCGATTAAATCTATATCCTTTGGCCAATACATCTCTTTGGTCGGCCTACATCAATTCAAGGCCTATATGCCACCACAACCCAGAACCTCAGCCTTTGCATCATCAAAGCCAATCTGTTGAAGCTTCAGTCCAAGCTCTAGCTGCAAGCTCCACGGATCAGCCAGCCTAAGGGTCTACGTGAAGCCCCAGATTGCTTGGCAACCAGCCAAGCCCCAACGAGGAACTCCAACATCAACAATAGAGGATCAACAACAATGATCCCACCGACAGCGTCCTTCGACAGCAGCAAGCTAAGGACACCCAGCGCTAGTCACCGAACAGCCAAAAGGCTCTTAGGTAAACAAAAAATAATAATAAAAAATGGGGTTAAAAATAGAGATACCCCGGCGGACCCCGTCGCCCTCTTTCTCAAGGAAGCGGCTGGGGGCAAAAAGGCCAGCAACCCGGTTGAGGTGAAAATTCGCAAGAGCATCTCAGGCAAAATTGGGCAACCCCTCGATGCGAAAACCGGCAAGGGCGCATTGGAAAAAGCAAAAGAGGGCCAGCTCTGGCGAAAACCCGAAAGGGCGACAGAGCTGGTAAAGAGAACAAAAGTAAAATTTCTCTTCTCCCTCAGCTGGGGGCAACCAGCTACCCACCTTCTAGCAATCATATCCCCGGCCAGTTGGCCCACACCAGTCCCTGACTAATCCCCTGCTCCAGTTTATAAACTCTGCACCTCCCTATCGGCCATATACCATCACGTTCGGCCTAAACCAGCTCCCCAGGCCACTCCCCTCCCTTGGTGGCCTATACCAATCCCTGGCTAGTACACCTCTCTAGCTCATTGATCTTACACTCCTCATTTAGCAATACACCAACCCAGTTAGCTCACACTTCCTCCGGTCTCACACGTCCATGGTCAGCCCATATACACCAGCAATTCATGCACTAGTCCAGTCATTCATTCCAGCAAACCTCAGCCTACACGCCACCTCGGTTGGCCTCTACATCACAACAACCTTAGATCCATCTATCGTGAGAATCCATGAACCCATAATTCCCAGTCACCAGCCTATCATGGTCGAGTCACCATGAACCCGGTCATAACTCCAGTAATACGCCATAAAGGCATACCAGTTCCCAAATCCCAGTCATGATTCCAACAATACACCACTAAGGCTCACCAGTTCCCAGACCACCAGTCAAAGCCACAGTCATGGCTACAACGGCTACAAGCCATCAACAACATAAACTCCAGGTCACGTCTCCTGATAGCAGCACGCTACGGACGATAACCACAAGGTTCCCAGGTCAAAAAAAAAGAGAGAGAAAAAATGGGGCTAAAAATAGAGATACCCCGGCGGCCTCAGTCAAGTCCTTCCATGGGATTACGAAAGGCAAAAATTTCCATTAACCCAGCTGAGGTGAAAACCCGCGAGGGCGCCTCAGGTAAAATCGGGTGACCCCTCGGTGTGACAACCCGCAAGGGCATACCGGAAAAAGCAAAAGGGGCCAGCTCTGGCGAAAACCCGCAAGGGCGGTGGAGCTGGTAAAGAAAAAACAAAAAAAAAACTCTCTCCCTCTCTACTCCTCACTGATGAAAGCCGTCAACTGTGACATCCCATCGATGATGACCTCAGCATCACTCCACGACACGGGTGGCCACTACGCCCCCGAGGGTTGGCCATTGCCAATTCCAGCTCCAATAGTTGGCTATACACCTCCACGGTTAGCTGACCAGCTCCAGCCCTGGCTACAACGCCTCCACAGGCCAGCTGCCAACTTCCAGTTCCAGTTCCCGACTACAACGCCTTCACAGGCCAGCCGCCAGCTTCCAGTTGCAGTTCCCGACTACAACGCCTTCACAGGCCAGCCTATAGCTCTCAGCCCCAGCCCCGGCTACAACACCCTCACAGCCCAGCCGCCAGCTTCCAGCTTCAGTTCCCTGCTACAATACCTTCACAGGCCAGCCGCCAGCTCTCAGCCCCAGCCCCGGCTACAACGCCTTCATAGGCCAGCCGCCAGCTTCCAGCTCCAGTTCCCGGATACAACGCCTTCACAGGCCAGCCGCCCAGTTTTTAGTTCCAGTTTCAGCTACAACGCCTTTACATGCTAGCCGCCCAGTTCTAGTTCCAGTTTTCGGTCCCAGCATTCTGGCAACAACGCCTCACAGGCCAGCCGCCCAGTTCCAGTTCCAGTCACCAGTCCCAGTATTCCGTCTACAACGCCTCCACAGGCCGGCCGCCCAGTTCTAGTTCCAGTCACCAGTCCCAGTATCCGGCTACAACACCTCAACGGTTAGCCAACCAGCTCCAGTCCCAGTCCCGGTCTCTGGCTACATCACCATGGCAGCGTGCCTGCCAACCCCAACCTCAACTCCAACTCCCTAGGCTAATCAATACCAGCAACATAGGCCAGCACACCCTCTTGGGTCGGCCTCCAGCCTCCAGTCTCCAGCAACATAGGCCAACACACCTTCTCTGGTCGGCCTCCAACTCCCAGACTCCAGCAACATAGGCCAGCACACCCTCTAGGGTCGGCCTCCAGCCTCCAGTCTCCAGCAATATAGGCCAGCACACCCTTTTGGGTCGGCCTCCAGCCACCAGTCTCCAGCAACATAGGCCAACACGCCCTCTCGGGTCGGCCTCTAGCTTCCAGACTCCAGCAACATAGGCCAACACACCCTCTCGGGTCGGCCTCCAGCTTCCAGTCTCCAGCAACATAGGCCGAAGCAGCCTCACGGGTCGGCCTCCAGCTTCCAGCCCCCAGTAATATAGGTCAACACACCCTTACGGGTCGACCTCCAGTCCCTAGCAACGTGGGCCAAAACACCCTCACGGGTCGGCCTCTAGCCTCCAGTCACCAGCAATATAGGCCAACACACCCTTACGGGTTAGCCTCCAGCTTCCAGTCCCCAGTCCTCTGCGTCAACACCGCCTTATATATTGTTCTCCAGCTTCCAGTCTCCAGCCATCCAGGTCAACATGCCTCATTCAGGCAGGCCTCCAGCACCCAGCCTTCGATATCCAGCTTCCAATACCCAATTTCCAGTACCCGGCTTCCAGTATCCAGCCTCCAGTATCCAATGTCTAATACCCAGCTGTAAAATCTAGTTTCCAGTATTCAGTTTCCAGTGCCTAGTTCAGTTACCCAGCCTTCAACATCCAGTTCAAGTACCCTAATTCCCAGTATCCAGCACCAGTACTCCGCTTCCAACCCCCAGTTCCAGTTTCTAGCTCCAATGCCCAGTTCCCAGCATCTAATTTCCTATTTCCCATTTCCAATTCCAGTTTCCCACAATGGGCTAGCATGCCTCATAGGGGCAGGCCTCCAGTCCCAGCACCCAGTATCCAATTACCAGTCGCCATATCCAACATCCAGTTCCCAGTTCCAGCCTTCCATCCCAGCACCTAGTAGCCAGATTCCTGTCTCCATTCCCAGTATCCAGTCCCGATATCCAGTTCCCAATTTCCAGTTTCTAGTCCTAGTACCTAGTCTTCCATCTCAATATCCAGTTCCCGACCCTCAGTTCCAGTTTCCAGCAACAGGCCAGCACGCCTCGTGCAGGTGGGCCTCTAGTCCCAGCGTCTGGTACCCAGATCCTGGTCTCTAGTCCCAGTACCCAGTTTTCGACCTCTGAGTTCCCAGTCTCTAGTCTCGATGCCCAGTCTCCAGTCCTAGTATCTACTATCCAAATCCTAACCTCCAAATCTAGTATCTAGTTTCCAGTCTCCATATCCTAATTCCCAGCCCCAGTCCCCAGCCCTAGTACCAACACCCAGCTTCTAGTTTCTGGTTCTCGGTTTCTAGCCCCAGTACTTAGTCTCCTATATCCGGGTCACAATCTCCAATCCAAGCATCCAATTTTTGCCTTCCATCCTCCAACCTCTGACCTCCAATTCCCAGCAAAAGACCAACATGCCTTGATCAGGCGGATCTACAGCAACAACCACATGAACAAATCCAAACACCTTACAGACTAGCATGCCTCGAAGGCCAGTCTACAGCAGCCCTAGACCAACGCACCCCGAGGGTCGGTCTACCACACTCCGATCATTACAACTCAATGGTCGGACAGCGACAATCCCTTCATCGGCACCTCAGTGATCAGTTGATCGTGGCTCCCAGTCAATATACCTCAGCAATCAACCGAATGGACTTTCTAGTCGATACACCTCAGCGGTCAACCAGCACACTAGCAGGTACTATCCACCACGCTATGATGATTATGTGTCTAACAACATTTGTGGTCATTGTACTTTTTAAAGGGTCGGACGACTTTGACTTCGGCTATTTCACCATGATGGTTAGCCGGCAGCATCAACATTTAGCCATACCCCGCGAGGATCGGCCAAATATAATTCCAAGCCAACACCCCTCTCTGGGGGAAAATCCAGCAACTTCAAACCAAGATGCCTCGCCGAGGTAGGTCTCCAGCAACTCCAGACCAAGACGCCTTACCGAGGTAGGTCTCCAACAACTTCAGACCATGACGCCTCGCCGAGGAGCAACCTCAGACCAAGACGCCTCGCCGAGGCAGGTCTCCAGTTCCTTTAGACCAAGACACCTTACCAAGGTAGGTCTCCAGCAACCTCAGGCCAAGACGCCTCGCCGAGGCAGGTCTCCAGCAACTTCAGACCAAGATGCCACGCCGAGGTAGGTCTCTAGCAACTTCAGACCAAGACGCCTCACCGAGGCAGGTCTCCAGCAACCTCAGACCAAGATGACTTGCCGAGGCAAGTCTCCATCAACTTCAGACCAAGACGCCTCACCGAGACAGGTCTCCAGCAACCTCAGACCAAGACGCCTCACCGAGGCGGATCTCCAGCAACCACAGATCAAGATGCCTTGCCGAGGCGGGTCTACAGCAACCCCAGGCCTCCAACCGCAGATCATTGGAGGCCTGCCCCTATGAGGCATGCTAGCCCATTGCGGGAAACTGGAATTGGAAATGGGAAATAGGAAATTACCAGTCGCCATATCCAACATCCAGTTCCCAGTTCCAGCCTTCCATCCCAGCACCCAGTAGCCAGATTCCTGTCTCCATTCCCAGTATCCAGTCCCGATATCCAGTTCCCAATTTCCAGTTTCTAGTCCTAGTACCCAATCTTCCATCTCAATATCCAGTCCCGATATCCAGTTCCCAATTTCCAGTTTCTAGTCCTAGTACCCAGTCTTCCATCTCAATATCCAGTTCCCGACCCTCAGTTCCAGTTTCCAGCAACAGGCCAGCACGCCTCGTGCAGGTGGGCCTCTAGTCCCAGCGTCTGGTACCCAGATCCTGGTCTCTAGTCCCAGTACCCAGTTTTCGACCTCTGAGTTCCCAGTCTCTAGTCTCGATGCCAAGTCTCCAGTCCTAGTATCTACTATCCAAATCCTAACATCCAAATCTAGTATCTAGTTTTCAGTCTCCATATCCTAATTCCCAGCCCCAGTCCCCAGCCCTAGTACCAACACCCAGCTTCTAGTTTCCGGTTCTCGGTTTCTAGCCCCAGTACTTAGTCTCCTATATCCGGGTCACAATCTCCAATCCAAGCATCCAATTTTTGCCTTCCATCCTCCAACCTCTGACCTCCAATTCCCAACAAAAGACCAACATGCCTTGACCAGGCGGATCTACAGCAACAACCACATGAACAAATCCAAACACCTTACAGACTAGCATGCCTCGAAGGCCAGTCTACAGTAGCCCTAGACCAACGCACCCCGAGGGTCGGTCTACCACACTCCGATCATTACACCTCAATGGTCGGATAGCGACAATACCTTCATCGGCACCTCAGTGATCAGTTGATCGTGGCTCCCAGTCAATATACCTCAGCAATCAACCGAATGGACTTTCTAGTCGATACACCTCAGCAGTCAACCAGCACACTAGCAAGTACTATCCACCACGCTATGATGATTATGTGTCTAACAACATTTGTGGTCATTGTACTTTCTAAAGGGTCGGACGACTTCGACTTCGGCTATTTCACCATGATGGTTAGCCGGTAGCATCAACATTTAGCCATACCCCGCGAGGATCGGCCAAATATAATTCCAAGCCAACACCCCTCTCTGGGGGAAAATCCAGCAACTTCAAACCAAGATGCCTCGCCGAGGTAGGTCTCCAGCAACTCCAGACCAAGACGCCTTACCGAGGTAGGTCTCCAGCAACTTCAGACCATGACGCCTCGCCGAGGAGCAACCTCAGACCAAGACGCCTCGCCGAGGCAGGTCTCCAGTTCCTTCAGACCAAGACACCTTACCAAGGTAGGTCTCCAGCAACCTCAGGCCAAGACGCCTCGCCGAGGCAGGTCTCCAGCAACTTCAGACCAAGATGCCACGCCGAGGTAGGTCTCTAGCAACTTCAGACCAAGACGCCTCACCGAGGCAGGTCTCCAGCAACCTCAGACCAAGACGACTTGCCGAGGCAAGTCTCCATCAACTTCAGACCAAGACGCCTCACCGAGACAGGTCTCCAGCAACCTCAGACCAAGACGCCTTGCCGAGGCGGATCTCCAGCAACCGCAGATCAAGATGCCTTGCCGAGGCGGGTCTACAGCAACCCCAGGCCGACATGCTTCCCTGGGGCAGGCCCTCAGTCACACCGGGTCAACGGCCCTTGCCAAGGCCGACCCCTAGCAACACCAGGTCAACATGTCTCGCTGAATCGCGCCTCCAGCGACATCAGACCAACACACCTACGACGTCGATTATCTTCGACAACTTCACCCTAGTCATCGGTTCACCCTACTTCTTTGGTGTGGTCCCCATGATTGCTCCGCAGCTGCCCACTTCTCGGCTAAACATCATCCATCCCCCTGTTACTCCGACATTTCCTGATTCCCTGACATCACCAGTCAACCAGCCGGCCCCTACCACTTCGGCCGTGCAATGGCGGCCCTGGCAGGAGCTGGAATCTCTCAACTTCGAAGCCCTATTATAATCCTAGTACCACTTATGACCCCTGACCCACCAGCTATAATCCCAGTCACATCCAGCCATGACTAAGTGGCCTCCAGCACCATAACTTGACGATTTACGAGGGCCTTACAACATAACTCCATCTACAATGCCTCAGAGGTGTGAGCAGCCCGTCCCATAGGACGGTCGGCGCCAAGCTCGGCTAATGCTCCCCCATGGGCGGTCAACGAACAATGCTAGCACCCCACAAAAGAGTCAACCACTATAGCAGTGGTAGGCTATTAGCGACCGACCACAGGCTTCACCACAAAGCCACGGTCAGAGCGGCGGTCATCTCGTCGCCAACCAGTAATCCCAGGAGCTGAGGGATAGGTGGCCCTCCAATTCCCAAGATAGAGAAATTTTGAACCCCCATTCGTAGCATCGTCGGCTACGGTCACGATCAAAGGGGAATAGGCCAAGGAGTGAAAAATGCTCATAGCACTCCTTGACTCAGACAAGGTGGAAAACCTGAGAAAACACAAATCTCAGTCTACAAGTCCACCTCCGGGGACAAGACATGACTCCCGCCAGTGCAACCTCAGATGATGAAAGGGGACCCACAAGGGGTCTCCCATTGCTCGCCAGCCACCCTACGAGGCGGGATGGGCTCGACAGTCCTGGCCTCCCCCTGTCTCAGATGTCTAATGGGGGAGGGTCCTTTCCACCGAGCCGCCTTTCCTCAGAAAATCCTTAAAGCCCGCTGCGCAAGGCAGGCCCCAAACATAGACAACAAAGCCAGAAGCATTGTTATGCCGGGCTCCCCCGGCTTTCTTACGCCATCGGCATTGGCGTCCAGCCCAGTCATATCATCAATCGCCGAAGTGACCACTCGTATGAAGAGTTCGGCGTCCAGACCAGATTACTCCCGTGACGCGGGCCCTGCACACCTCTGCCACAAGCCCAACACGTGAGACAAACGAGAACAGAATTCTCAAGTCGCGGATAGCGGGCTACAACTTCAAGCACCATTCATGTATCCAGCCACTTAGATCCCTCTGAAATCCAGCTCTACAATGGTCTTCTGCAAATATACCACCGCGGCATGAAAGATCACAGTGGGAGCGTCAATCCCCAAAACAAATGACTCCCACCACGCCAATATGGTCGGGAGAAATCAAGCCTGAAAGGCGCACGGGCAGCACACCGTCGTCTTCGCCTCCGACGCACGCCCCGTGGGGGGCATTTGTTGGCACCGACTTATTTTCTCGAATTAATCGAGGATTAAGCATAGGGAAATACTCCCTAAATATAGCAAAACGGCACATCGCTAGAGCTGCTTTACCAGTCGAGTTGAGCTCGGAAATCGAGACACTTCACTGGGTCAAGCAACGCAACGTAACAACCGGGGATCGGCCCCGAGCA
Source organism: Amorphophallus konjac (assembly GCA_022559845.1). Taxonomy (NCBI): domain Eukaryota; kingdom Viridiplantae; phylum Streptophyta; class Magnoliopsida; order Alismatales; family Araceae; genus Amorphophallus; species Amorphophallus konjac. The sequence continues at coordinate 393,999,340 of CM040120.1, read as the reverse complement.
AATGGCACTATGCCAGCCCGTTTCTCGACAACCGGGTCAGTTTAGGGATTCGAGACAACCTGCCGTACCTTACGGCACTCTGTTAAGATTCGGGGATCACCCCCGGGGCACTCTGCATACGGTGTCACACCGCTGACGCTTCAACAACCGGGTTAACTCGGGACTCAAAACGGCATGTCGCTTCATACGACTCTTCGCCAAGGAGTAAGGGTCACCCCAACCACCAGACAAACGGCATCATCATGCCGACGCCCCAGTCACCGGGCCCAACTAAAGGTCGTAACCAGCTAGCCGCGACTCGTGGCAACATCAGCAATCGATCGGGCTCACCCCCGATCACTCAGTTTGCGGGTTGACCTGCGTTCAACACAGCTACCCGAGCCGACCCGGGGGCGTCCTGACTACAAGCCATGCCGTGTGGCACCCAGCAACGAGGCCGGGTTCTAACCTCGAGTCACCTCCCTCCAGTGCTTTGAAGTCAAAGGAAGACCCGACTGGGCCAACCACAAGCCTCAGGAGCTCCCAGCGCCCTCATACGGCCCACACACGCGTGTCGGGAATTTCCCCGAGCACCTCGTGGGCGCATATGTTCCAGCCACTCTATAGCAAGTCGGAGCTCGACTCAAGCCTCTCAGTAACCCACCGCGTCATGCACCACCATCGTGCGGCCTCGCACGCGGATCGACCTGTTTATAGCAGGTTAAACCCCCAGTCAAACCCTAGTGAAACCCTCTGACAACCCTCAGTCAAACCCTCAGTTAACCTTCAGTCAAACCCTCAGTGAAACCCTCAGTCAACCCTCAGTCAAACCCCAGTCAAACCCCCAATCAACTCCCAGTCAAACCCTTAGTTAACTCCCAGTCAAACCCCCAGTCAAACCCCTAGTCAAACCCCCAGTCAAACCCTCAGTCAACCCTCAGTCAAACCCCAGTTAGACCCTCAATCAAAGCTCAGTCAAATCCTCAGTTACCCCCAGTCAACCCTCAGTCAAACTTAGTCAGACCCTCAGTCAAACCTCAGACAAACCCAGAGTCAGACCCTAAGTCAAACCCCAGTCAAACCCTCAATCAAACCCCAATCAACCATTAGTCAAACCCCAGTCAGACCATTAGTCAAACCCTCAGTCAACCCTCAGACAAACCCCCAATCAAACCCTCAATCAACCTCCAGTCAAACCCTCAGTCAAACCCCAATCAAACCCCCAGTCAAACCTCAGTCAAACCCATGGTCAAACCCGTCTAAACCCCCCAGTCAAACCCGCCTAAACCCCTTGGGGGGGGTTTTCCCGGACCAGCTTCACCCCCCAACCTAGCCCGCATAAACCCCGCATCGGGAGGGGGTTTACCCGGACCAACTTCACCCGCCAACCTAGCCCGCGTAAACCCCCCATGGGGAGGGAGTTTACCCGGACCTTCTTCACCCCTCAACCTAGCCCGCGTAAATCCCCTGTGACCCTTCATCTTCCCCTATAAAATCCCCCTAGGGGCTCAATGGAAAAGAGAGGATACATGCATCAAGGCTTCCGGTGATCTCCAAGCTTCAAGCGGCTCCAGGCAACGAGCAAGGAGAATTGTGTGTGGGTGACTTGGTCGTTGGCTAAGGACGCCGAGGGTATGTCGCGTGTACTTCCCTCACACGGTGTTCTGCCATGACACACAAGTCTACCCCCGCCGTGTGTGTGACGTGATGACAAGGGTGAATGCCCCCTCATGCTGGGACTTCCCCTCGCATGCCCGCCGACCACAACTACGCACGCACTATGACGTCACGCTTCCCAGCAGTCACGAGGCCACATCCGACCGCTCGACTCGAGCCGTGATAGACCCTCGCCCAGACTCCAGCCTGATGCTTTCTCCGGCTATGCAGTCATAGCGCCTCATTTGGTGAAGCGAACATGGCCCGTGCCACGAGAGGGACCCTCTGTGAAACACGTGGATATCCGCCTTATCCAGCACTTACCCGGGGACTGACCCACGCGTCGGAATTGTCCCGCGGCTTGCGCCCATTGTACTCTGGCCACCCCCGCCCATTTGTAAAGCCCACGTGGCTCTCATATAGCATGAAACAAGTTGAACACATGTACCTATACTCGGGCCTTAGCCTCTTCACGGCGCCCGCCTCCTTTAGTCACAACGGTGCCTCAGACACCCGACTGCCAGTCACACCGGGCCCCGAGCACGACCATCGAGGTCTCCCGACGCCCCCCTCCTTCAGTCGCAACAGTGCCCCCGGCACCTGACTGCCAGTCACATTGGGCCCCGAGCACGAGCATCGAGGTCTCCCGGCGCCCGCCTCCTCCAGTCACAACGGTGCCTCTGGCACCCGACTATCAACAACTCCAGTCACAACGGTGCCCCCGACACCCGACTGCCAGCTACTCAAGTCACATCGGGGCCCGCGGCACCCGATCACTCAACAACTACAGTCACAACGGTGCCCTTGGCACCCGACTGCCAGCTACCCCAGTCACAACGGTGCCCCCGGCACCCGACTACCCAACTACTTCAGTCACAACGGTGCCCCCGGCACCCGACTGCCAGCTACCCCAGTTACAACGGTGCCCCCGGCACCCGACTACCCAACTACTTCAGTCACAACGGTGCCCCCGACACCCGACTGCCAACAACTCCTGTCACAACGGTGCCCCCCGACACCCGACTGCCAGCTACCCCTGTCACAATGGTGCCCCCAGCACCCGACTGCCAACAACTCCAGTCACAACGGTGCCCCCCGGCACCTGACTGCCAGCTACCCCAGTCACAACGGTGCCCCTGGCACCCGACTGCTAGCTACCCCAGCCACAACGGTGCCGCCGGCACCCGACTACCCATCTACTTCAGTCACAACGGTGCCCCTGGCACCTGACTGCCAACAACTCCAGTCACAACGGTGCTCCCCGGCACCCGACTGCCAGCTACCCCAGTCACAACGGTGCCGCCGGCACCCGACTACCCAACTACTTCAGTCACAACGGTTCCCCCGGCACCCGACTACCAACAACTCCAGTCACAACGGTGCCCCCGGCACCCGACTGCCAGCTACTCCAGTCACATCAATGCTCGCAGAACCCGACCACTCAACTTCCCTCGCACAATGGTGCCTATGGCACCCCCACTGCCCAGACCTCGACACTCTCTCATGTCGGGAATACATTGTGACGCCCCCCGGGCGCCATCCTACTGAGTCATAGGTCCTCTGACGGACACTATGTACACATATGGAACTACCCACACAATAATGCAATGACCCGGGGACCGTCATGAATGTCATAATTATCCCGTGGCTTGCAAGCAATTGTAATCGGGCTCTCATGCCCCCATATAAATGCCATTCATGGCATATAAGTCATGTAATCCAGTCAGGGAGCGGATTCCTGATGCGGGACGAGACACGGACGTGCACGGTTATCCCTTAACGAGGGAAGCGTCGGACGTGCACGGTTGAGAAACCGGCAGTGAGCTAGGGTTGTCGGCTCTCACTTGTGCCCGGATCGGGTCACAGGTCGGTAACGCTCTCTCTCGCAGCAGCGGTGATATAAATATAAAGCGAGCTACGATCCTAGAACATGCTCTCTAGCAGTGACATAAACAAGTATATATGAAAATAAGCAAATGCCGAGTGTAGGGAGCGAGAACGATACCTCCACGCGCTCGGTGTGGGGAAGACGGACCCGACCGAAACTCGTACTCCCGGAACAATAATACACAATATTACAGCAATACACGTCACTACCCACTCCACGCAGGGAGGTAAAGGGCTACACAATGGGGTCCAGGAGGACCGAATTCGGGTTGACGGGCGGCTTCTCGCGTTGATTCGGCAACACCCGAACTAGTGATGGTGGGGCCCACGTGCTGTCCGGAGGGGCCGTGTGGGATCCGGTGGCACCGCTGTAGTGGGGAAACTTAGGGAAGCGCTCCTTGGGCTGGCGGCACGCTGGTTCGCCGACCAGAGGCCGGGCGGCTCCGTTCAGCGCCGGTCGGAATAACCGACCACGGATCTGTAGCTTCTGGTCTTCAGCGCGCGCTCCGGCGAGAATGGACGCTGCGATCAGCCCCGATGTCGGATCGACACGAAACTGGTGCCGTTGGAAAGATAACTTCAAATACTTCAATCTAGGATTGAATATCTAACCTGGATCTACACTGATCTAGGCTTTAATGAATTTACAACTTCATGTTATACAGTAGCTGAACACTCAGATCTGCAGGGCTATTATCTAAGAACTGCCTTTGACTGATATGTGAACATCCGAATCTGAAGTGGTGGTCTTCAGCAAAGTTGTAGGACAACAAGCTAGAAAAACGGCAAAACTAGTTTGGACAAGTTTGGATATGGCTACGAATTGATAGTATTTTTTCACTAACAGTGGGTCGGATCTGGAAATGGGCTGAAAGCACTGTAGTTGAGATAGAACACGAATTTTGAAAAATGGATAGAGGGAGGATAAAAAAATCAAGAAAAATGGTGGATGTAGGGGATGATGGACAGAACTCTCAGTAAAATTGGGAGCCCCAAAAAAAATCAAAAAGAAGGTCGGAGATGGGAAACTCAGAGCTATTGTCACTGTAGATAGAGACAGGACAGATCTGGGAGTGATTGAAGACCGAAATTGCAAAAATATCAAACGAAGGATTTTCAACCTGAATGTTTTTGTGGATGATGGGATGGAAGATTGGAACACACCATAAAAATTACAAACCACGAAGAAGCCGTGGCTGGTAGCAGGATTTTCATGAAGACACCTCTGTCTAGCAGGACAGAAAGCCAAAGACGGATTCACGGCGGCTCGGAGGCGGCACGAACGGCGGCGGCGGCGGCATAGATGAAGATCAGAGGTTGAGAGGGGGAGATAGAAGATTAATACACTCTAGAACTGCAGAGGGGCTGAGGGTAGAACTCCAGGAGAGAGGAAGGGGGTGCAAGCTTCAAGCTTTCCAAACAATTTTCTGATTTTTCACTAATATTCATATGAAAATACAATCTTTTATATGATTCACATCAAATGCAATGTGAACCCTTGGATCTAGGGGTGGGGATTGAAGGGCTGGGATTGCATGCCACAAAGACAAAAAAATGATTATAATATGCAAGGGGGGGTGATGCGGGACAACTGACTCGCTAGCTAACCTAGGACGCTAAAGAACGCGACCAGCACGCGCACGAGACAAGGCAAGCCGGTATGACCGACTAACGTGAAATCCCTCCGGGCGGAGGCGTCTCTCAACAGAACTCCGAACCACGGCCGTCCCACGGAGGGAGGCGCGACGGGGTCACAACGGGCGAGAAGCCGCTGGACGACACGGGAGTCTAGTCCGAGCTCGGTGCTCGACTAGGGCCAAGGGAAAAGGCCGCTCTCTCTCTCTCAACCAGCAGTAACAAATGAAACTAGCTAGGCCCTACACTCACTCACGCGGCACAATCAATCATATACGTGATAAGCAAGTACTACGGGCGGGAGCGAGACACGTACCTCCACGCCTAAGCGTGGGGAAGGAACCCCGGCCGAGTCCAACCACCCCGATACACACGTGAGAGAACTAATACAAACATCAAAAGGGCCCACTCCTCGCAGGGAGGTAATAGGCTGCAACCACAGCTACACACGGGGCGGCCGGCGCACGGGCTGACGGGCAGCAGCCGAGGTCGGGGGATGAAGCCGGATGCCGACCCTCGCGATGCCGATCGCTCCTGTAGTAGCCTTTGAGGGGGAGGTCCACGTCGCCGCGGGCACTGCTGGGATGCCGAGCCGGATGGAGGGGCCACGCTGCTGCTACGGCCTCGGGGGAGGATGTCGGTCCGACGAGAGGTTGCTGGCTGGTCCCTGTGACAGCGGGCAGAGATGGCGCTGGTACACGGCCGTCCGGACAGCGTTTGTGGCGGCGTCTTCTCTGGTGGAAGGCTGACAGGGACGGCTATCCAGGGGCAGTGGTGGCCGATGGGGTCCTGTGGAGGGATTGGGTGCGAAGGGGGTGACAACAGGGGTGCACAGGCAGCACTTCAGGGCAGTCTGATCTGTGACCGTGGGTGGGGTGGTGATGGCGCAAGGATACAGAAGGATTTCCGGCCCAAGATGATTACTGGAGGTGTGGTGGGATGTGAGGAGTCGACCTACCAGGTTGCGGATCGATCCGAGGACGGGAAGTGGTACCCCCTTTGGAGGCCCTCTGCTGACAGTCCCGCTCGGGTACTGTAGCGCAGGATGGCGCACTAAAAGTGTGCTTGAAGACAAAAGTTTACCCCGATGGAGTTTGAAGGCGAGGCCAGAGGGGTTGGATTCGTGACTGGGAGGGGAACAAATGTTATGAAGGGACTGGCGGTGTTTGGTGGTAGGAGAGGCATGCAAACGGGAACCCAAATCGTCTCGGGTCACAGGCGAGACTGTCAGGGAGCAGCCTGCGCGACGAAAGTGTCTACAAAGACAACTTCCTCTGTGATTCGAGTTTTGGGACAAGGCCGGTGGGGTGGGAAAGATGACTGGAAGGGGTACGAAAGTCGTGAAGAAACTCGGATGAGACGCTGCCAGGAGGTGGACGCACCGGACCGATCTCTGGACACCAAATCTGCTGTCAGCATAGGGACGCCCGGGGAAGAGGAAGACGATCCTGCGTGCACCGTCGCTCCACCGAACTCGTCGCCGTGGACGATGGTTGAAGGCTGCTGGCGTTGGAATCCCTTGGGGGAGGTCTCCTACCCCTGGGCGTCGCACCCAAGGACTGGAGAGGAGGTGAGGGCGTCGCACCCTCAAGGAGGAGGAAGAAGAAGGGGTCGCCCCTTTTCACAATGTGGCACTCCACAATGAACACTCAAGCATCAATTTCTTCATTATTTTTTGAAAAGAAAATACAAGGTCTTTTATATGGGATGGGGAAATGCTAGGTCTAAACCCTAGCCAAGGGGAAAGGAGATGGGGGGGCGGCCACAACCGGGGAAGGGCATTCAAATCTCCTAGATTGTAGGAGTGAAAGGTGGGGGGGGCGGCCAAAAGAGGGAGAGGGCAAGGGGGGGAAGGGCGGCTGCTATTCCCTCCAAGAGGGGAGGGAATGGTCCGCCCCCCAACCCTAACCCTAGGTGGGGCGCGCCTCCCAAGGTGGGCCCAGGGGATGGGAAAAGTGGACAGCCCTCGTGGGCCAGAGAAGTGAACCAAGAAGTGGCCCAATAACCCCCCCTAGCCTCTAGCAAGCCTACAAAACACAAATAAAGCCTACTTGGCCTAAAAAAGGTCCATGACTGAAAGAAAATTGTCCACACACGGACTAAACCAAGGCCCAACATGGCCCAAAGCATAAAATAAGTGATGATAGCTCCGCTAATCTGTCAACTGGTCGCCGAGCCAAAGGGATGCCGGCGAGATCCGTGTACTCCGTCGTAAAGGGTGACGCGTGTCCTCACCAATTCTCCCCGGGTGGGAAGAACTCGACCCCGTCGAGTAAGGGTCACGGTCGCTCAGGTAACGTTCCAGCAAGTCCGGGTCAATCCGCTCCAGCTCTCCCCGCGTGATCCAGGTGTCGTCTGTCTCAGGGCGCCCTCTCCAACGCACTAGGAAGCGCTGGTAGGCCCCGCTCCTGGTGGTGGTCACCTGCTCATCCAGTATACAATCGATGTGCTCGCGTCTCTGTAATGGGGCTGGAGGAGGTGGACTCTCAGAAGGTGTATCGCTCACAACAGGAAGGGGAGGCCCAAGAAGCTCACTGGGAATCACTGTTGGATCCCGATAGGCCGCCAGATCAGAGACGTTGAACGTCGAACTGATCCCATAATCATCTGGCAGCTCAATCTCATACGCGTTAGACCCAATCCGCCTCAGAACTCGGAAGGGTCCGGCACCGCGGTCCTGGAGTTTCTTCACGGCCCCAGAAGGGAACCGTTCAGGTCTGACCCTGACCATGACGTACTCTCCCTCACGGAACTCACGCGTGCGTCGATGCACATCAGCTAATTCCTTATAACGTGCGTTGCTGGCCTCGAGGGGGTGATGATGATGTAGACTCCGAACTAGCTGTGTTGACTCATACCTATGTGAATGCAGTGGTGGTCCTGGACATCCAAACACAGACCTAGCATGCCTATGACTCCTACATGATTGGACAACACGGGGAGGACCAGGACAACCAAAGTTGTATCTATCATGCATGGGTGTCCTACGGAATGTGGTAGACTCATGGGGACTAAATTGCCCAAACTCACTCATGACATTCCCTACATGAGACAAACCCCTATATGATGGTGGACATGCAGAAACATGGGGAAGAGACATGTGTCCCTGGCCTCCTAAGCTCGGGCATCTGGATGCCGGTAAGGTGAGGTGTTGACTAGAAGTCCTAGGTGGTGTATGATAGTGGACCTCCTCGACAAGGTGGGGAAAAGAATATGGGTCGAGAGGCTCACTAGGGAGGGGATCGAAAGGGTCAAAGAAATGATGACCCCTCCCGACAGGTCCCTTCACTATACTTGCCCATGTGCGACATTCGCCCAGGTGCAGATAATCACCTTCAGGCACTCTCATGTATGGGGCAAGGGGCTCATGAGGAAGGCAAGGAAGGCAAGGTTCCTCCCTCGGGACCGTGAAACCATAAGCGGGGACAAAATCAACCTCCACGGGTATAGGAAATAATAAAAGGACCTCGGATGTGATATGTCCTATGGTGTAGACCGAGGTAATAGACCCCAAAGCAGGGAGTGTAAAGCTATGACTATAGGGTTGGTCAGACCCTAAGGTCAACATGTAAGTCAACTCCCATTGATAATCTAAACTCCTAAGGAAGTCCTTCACATTTTCAAGAAAGCAGAAGGACCGAAAAGTGGTGTGAAAGGAGTTAAGGGGTATTATTGGGAGGGCTGGTCCCATGGGTGTATAGCAAGGAATGGAGACATCTAGAAGTGGACCCTCCCTTAGCCAGCTAGCTAAAGACTCTCCAATGACCAGTTCACCCTCGGAAGGTACGAATGTCTCTATATGAGGGTCTAAGGGTGAAGCCTCTCTCTCGGGAGGGGAAACGGAGTCCTCTATGATGTGGAGGGGATCACTCCCTAACTCCTCAACCTCAGTTAGGTACTCCTCAATCAACTCCTGTTCAGCCTCGTAACTCACTGGAACAAACCCAGGTGATGACAGGGAGGTGGTCAGCGTAACGCCGTCATGGAAGACAAACTCACCGGGAAGGTGAGATGGGTGTAAGGTGCAGGTCCTCCTATCCAGGTCGATGGTCGCACTTCTTTCCTCGAACCAAGTTCGCCCTAAAATGATGCATGGACCAGCAAGTGTGCTGATCTTGCACCAAGCGCCATCGAAATATTTAACGGGGCCAAACCACCGTTGAAACTCGATAAAAGCTAAACCATCACGGAGAACAATCTCCCCAGTCTTAGAGAGTGACTCAACAATGTCTTGTGAGACACAGTTAGACGACACCCTACTGATGAAGTCGATCTCCGTATGCATCCCATTAGGTAGGATGGCAGTGGACATGACAGGGCGCTGGAATGACTCGGTCATCGGTATAGGGATCGGGTCTCCCGACGACTGAGTGGTAGGGGCGACACTTAGGGGTCGTACCATAAGAGCATCGAATCGGGCCAATAGGGATGACGATGCATGGGCTCGAGGAATCGCCATGGGGCTGGCGGGAAGCTGGACATGCAAGACTCAACGAGACAAGGACAAAACTCTAACTAGACACAAACCTAACATTACAATGCAATGGTGGGTTACCTAGATGAACTAAGAAACTCAATGCAACCTAGATAACTCTAAGGCCTCAATTGCACCCTAGACAACCTAAAGACTCGAATGACCTAAGACCCCAATTTGTTAGAACAAACTGGTTCCCTAAGCTCTGATACCAAATTTGATGCGGGACAACTGACTCGCTAGCTAACCTAGGACGCTAAAGAACGCGACCAGCACGCGCACGAGACAAGGCAAGCCGGTATGACCGACTAACGTGAAATCCCTCCGGGCGGAGGCGTCTCTCAACAGAACTCCGAACCACGGCCGTCCCACGGAGGGAGGCGCGACGGGGTCACAACGGGCGAGAAGCCGCTGGACGACACGGGAGTCTAGTCCGAGCTCGGTGCTCGACTAGGGCCAAGGGAAAAGGCCGCTCTCTCTCTCTCAACCAGCAGTAACAAATGAAACTAGCTAGGCCCTACACTCACTCACGCGGCACAATCAATCATATACGTGATAAGCAAGTACTACGGGCGGGAGCGAGACACGTACCTCCACGCCTAAGCGTGGGGAAGGAACCCCGGCCGAGTCCAACCACCCCGATACACACGTGAGAGAACTAATACAAACATCAAAAGGGCCCACTCCTCGCAGGGAGGTAATAGGCTGCAACCACAGCTACACACGGGGCGGCCGGCGCACGGGCTGACGGGCAGCAGCCGAGGTCGGGGGATGAAGCCGGATGCCGACCCTCGCGATGCCGATCGCTCCTGTAGTAGCCTTTGAGGGGGAGGTCCACGTCGCCGCGGGCACTGCTGGGATGCCGAGCCGGATGGAGGGGCCACGCTGCTGCTACGGCCTCGGGGGAGGATGTCGGTCCGACGAGAGGTTGCTGGCTGGTCCCTGTGACAGCGGGCAGAGATGGCGCTGGTACACGGCCGTCCGGACAGCGTTTGTGGCGGCGTCTTCTCTGGTGGAAGGCTGACAGGGACGGCTATCCAGGGGCAGTGGTGGCCGATGGGGTCCTGTGGAGGGATTGGGTGCGAAGGGGGTGACAACAGGGGTGCACAGGCAGCACTTCAGGGCAGTCTGATCTGTGACCGTGGGTGGGGTGGTGATGGCGCAAGGATACAGAAGGATTTCCGGCCCAAGATGATTACTGGAGGTGTGGTGGGATGTGAGGAGTCGACCTACCAGGTTGCGGATCGATCCGAGGACGGGAAGTGGTACCCCCTTTGGAGGCCCTCTGCTGACAGTCCCGCTCGGGTACTGTAGCGCAGGATGGCGCACTAAAAGTGTGCTTGAAGACAAAAGTTTACCCCGATGGAGTTTGAAGGCGAGGCCAGAGGGGTTGGATTCGTGACTGGGAGGGGAACAAATGTTATGAAGGGACTGGCGGTGTTTGGTGGTAGGAGAGGCATGCAAACGGGAACCCAAATCGTCTCGGGTCACAGGCGAGACTGTCAGGGAGCAGCCTGCGCGACGAAAGTGTCTACAAAGACAACTTCCTCTGTGATTCGAGTTTTGGGACAAGGCCGGTGGGGTGGGAAAGATGACTGGAAGGGGTACGAAAGTCGTGAAGAAACTCGGATGAGACGCTGCCAGGAGGCGGACGCACCGGACCGATCTCTGGACACCAAATCTGCTGTCAGCATAGGGACGCCCGGGGAAGAGGAAGACGATCCTGCGTGCACCGTCGCTCCACCGAACTCGTCGCCGTGGACGATGGTTGAAGGCTGCTGGCGTTGGAATCCCTTGGGGGAGGTCTCCTACCCCTGGGCGTCGCACCCAAGGACTGGAGAGGAGGTGAGGGCGTCGCACCCTCAAGGAGGAGGAAGAAGAAGGGGTCGCCCCTTTTCACAATGTGGCACTCCACAATGAACACTCAAGCATCAATTTCTTCATTATTTTTTTGAAAAGAAAATACAAGGTCTTTTATATGGGATGGGGAAATGCTAGGTCTAAACCCTAGCCAAGGGGAAAGGAGATGGGGGGGCGGCCACAACCGGGGAAGGGCATTCAAATCTCCTAGATTGTAGGAGTGAAAGGTGGGGGGGGCGGCCAAAAGAGGGAGAGGGCAAGGGGGGGAAGGGCGGCTGCTATTCCCTCCAAGAGGGGAGGGAATGGTCCGCCCCCCAACCCTAACCCTAGGTGGGGCGCGCCTCCCAAGGTGGGCCCAGGGGATGGGAAAAGTGGACAGCCCTCGTGGGCCAGAGAAGTGAACCAAGAAGTGGCCCAATAACCCCCCCTAGCCTCTAGCAAGCCTACAAAACACAAATAAAGCCTACTTGGCCTAAAAAAGGTCCATGACTGAAAGAAAATTGTCCACACACGGACTAAACCAAGGCCCAACATGGCCCAAAGCATAAAATAAGTGATGATAGCTCCGCTAATCTGTCAACTGGTCGCCGAGCCAAAGGGATGCCGGCGAGATCCGTGTACTCCGTCGTAAAGGGTGACGCGTGTCCTCACCAGGGGGGGGGGCGGCCTATTGACTAGAGGGGGGGTTGAATGGAAGGTTGAAATGGTAGGTGGCCTACCTTGGACAAAATGAGCCACTTGTCTACCATGTGTCCATATGACCAGCCCACCCTTCTAGATGTCCACCTTGGAAGGTTGACCAGCCCCACAAGGTGACATGGACCAATGGGAGAGGGCTGAGGGCCCCCTTACTTGTCCTACGGCATAATTGCATAAAAACGCACACAATCCATGGGAATGACTCCTTGGCTTATAAAGCCTTACATTTGCGTACATACTTTCCCAAGGATATAAACACAAACTAAAAGGACATAAATGCAAAAGAAAAAGTACAGGCTCGGTGTCGATTCCCATCAACTCTCCCCGGGTGGGAGGAACTCGACCCCGTCGAGTAGGGGTATGGATGCTCGAGTACTCCGGCGGATCCGTCACCGTGCCAAGTAGCGCGGGTATGCTCCACTCCAAGTGACCGTCACCTGCTCATTCCATCTGTACTCGATATGCACAAGCTGCTATGGGCTAAAGGTGGACACTCCGGGTGGGGCACTCTCAAAAGGGGAGGTGGCGGCTCGAAGACTCACTAGGAATCACCGCTGAGTCCCTGTAGGTGACTAGATCCGGGTGTAGATATGGAATCGATCCCATACTCATCGAATGAGTCCACTCGCCTCTTACGCATAAGAGAACGACAACGAGCTTGCACAAGACACATGCAGACTCACCAAACACTAACACACATATGCAAACAACACAAATAAGAAACGGACTCATGCATGACTCTAGACAAAACTAGTGTTAGTCAGACCCGTACATGGATGACGGCGGACCAGAACACCCGAATATGTGCCATACATGCATTTGACGTAACCGGAGATGGGTGGCATGGGGTACACCTAAATGTCCAAGTATGACCCAGTCATGCATGGACGGCCCTTTAGATTTAGGAGACTTGAGTGGGCTAGGAAAGCCGGGTGTGGAAGAGCTGGGTGTAGGTGTATCGTGGACGGGCTTGGTGGGGATGGAGGACCCGACCCGTAAGAAAGGGGTATGAAGGTGGACTTCCCTGAAGAAGTGAAGGGAATATGAAGGGTCTAGAGATCCACTAGGGAAGGGGTCAAAGGGATCAAAGAAGGTATGACCCCTTATGGTGGGTTCCCACAAGTCACGGTCCCACGTGTAGAAGTTTTGAAGGTGTGGATAGTCACCTTCTTGAATTGTGACGGGTGGGACGGGGATTGTAGGCAAGAAGTATGATTCCTCCCTCGGACAAAAGGGTATGAATTCGGGCTCGTCCGGTAGCGGAAGAAGTAGAAGAACCTCCGTGGTGACACAACCCACGGTGCACTCAGAGGTAATGGACCCGAAGGCCGAATGGGTGAAGCTAAGACTAGCGGGTTGGTCAAAGCCTCGCGCCAAAAGATGTGTCAACTTCCATTGTGAATCTAATCCCATGACAAGATCGTCCAATGTGTCAACATAGTGACTAGATCGAAAAGTGGTATGGAAGGAGTTGACCGGCACTAAAGGGAGGATGGGGTCCATGGATGGAAAGGGAGGTGGGACCAAGCCATCCTTGAGCCAACTAAGAAGCGGCTCGGCTATGAAAAGCGTACCCGTTAGAAACACGGGTGGCTGGGGCTTGGGTGGCTCCAAATGAGAGGGTTCCGAATTAAGATCGGAAGGTGAGGGTGACAATGGAGCACTCTCGGGTGGTGAAGGAATTAGGTTAGGTAGTCCGATCAGCTTGGGACTCGGTTGGGAGGTAGATGTTTGCCAAAGGGTTCGACCTCTAGAGCGAGAAAAATGAGACTCAAAGGGCTCGACCTCTAAAGCAACCTTATAAGATTGCGCCAGCGAGAACGCGTCGCGGACAAGACATTCAAGTTGGAAGTGAAACTGCAAACCTCTCCGGAACTGAAATGCGGTCGTGGTGCTCTCATCTCCCAAGCCATATTCCAACCGGTACTTATCATAGTCCCGGATGTACTCGGACACGGACCTATCACCTTGGACGGGTCGACATGCGTTGGCCATTGGTGCCGAAAAGGTGGGAATGGATCCCTAGGAATGGGTATGCAAGGCCATTTAGACAAGACACTAGACCGACTATGCACGGTTGGGGATGCATGCACACTAAGGACAAGACACCAAGACTCGGTACGTGGCGGAGTTAATCGATCCGAAGATCACTCGCGCAAGTGTGCGGCCTTCCCGATAGGCGTAGCCTAACGTTCGGACAACACCTTTTATATACCGATTAATGGTATGCAAATGCAACTCCTAAGACCGACTTAGACACTTAGACTTAAATGGCACTCTTTTTTTTTTATTTTGGACACCCTAGACTCAACTCGCTCTGATACCAAATTGATGCGGGACGAGACACGGACACGACAAGCTCGCGGTAGTCCCTTAACGAGGGAAGCGTCGGACGTGCATGGTTGAGAAACCGGCAGTGAGCTAGGGTGGTCGGCTCTCAGTTGTGCCCGGATCGGGTCACGAGACGGTAACGCTCTCTCTCGCAGCAGCGGTGATATAAATATAAAGCGAGCTACGATCCTAGAACATGCTCTCTAGCAGTGACATAAACAAGTATATATGAAAATAAGCAAATGCCGAGTGTAGGGAGCGAGAACGATACCTCCACGCGCTCGGCGTGGGGAAGACGGACCCGGCCGAAACTCGTACTCCCGGAACAATAATACACAATATTACAGTAATACACGTCGCTGCCCACTCCACGCAGGGAGGTAAAGGGCTACACAATGGGGTCCGGGAGGACTGAATTCGGGTTGACGGGCGGCTTCTCGCGTTGATTCGACAACACCCGAACTAGTGATGGTGGGGCCCACATGTTGTTCGGAGGGGCCGTGTGGGATCCGGTGGCACCGCTGTAGTGGGGACACTTAGGGAAGCACTCCCCGGGCTGGCGGCACGCTGGTTCGCCGGCCGGAGGCCGGGCGGCTCCGTTCGGCGCCGGTCGGAATAACCGGCCACGGATCTGCAGCTTCTGGTCTTCAGCGCGTGCTCCGGCGAGAATGGACGCTGCGATCAGCCCCGATGTCGGATCGACATGAAACTGGCGCTGTTGGAAAGATAACTTCAAATACTTCAATCTAGGATTTAATATCTGGCCTGGATCTGCATAGATCAGGGCTTTAATGAATTTACAACTTCATGTTATACAGTAGCTGAACACTCAGATCTGCAGGGCTATTCTCTGAGAACTGCCTTTGACCGATATGGGAACATCCGAATCTGAAGTGGTGGTCTTCAGCAAAGTTGTAGGACATCAAGCTAGAAAAACAACAAAACTAGCTTGGACAAGTTTGGATGTGGCTACGAATTGATAGTATTTTTTCACTAACAGTGGGTCGGATCTGGAAATGGGCTGAAAGCACTGTAATTGAGATAGAACACGAATTTTGAAAAATAGATAGAGGGAGAATAAAAAAATAAAGAAAAATGGTGGATGTAGGGGATGATGGACAGAACTCTCAGTAAAATTGGGAGCCCCAACAAAAATAAAAAAGAAGGTCGGAGATGGGAAACTCAGAGCTGCTATCACTGTAGACAGAGACAGGACAGATCTGAGAGTGATTGAAGACCGAAAGTGCAAAAATATCAAACGAAGGATTTTCGACCTGAATTTTTTTGTGGATGATGGGATGGAAGATAAGAACACACCATAAAAATTACAAACCACGAAGAGGCCGTGGCTGGTAGCAGGATTTTCATGAAGACACCTCTGTCCAGCAGGACAGAAAATCGAAGACGGATTCGCGGCGGCTCGGAGGCGGCACGAACGGCGGCGACGGCGGCACAGATGAAGATCAGAGGTTGAGAGGGGGAGATAGAAGATTGATACACTCTAGAACTGCAGAGGGGCTGAGAGGAGAACTCCAGGAGAGAGGAAGGGGGCGCAAGCTTCAAGCTTTCCAAACAATTTTCTGATTTTTCACTAATATTCATATGAAAATACAATCTTTTATATGATTCACATCAAATGCAATGTGAACCCTTGGATATAGGGGTGGGGATTGAAGGGCTGGGATTGCATGCCACAAACACAAAAAAATGAATATAATATGCAAGGGGGGGCGGCCTATTGACTAGAGGGGGGGGGGGGGTTGAATGGAAGGTTGAAATGGTTGGTGGCCTACCTTGGACAAAATGAGCCACTTGTCTACCATGTGTCCATATGACCAGCCCACCCTTCTTGATGTCCACCTTGGAAGGTTGACCAGCCCCACAAGGTGACATGGACCAATGGGAGAGGGCTGAGGGCCCCCTTGCTGGTCCTACGGCATAATTGCATAAAAACCCACACAATCCATGGGAATGACTCCTTGGCTTATAAAGCCTTACATTTACGTACATACTTTCCCAAGGATATAAACACAAACTAAAAGGACATAAATGCAAAATAAAAAGTACAGGCTCGGTGTCGACTCCCATCAATTCCCCTCCTCGCTGGAACCAGTCTCTCTGCCCCCTGTTATCCCTGTTGTGTTGCTGTTGCCCTGTCGTTGTTGCACGGACTAAGCCCTCCCGACATCGCGGCTCCCAGGGTCCTTGACTCTCTCTTCGGCAGTAGAAACAAAGGTATTTGGATTCAATCTGATGTAAAATAAACACCGGTTGCTTGCGACTGGTGGGGAAAGACGTCCAGTACATGAATCCCCATAATCACCTGCACACTCGCACCCGTGGAACCCCTTCTATCAACGTGTCACCCAATCCCTCGAGTCACATGCCGTGTCCTGGCGACGCTTCCCCGGTCATTCCTCGGTTCCATAGGTGATTGTCGAGAAATCGACTGGCACGCCCGCATTCCACCCAGCCATCCCTGTCCCAGTCTCCCAGAATGATGAACCATACGCCATCCCCTTCAGCGCGTTCATATCATTCTCTCTGCCTCCTTCTCAATACCCCCGGAATCCCCGCGTGCCCAGTCAACCTATCTCGGCCTTCCGTAGAAGGCGAGTGTACATCCTTGCCGCGAGGGAAGAGGAACCCGGAACCGAAATTCCCCCACGGTCGCAAACAACATTGTACAGGGATTACATTCATTTCTGATATGGAAAAGGATATTGAGGTGGCTATACCAGATATCTTTTCTGGTGTCGAGCATAGGTAATTACATTGTTGAATTACACTGTTTATGAGTTTAAATTTGTCAAAATCCCTAATTACAATATTTAACTACATTGACTGTAAGTTTTATTTTGGATGACAATGTCTGAATTTTGATCAGATTATGAAAACAATGTCTGAATTTAGTGACTATAGGTTTTAATGACATTGATTGTAGGTTTTATATTACTGTTGAGATTGTAATTTGAAATTGTCTGTAGGTTTTGTATGCGGCACCTTTACAAAAATTTCAAGAAGAAATGGCTAGGCCCAGCCTTCAAGAATGCTACATGGGCTGAAATAAAATCTTACATAAGTCAAGGATATAAAGCAACTCTATTTGACATGAAGAAACTGGATGCACAGGTTGCTTCCTATTTAGATACTCTGGATTGTGCATGGTCGAGATGTCAATTTAATGACAAGGGTAAGCTAAACTACATCACTAACAACCTAGCAGAGTCCTTTAATTCATTTATTGGTGATATGAGAGGCTTGCCACTTGTAGACATGTCAAATGGAATTTGGCAGAAAATCATGGTGAAAATGGACCATAGGAGGAGACATGCACATAGGATCAAAGAAAAGTTTGTGCCACGGGCTGTTGGCTATTTAAATACAATTGTTAGGAAGTTGGGAAAATATGTAGTCAGATATTCCACTGATTTTATTGCAAAGGTGGAAAGTCCGTATGAGAGTTGCATTGTTAAATTGGACGAGATGTATTGTTCTTGCCGAAAATGGCAAGTCAGTGGGCTGCCCTGCCAACATGTTGTTGCTGCTATTGATGCCCGTAGGGGCCTCCAAATCAATCAATTTGTTGATAGATGTTATTCCATTGAGGCATACAAAGTCACATATGAAAAATCCATATAACCATTGCCAGGTAAGAGCATGTGGCAGACTGTGGAATGTGTTGAGGTGCTTCCTCCTCGCTGCCAAAGACCCCGAGGTCGCCCTCGAAAGAAGAGAATTAGAGATACTGATGAAAATGAAAAGGCAATAAGGAGATGCCATAAATACACAAGATGTGGACAATGGGGCCACCATAAAACTACTTGCAAAGAACCCCTCCTAGGACCACAATCTGTAGTTACAAATGTTGGAGTAGGTTCCACAACTGTGGTCCGAAAGTAACATTGTATTACAATTAAGGTTTGTATTTGCTCTATTTGATTTGCTCTGTGCATAATATTGAAAGTTATGTTGTAGGCAAGGCCCAAGAAGACCACCCAGGTTCATAAATGTTAGTGGTAGGGCTGGCCAGACTCAAACCAGTGGGGGTGGTGAAGGGGCACAAGTGGCAACTTCGGTTGGGCCAGGTCAGACCCGCGGGAGGGGTAGGAGAGGTACCACCCAGCTAGGGGAGAAGTACCAGTAGGGCCAACAGCACTAAAGGAAGCACGCGGGGGAGAGGTAACATAGCACACATTAATGCTCAAATATGAAAATTTAGTGTCATGAACTAGACTGATTTTATTACAAGCATAACTCATGTAGGTCGCACAATTTCAATGGAGGCAAGGGGCTTCACAAGCAGCAGTGGTGGATACATTCGTGTGCACACGGTGATAACTATGGACAGTCAAGCATCCATTAACTTTGACACACAGTCCTCCATGTTGAACTTCCAACAACCTCCACCAAATTGTGAGTTTAAAATCTGAATGTGAAATTGTAGGCAAAGAATGATGTAACTGACTGGGTGCTGGGAAGGATTCTATTATTTCTAATAGTTAACACCCCCTCTTTGTCACATGTACAGGACTGTGTTGGTGTGAAGAATGATGTAGCTGACTGGGTGGGAAATGTTGTTGCTGATTGGGTGGGGAATGCTATTACTGACTGGGTGGGGAATGCTATTGAAGATGTTGTTGCCCACGATGTTTTATGTATTGTAACCAGTATTGATGGGATTAACAATTGTTCTTCATGTAAAACTGGAGAATGGTTAAACTGTAAACTCATGGACATAGATTTTGTTGGTGATTTGAATGAGACCTATGAATATTATATTATTCCTATGGAATGAATGTCGTTCAGTTATTTCAACAATGACTGTGAAATGTGCTTCACTTATGTCCAAGAAATATTTTGAAGCCTTGACAATTGTACAGGACAATTGCTAATAATCTTAGGGTTATACATTACACCATGTCTTTACATTATTCATGATTCAGTACAGGAACCACTCTCTATCTAGTGCTGGCCTACTGGCTCCTTTGGTTCATACAGGGTTGCTACTAGTCTGTTTTCCCAGGCTTCAATGTTGTTTAGCTTCCCTTCTCTTTTGGTTAAAAAAGGTTGCTGGTTGTCGGAGTAATATGAGGGTTTGGCTTTTGGTTGTTTTTGGTATTTCTTTTGCTTAATAACTACAATAAGATGAAGGGCTTCGAAGTTTTCTGAGATGGAGGGGTAAGACTAGAGTGTTCTATTATCTTTCCTATTCCACATGTTTTCCGAGAAAGGGCCTGTTTTATTGGTAGGTTCTGCTCTTGAACACTTGCATCCCTTTTTACCATGTTCCGGTGGTTATGCAGAAAGTATTACTTCGTTTACTCTCTTGCATTCTTTCACTTTTTAGCTGACATCTGTAGAGAATACTATAAGAAAATTGGCCTATAGCCATGAATTTTACCTACACTTTCAAAAAATGTAGGTATAGGCAACCTATTCCGACGTTTTTAAATTAACATTGGTAAATTTCCTACATTTTATTATAGCATAGTTATATGGTCATCTTATTCCGACGGTTTGATTAGAAATGTAGGAAAAACTGAGTTATTGCTACGTATATCAAGTGAACGTGAGAATATATACTATATGTTGTTTCACTTATAATAAAACGTAGGAACAAGGTGCTTCAAAAAAAATAAAAAAATAATTAAAAACGTAGGAATTGCACGCAACCTTGTTGGTGCCATTGTAACTCATATTTGAGAGCCCGATAGTTTTCATTTTCCCCCATTTTTTAACCGCCCCACCCTCAAATCCCTCTTCCCCATCTCGACCATCTTCTTCCCCATAAAAACCCCATCGACCGGTGAGCTCCCTCTTCTCCATCTCCGGTGATCTCCTGTTCCTATCTCCTGGACGAAACCCCAGAAAAACCCCATCCACCTTCTTCCCGATGCTCTTAGTTCTTCTTCATTTGCTACTGTTGCAACTCCTGGATGAAACCCTTGAGCTCCGGGAGCACGAAGAAGCCGTTGGTACTCCACCAGCCTTGCCTCCTTCCCTGCCCTCCTCAGCCCCTCCTCTACCAGTCCAGTTGCAGGTCGAAACCCCCCACCACCACCAGCGCCGGTGGGAAGCCCTCCCCCAGACCGGTCGGTCACCGCCCCCTCAATGCTCTTCGCCTCATGGTCGTGCCTGGCACCCTCCGGGAGGAAGGCCCTCCACATCTGGTCTATTAGGGCGAGCTACGCGTGAGGGGGAGCCTCCCTGGCAGTCCACTGGCGAGCGACGTGGTGGGAGATGTTGCCGCTGGCGCTTGTAGACACGCCAAAATTGACGCTTTGTTGATCAAATCTCATGTCACTATGTTAACGCCCCAAAGTGAACTTCAATATTTCTATAATATAAAGTTTTTCTATTTTTTTGTGTGTTTTGTGATTTATTCTTTGGGTTTTTGGTGATTCACGACTTCACGAAGGGCGTGTTTTAAATAGCGACCTAATCTGGGGCGTGTTTTTAAGAAAGGACGACCACAGATACGGGCGTCAATTCCTGATATTTTGCGAGTCCCCCTTGATTGAAAAAAAATATTGATTAACGTCCTTCCTCAGGGCGTGTTATTAATCAACGCCTTTGCTTCAGGCGTCTTTTTGTAATTTTCAAATAAAGAAGGTTTTATTACTAAAATTGAATCCAGGAAGTGACGTCCTGATCTTGGTCGTGTTTTAATTTAACGTCCTTGGGCAGGTCGTCAATTGTTGAATTGACGCCCTTCGGTAGGTCGTGTCTCACCTTTTCGTGTCCTTCTTAACCTCATCTTTCCTGAAGAGTTCCCTGCCTTTCTTGGTCACCTTGCTCGATCTGGGAACTAGAGTCCTTGCCGTTGATAACCATTGCCTGTTCTTATCTTCCGAATCTGTGTCTATCTTTGATCGAGACCTTATAAAAGGACTCCCTGGTCAATCTCACGCGAGTTTTACAGAACACAGAGAGCACACAGCAGAGAAGAGTTTTTCTTCATCCGTGTGATTTTTCATCCGTGTGATTTTTCATCATCTTCCTCTGCCTCCTGCTGCTCCGGTGGTCCTCCCTTCACTGTTTACAGGAACAGCAGGGGTTCCCTCTCTTTCGTTTGTGTTTGTCTTCATCACGTCCATTTCTTCTTTTGCATTAGTACTGCATATCCTCCTCTCACCCTAATTCTCTAGGGGTTTTAAAACCAAACAAAAAGGTGCGCATGCTATATTCTTATTTCACCATCATATTGTTTCTTTCGATTGATACTACACTCACTCTTGGCTGATCCACTTTTTCTTTTATTTGTTTGTTCTTTGTTTCAAGGTAATCAATAAGGAAAACCCCCTTCATCAGCCGGCCGATAGAAGGTGGAGGAAGGAATTCACATCCATCCCGCATCCTATTATCACCAGGTATTCGCGATCATCTTTTCTTCTTATTGAGGTAACCCCTCTGGCGATCACTCTCCTTATTAGCACCACGTGCTCTTTTACTCCCTTTTTTCACTATTCTTCTTATTCTTCTTCATATTCTTATTATCACTCTTCTTCTTATTATTTTCCCCTTTAATTAGTGGATTTTTCCATGGTCCACAAATTGGCGATTACGGTGGGACCTCCACTGTTTTTCTTTTGATTACCATCTCCTCTTGGCACCCACGTGTGCCCTTTCCCCTTTGGCACCCACGCATGCCCTTTCCCTTTGGTACCCACGGTACCCCTCCTTTGTGCCCCACGGGCACCCTCCACTGTGCACACTGCACACTCCCCGGGATCAGCCAGTTTGTGTTTAAGTCTACTGCTGTTGTTGAATTAATGCCTTGCACAAGGGTGCCTTTTTATTTAACGCCTTCATCCAGGGCGTCTTTTCTCTGTTTAACGCCTTCCACGAAGGCGTCTTTTATCATATCTGCTGCTTCTGTGAATTCGCCCTCCTCTCGGGCGTCTTTTTATTTGGCAGCGCCTCACACCAAGGCGCATTTTTCTTCGATCGTGCGCACCACTTATATTTGACGCCCTCTGGCAGAGGCGTCTTTATCATAGTTAGCGCCCCACATCAAGGCGCATTTTTGCATTGTCCGAGAGCCCCTCCCAGAATTCACGACAGCCACGCTGTCGTCTCTTTTGTTAGTAGCGACGGCCTCCAGGTCGCCTCTTTCCTATGTGTTTGCAGACCCTTACCATTTTTGTCTATTCATGCTGGATTCATATTTACATTGAGTATTTGATTATATTGTTGTGATTGGCTTATCTTATACTGCATTTTTTGGCATTTGGTTGAGAGACCTCCTCTCTCTACACTAGGATTCCACACACCTTTCTTGGAATTGGGACAACCCTCCATTGAGCATTCCATCTCTTTTGACCAGAAATCCCTTTTCCAAGACCTCCGTAAGTCCCCGCACCCGTGGATTCCCTCACGGACGCTGGGCCAGTTGTACCCTTGAAGTACCCGGAGTTTAGAGAACGTATCGTTGGTGAGAAAAGAGAAAGAACCTACTTGACACGGAGGCTACACTTGGATCCAAACTAGGTTTCACTTTGCAAAGAGGAGTGAATTATTCTACAAATTTAACTCACTCTAATCTCAAACATAACACTAAAATCTTGCCTTCATCTCAACTTGTTTGCATAAATTTGGTTGGGTTGATTTGCTCAAGCTTGTTTTGATTGGGTGATTGATTGTGTGATAATTCATTCATAAAGCCTTCTCTCTTTTTAAGCATGCAACTCCGTTCAGGTAAGATTATCAACATGGAAAGCTACGGATATTCCTATGATGATGTGGAAGAGAATGTTTTTGGTCAATCCTATGAGGTTCCTCAAGATTCTATCTACCATGAAGGGAATTACCCTCCTCCTCATTCTCATTATCCTCAAGTTCATGTGGTTGATACCACTACTCAAGAGGTGGTGCCCTCTTCTCAGGCTTTACCCTCCAACACTTCGGGGAACCCCTCCCCATCTTTCAATGTCACCGATTTGATTAATGCCCTATCTCAATTAGATGACTCCCAGCGGCAGGCTGTTCAGGCCGCTTTGAAAGGGAAGTCCGTTCCCTCTTCATCCTCCAATCCCCCTCCGGCCGAGAGTGGCCATCACCTCACCAATGACCAAGCGGTCTTGCACAAACCCCCCTCTTGTCCACCGACACCTGGTGCGGCCTTGCCGGCCCAACATGCGAGTTACTCAGCGGCTAGGCCCCAATTCTTTCAACCTCCCCAAATTCTAAGGACGCCTATGCCAAACACCTTCATTCCAAATTCGGCCCCGGTCGAGCCAGACACTAATGCTTTGCTCCTTCAGAAATTGGCTAGCATGGAAGAAAACTTAACAAGGTTACTGCCGCCAAGAATGCCCCAGAAATATCTCTTCCTACATTGCCAGTTTTTCACTTACCACCTTCTGAGATGCCGAACTTTCGGCGATACAATGGAACTGGTAATCCTTTTATCAATCTGAAGGATTTTATGTATGAAACGTCCTTTTGGCAGGGCAACAAAGCCTCATTGGCTTACTTGTTTAGAAGATCTTTAGAGGGGCCAGCCCTCGAATGGTTCTATTCCTTGGATCTGGCAGATGCTAGTGATTTCGATGTGGTTCAAAAGAAATTCTTGCAGAAGTATAGGGACCGGGTTAGACCCTCCCTTTCAGTTACAGATTTGGTTGCAGAGAAAATGAAGCCCGAGGAGGACTTCATCATATTTGCTGATAGATGGCGGTCAATGGCCGAGAAGTTGAAAGATACCTTATCAGAACCGGAACAGGTTAAGATGATTATATCCAATGCAACCCCTCAGTTCCGGCATATACTGGCTATGAATAGATTGACCACCATGGAGGAGCTTTATGAAAGAGCTCGTTATATTCAGACCCAAATGAAAGATTCGCCCATCATGGGCATGTTTGAGCCAAAACCAAGGTTGGTTAAAAAGAATACAAATGTCAACAATAGCGGACCTACGACTGAGGGGACCGTCATAAATGAGCAAGTTGGCGCGGTTGGCAACCCCACACCTTTTCGCCAATCTAACCCACGACCTCCGCCACCTCCATCACAAGGCACCCTCTTTACTTCACTCCCACAACACCAATTTACTCCTCAACCTTCTTTTGCTCCACCACAAAACCAGGCGCCCCGCGCTGACCCTCCAGCTCCGCAACAATACCACCAAGTACCGCCACCCACTAATTATGGACCGCAACAACAACAACAACAGAGGAGACCACTTGGCCCCAAAAGGGCCCATTATCCGCCATTGCCAGAAAGTCTCCCGGATATTTTTAATGCCTTAATGGCTGCCAACTTGCTCATGCTACCAAAGGAAAGGACAGTGTGGCCCGCTAATGTTGACACGTCCCGCTACTGTGTCTTCCACCACTCCCGTGGTCATAACATTGATCGTTGCTTCCACTTCAAGGACTATATTTATGACTTAAATGACCAGGGTGGTATTAACTGGGATGAGATGAGGCAGTTTATCGCCACTATGAAAGAAAGAAGGCCTCCTCGGCAACAGCAGGCTCAACATCCACAGCAACCGGCTCCACAAGTACAACAGCAAGCTCCAGCACCTCAGCAAGATATGGGGATTGTCCACAACCCACTGCCGGAGCACCCACCAAATCAGCACGTGAACCCTGTCACATCTCTCCGTGAGGTGGAGAGAGGACAGGGATGGCATGAAGAAAACGCCTCTGTCGGGGCATTTAATCCTAATTCAAATCAAACTCCGCGCCTTTTGCACACGCTTCCTTCTTCTTCTACTCCCCAATTGAGCTGAGCTCTTCTACGCCCCGTTAATCCACCTGCTCCCACCAATTCTCCAACCTTGCCAACCCGATCCCTCCTTACCCGTTTACCGCCTCCGCAGCCTACCATGCAGCGAAATCCGCTATCCACCACCAACCCTTCACCTTCGCCATCTAGACTACTCCTTATCCGCCCGTCGCCAACGCCCACTGCACCCACCACCACTACTCCTCCACCGACAAGGAACCCTCCACCATCGGCTCCCCCATCTTTCATACCCAGATCTCTCCTCATTCCACCCCCCAACTCTCCTCGCATTCGGGTATCCCTTTCTACTCCTACGCCTCCTGCGGGGGCATCTTTGTCAAAACCTTCATCAATGCCCCCGACAGGGACTCCCTCTGCAAACACCCCTCCACCACTTCTCAACGCCAATACACCCTCTTCCTCTTCCCACCCCCCTCCTCCTTTACTTGCCCCGACAGAGGCACGACAAAACGTGGCACCGCTCCGCAGTGGACGGATGTTCCAGCGCATCTTTCCCCAAAGAGAGCAAGAGCCCGCGCAGGGGCCGCAAGAACAAGAGCAAGAGCAAGAGTCCGTACCCAGAACTCAGTATGATTTCTTAAAGCATCTTGACCGAACTCCAGCAAGAATTTCAATCCTAGAATTAATCAAAAGGTCCACCACTCACCAGCTAGCTCTGAAAGAGTATCTGCAAAAAGTTATGGTCAATGAAGACATCCCGGTCGAGCAAATAACTACAGTTTTGACGCCCGCTAGCAATCAGCCGGCAATTACTTTTCATGAGCATGAACTGGCACCACTTTCAGCGAGGAAATATGCTCTATGCATCACAGTCAACATCAATAAGGTGGCGGTGAAACAATGTCTAGTGGACACTGGGGCATCTATCAATGTATTGCCACCGAGCACTTTGAAGATGTGCGGCATTCCTGAAAATCTGATTCGGCCGTCTACTATAACAGTCACAGCATACGACAATACTAAGAAGCCTCCTCTAGGCATGATCACACTAAAAGTCAGTTTGGGTCCGGCCACAATCACGGTCGATTTCCACATTTTGGACATGGATCCAACATTCAATGGCATTCTGGGCCGCCCCTACATTCAACAGCTCGATGCAGTGCCCTCTACAAATCATCAGTGCCTTAAGTTTCCACACAAGGGCCGCATTATCAAAGTTACCAGTATGCCAATTCTGCCGGAGGAAGATATACACTTGGCTTCGTCAGTTCCTTCTGTTTGGCCTGCCAACAAGCCGTTGCTATCAATACTAGACCTCCCTTACTCACGGCCAATGCCTCCCGAGACAGTCACGACAGTTGCTATGACACCCTTGCCTTCCAAGGGGAAGAAGAAGAAAGGCATGATAAACACCCCTGGCTGGAACATTTTAATGAAAATGGGGTATCAAAATGGCAAAGGCCTGGGTGCCAGTTGTCAAGGCAGGACTAGGCCTATTAAGCCTCAGAAATTGATTACACGAGGCGGCCTGGGCTACAAAGGGCCGGGCAAAAATGAAGATGAACCATGGGCAGTTATGACATCCACCTTGAAGATAGATCGCCAGCCGCTTACTTGGACATTGAAGACACATTTTGTCACGGGTGGCGTTCAGAATAATGAGCAGACTACAATAATCACCTCCATTCTAGAATGTCAAGATGTTCATGCAAGACAGTTTGCTCATCATATTGCACCATTGGCCACTTATAAAGCCCTGGAATCTCTAAGGCCCGATAAAAGAAGGAAGATGGATGATCCAGAGTGTGATTGGTACAGATGGTTCGATATGTATGATATTACTATTGCCTTGAGCCGTCTCTTTATGCCGACTGATCCGGAATGGCCGCCACTGATCCATGACTTGATTGAAAAGCCTGTGGTGATAATAGACAAAAGGCAGCTGCTGAGTGATTATACGGACACTGGAGAGCTAGATGTTCCATATGAAGAAGGTTTTACAATAGACAGGCTGTGGGCCGGCCTCTTTTCCCTCACTTCTATGCATCCGTCTCTTCTTGTTTCCCTACATTCTCAATTGTTCTCTCGCGTGCCGAGACCGACGCCAATTATGATCGGCTTTTCCCCAGTTTCACTGCAGATTTCTCTCCCGATTCCTCCCTTGCTCCTCGAGCAATTCTCCAAACTCTCCATCACACCCCCGCGCGGGTCATCTCTGATTCAATCTTTCTCCAAGCTTTCAATCTCCACTCCTCCTGCTATTCTCCCTTTACATTGCTTTCTTCTAGAAAAGGAAAATAAAAATGAAGATAAAGATAAAAATGAAAAAAAATGTCAAAATTCCAACTCTTCAATCCTCCATCTCCGTTGAGGAGACTTCTTATCTCTTTTCCGAGTGTGTCCCAAGCCAGGGGCCACTCTTCCCTGATTCATTGATAAATCCTTTCTCCCCCTCTGGTGAGGGGTCTCCTTCTGTATCACCTTATGTATCCACTTTTTCACCTCCTTCCTCCTTTTCAGCTAGTTGTTCCTCTTCCTCTAATAAAATTCTTGGGGTAGATCTTCATAAGAAATCCAAGGGTAGGCAGATTCCGCGTAGATTTGTGTTGGAATTAGCCAGAAGGTGCTAGGCTTGTTTAGCCCTTCCTGAATTCGTGGAGAATCCGATTATCCTGCCAGAGTCGTAATATGAGGATACTAATGTTTCTTATGAGGGTTTAGGTGTCTATGAAATCATGAATGATGAAGACCCTATTGAAGAGGGGGATGAAAGTTATGAAGAATATGAGGATGAGGCTGATGCCTTTGCCAGTGGCATGAGAAGATTTGACGAACCATCAGCCTCTGTAGAAGAGCCTACCAAAGAAATTAATTTGGGTACGGAAGAAGACCCTAGGATTGTCCTCATCAGCAAGAATTTGCCGCCCTCCGAAGAGGAGGCGCTTATTTTGGTACTTCAAGAATACAAGGACACATTTGCGTGGAGTTATGAGGATATGCCTGGATTAGACCCTGCGCTTGTTGAACATCGACTTACACTTAAGCCAGGGTCTGTCCCGATCAAACAACGGTTGAGACGTTTCCACCCTAACATGGCTTTAAAAATGAAAGAAGAGGTCACAAGGCTAGATTTGTTAGAGTCGTCCTCTACCCGAATTGGGTGGCTAACATCGTCCCAGTCATGAAGAAAGATGGAAAAGTTCAGATTTGTATAGACTTTCGGGACCTCAACCGTGCGTGTCCTAAAGATGACTTCCCCCTCCCTCATATCGATGTTTTGATTGATAATACGGCAGGATTTGAGACTCTCTCGTTCATGGACGGTTTTTCAGGTTACAATCAAATTCGTTTGGCTGAAGAAGATCAAGAGAAAACTTCATTCACTACACCATGGGGTACATATTGTTATGTGGTCATGCCCTTTGGACTCAAGAATGCCGAAGCCACCTATCAGAGGGCTATGATGGCAATTTTTCATGATATGATTCATATTTATATTGAAGTGTATGTGGATGACCTGGTAGTAAAATCAAGGACAAGGATTGAGCATCCTGGGGTTCTAGCTAAGGTTTTGCAAAGATCACGAGAGTATCTGTTGAAAATGAACCTCAAGAAGTGTGTATTTGGCGTATCATCAGGGAAGTTGCTTGGATTCATTGTCAACAAAAGAGGAATTGAAGTTGATCCCAACAAAGCGAAGGCCATCAGAGACATGCCTCCTCCCAAGAATTTGAAGGAAGTTCGAGGATTAATCGGGAGGTTGCAATTTATTCGCCGCTTCGTCTCCCAGCACTCACAACGATGCAGGCCGTTTTACGAGCTTACTAAGCCGGGAGTCAAGTTTAATTGGGATGACAAGTGTCAGGCAGCTTTTGACGGATTGAAGGATTATTTGGCCAATCCTCCTGTCCTGAGGCCGCCGATTCCAGGCAAACCACTTATTCTTCATGTTTCTATCCTGGATGATTCTGTAGGTTCTGTCTTAGCTCAAATGGATGAAGAAGGTAAAGAGAGGGTAGCATACTACTTGTCTAAACTTCTAAACCCTTGTGAGCAGAGGTACTCAACCATGGAGAAGACTTGCGCTCCTTTAGTCTGGGTAGTTCAGAAGTTAAAACATTATTTTTTAGCTCACGAGGTTTACCTCATTGCTCGCATGAACCCGATTAAATTCCTTCTTGAAAAATATGTTCTTACCGACTGATTGGCACGCTGGCAAAGCTTCCTTTCACAGTTTGATATCACTTACATTCAACAGAAAGCAATCAAAGGCTACGCCATTGCCGAACATCTTGCTCACCACCCTCTACCCCGATTTGATCCTGTCAATTCGGAGTTTCCAGATGAAGAACTGATGTCCATTAATCAACCCCATGATCCTATGTGGACATTTGATGGGGACATCCCTTGCCCCTCCACATTTTCTGAAGCTCGGATTGATCGTCGGTGTACGCCATTATGTTCCTCATGTGTTTGTGAGTCGAGTCATATAATTTTCTTATTTTTATTTGAGTCTTAAACATGTAATTTTCCCTTTATTGAGTCATGTACCTAGGTTAGAAAGTCATTTTCCTAAGTCTTGAAGTCATTATGTTGGTTTGATAGGTTAATGGGCCCAATTCATTGGGCTAGGCCCAGGGGCGCCCCTCCCTTGGACTGTTTGGTCATTAGTTAGTTTGTCAGGGTCAGTTTGGTCTTAGAAAAAGTGTGGGGTCTATAAATAGCCCCACCCCTCTCTCATTTGTAACAACTGATGCTTGAATATTGAATCCAGAAAATTTCCACACCTTCTAGTTCCCTCTCAATATCTCCCTCTCTCTCTCTCTCTTACTATCACTCTCTCTAAGTGGGTTGTGCCCCCTCTCTCTCTCCTCCCCACCCCAATTTCGAAATTCATTCTCTCTCCTCCCCATTCACCCCTCATTAAGGCCCCTTCCCCTTCCCCATGCACTCATTCAATTCCCCCTCCAACCCCTAGGTGGAAACCCCTTCTCCTAGGCACCTTTCCACTCTCCCAAGCAACCCTCCCTCTCCCCAAGACTGAAAGAGCCCATCCCTAGGCCAAATTTCGAATTTCTCTCTCCCTTGGGCTGTGCCCTTTCATCTCCCCACCTCCCTAACCACCCAAGGTCGCACCCCCCCTTCCCCATCCACCAAATAACCCCTTGTTCATGCCCTTCCCCACACCCTCTCCTCCACCTATTCTGTCCCTCTGCAGGTTTCAGAAAAGCAGTGACTTGCAGTAGCAGCCACGACTTCTCCAGAAGGCTCAAGGTGGCATATCCTACATTGCTAGAATTGTCTCCAAGTATTCTTTCCAACGGTGGTACTCCCGCCTACATCCGAGTTTAGAGCTGTCCGGAGGAACGTCATCTTCAACGACTACGCAATCTCTCCCAGACTGAAGACCAGAGCGATCTTGGAAGCTGTTCTGCGGTCAACCTTGGAAGAATTCGAGCACGCTTCCTTCTACAAAATTCTTCTTCGTCAAGTCCTCCAATAGTAGCAGAAAGAACGACGGCAATCTCCTGCCCGAGCTATTTGTTCTGAATTGTTTTGTCGGAGTGTGCAGTCTGCCACCTGTGGGTCTAGGTTCGACCTGTATCCACTTCTCCGGCCACCACCCTCTTCTTCGACCTCCGATTGGGACCCCGTCAATTTCTGATCGAAGCTACTCCGACCACGATCACGTCACCGCCAGTTTCATTCGATTTGGAGTTCGGGAGCGACCGCAGTGCCTTCTGCAATCCGCTGCAACCATTCTGCATCAGTCAGAGGTAGAGTGTTGCTGTCCTACTCCAGTCGCCGGTACGATCAGCCCCGAGTTCTTGAGCCTCCCCAAAAATTCAGACATCATCCTTCGTCCGTTGGAAAACTTTTGGCACAAGTTTCATCAAGATCTGAGCTCTGTGGTATTTTTGGCAGTGTCATCACCGCCCCCCTGTCCAGCAACTCTGAAGATTGGCAGAACCGGCCATGCTCCGAACGTCGGGTTTTTCGTCATAATTCCCCCACCCCACTTGGCCGGCTAAAGGCCCCACCTTGTGTGGTGGTAATTTTGGTTGTATCCCTATTAACCCCCACCCCAAGATCCCCCTCCTGCGAGAGGTGTAGTTCATGTAATAATATTTTCGCAGGTTTTGAAGCGACACCGACGCGGCTTGCGGGCGCAAACCCTTGCCTCCCCGCTCGCCCCCGTCTTCGGCCGGAGTCGGCGTCTTCATGCCGGCTAGGTGAGCCTCGGTCCCCCTTTCCTTGCTGGTTAATATCACTTGCTTAGCTTAGTATTCTTGCTTTGCTACGTCGGACGGAGAGCGAGGGCCCGTCCCAAATTACCGATCACGTGAGTATCCATCGCGGGCGAGTTGTGAGCGAGCTATTTCAACCCACACCCATGGTGTGACGGCCGCCCGTGAGTGGGCATCCCTGGCCCAATTGGGGTTCTTCCCAAGCTTGTTAAGCACCGGAGCATCATTGTCCCACCCTGGACCCTCTCCATTATCGCTTAGTTGCCCACGGGCACAAGTGTGCACCAAGCGAGTGAGCCGCTCGAGTAGTATCATCGCCAATTTGCTTGCTTGCAATCTTAGGTCCAAGGGTCATATTATCTTGTGGTCATCACCCCCAAGGTGGTATCACATCAGGTGGTATCAGAGCAAGTTCACAACTTGTCTCAATCAAGTTGGTCCTAGGACGCTCATATGCATTTAGAGTCTTCGGTTGCATCTCTTTTGTCCACTAGCATGGCTACTTCATGTAAGTCACATCTATCTCACTCGGCCCTCCGCAAAGGTCCAATTGACACCCCATTGGACAAAGTCCTATTTGAGGACCTTATCTTTAACGGATACCACCCTAGTGCATATTTAGAGTGGGAGGAAAACATGGACAAATACTTTAAAAGGAATCCAATGACTGAACCCATGAAAATCTACCTTGCCAAGAGTCGACTTGTGTACCATGCCGAGGATAGGTGGAAGTTCATTGAACAATTTAGGAGGGTTATGAGGCTAGAGCCTATTAACACATGGGAGAACATGAGAGCCGAACTTAGGAAAGTCTACACTCCCCGACCTCCTCCCTCCTACCCGGGTTACCAAAACTCGAGGAGCACTCCCACTCCTCCAACCCCACCCGTCCAAACCCTTACCACTAGAACCCAAGTGTCCAAGGCCTCCACCTAACCCCATGAGGGCCCCCACACCCCAACCAAACCCCCCTTCCCTAACCTACACTAGTCAAGCCCCTTTAGCCCCTACTTCCACCCCAAACGATCCCAAGGACAAGAGACCCCTAACCGACCCAATTCCCTCCATGGTGACCACCACTTATCCAACCCTCACCATTAAAAACCAAGTGGACACCGCGTCCACCCCTCCACCTAGGCCCATAATGGCCACCACCCCCAAACCCAAAACCCCTCACCAAACCCGTACCCCACAAGCTCCCTTGACCACCACCACAAACCCACCATCGTCCCCAAAAAGGGACACATCTCTCAAAACAAATCAACCCAAAACCCCTCACCCAACCCACCTCCCACTTCCTACACCAATCTTTCCCCAACCTAGGCCTCCTCTACTTCCCCTTCCTATCCCAACCCAAGCCCATGCTTGTTCACCACCCCGGGTGTGTCATACGCTAGCTATCACCAAACCACCCACCATAGATCCCCCTACTCCATTAGCAATAGAAGTTGCTACCCACACACCTACCCAAGTGGAGAAGGATGTCCATCCGAATCCACCTCCCAACATAGAGGAAATCCAAAGGCCAAACAACTCACACACCTCTAGCCTAGCTCCTCTAGAGACACCCAACCTCACCATAGATAAGTCCATACTCCAATGGCTCAAAAAGGTCTCACCATTTTTAGTTCACAACCATGCCACCTACCCATGGGATATCAATCCCAAATCATTCCCATTCAGCCACATGTCACTTATCAAACTTCCTATTGTGTGGAAGATTTGGGAGACTTAGTGAACTACCTACATTGGCAAACTCACTTGACCAATATGCTAGCCTTGAGGCCGTCCGAAACTAACACCATTAGCCTAGCATATCCCTCCATTGGCTCCATCACTTCCATCTACACTAATGGCCAAGTTACTAGTGAGATCATCCTCCTTCTTCCCATGAAGGAAGAACCTATCCTAGTCCACTCCCCAACCATTAAGATCCCAAGTGCTTTGATCGGACAACCCATTAGCAACCTTGGCCCAATTATTGAGGAGGATGACTCACCATTCGAGGACCTTGAGAGCATAGAGTACCCCTACCAAGGTTACCCTTACCATGATCCCTTTGACCCTTTTCTATGGGAGCCTAGATCTCAATATAACCCACTCACCTTATTCACCACCCACCTTACCCTACCCTTACCACCCATGATAACCCAAAACCTTCCCTTCCTAGAATTGGGTTACACCAAAGAAGCCTTAACCATAGGCAACATACACAATGGGATTGATAGATGGCCCCACTCCATGATGTCTCCCTTCTTAGATCCCTTTGACTCATACGAATGGAAGCTCAAGGGCCACCCCACACCTATGCACATAGAAGTCATCACTAGGATTGAAATGCATGTGCTTAGGCATACCACCCCACTTGACATGATTAGAAAGTCGGGTCCATTCATTCATATCACCCACATGTCAAGAAGAAAATATGAGTGGTCAATATTTGGTTGTAATGGTCCACCATCATTCATCATAAATCTCAAGCATGTTAGGAGCATTCATGGATGTCCGGGTCCCCCGGCACTCATCACACTCACACATGAAAGGGACACCTATGGATGCCCCGGTCCTCCCAAGACATTCAAAGTCTTCATAACATCAATGCATGATAGGTCTACATGTGGTTGCCCTGGACCACCTTTGCATACC
Source organism: Amorphophallus konjac (assembly GCA_022559845.1). Classification (NCBI taxonomy): domain Eukaryota; kingdom Viridiplantae; phylum Streptophyta; class Magnoliopsida; order Alismatales; family Araceae; genus Amorphophallus; species Amorphophallus konjac. Next base: position 393,965,224 of record CM040120.1, on the reverse strand, counting down.
ACGCACTACTCACTCACACCGCATCTTAGTACATGGCATATGCATCAAAACATGCATCAAGCAAAAAGCGGTGAGAATTACAAAAAGCAGGCAAAAACTCGTGAGCGCCACTTGAAATTTCACGTTGGCGACTTGATGATGATGATGATTTTAGAGTGGCTCTACTCTAGGGTCACCTCCAATTTGAGGGCACGAGGACTTGGACCTTGCCAAGTTCCGAGTGGCCTTGGCACCCGGCTTGCTGGTTGAACTTACCAATGGGTTTTGGGATTCATCCCACTTCCCACGTGACGGATCCGGCACCCTCTAAGGGTACCGCGGTGGATCCTAGTGAGTGTCTTGAGCCTACACCTATCCTTGTGAGAGACACCCTCGGAGTGCCACCACAAACTAGCCCGAGAGCCCGACGTCAGCACATGGCGGCAATACTAAGCAAAGCAAGATCTCTTCGCCAGCCTAAGGGTGTGTCCGAGCCACTTTGTCGAGTGGAAGCACCGTTCCTCGGCTATGGACATGGGTCGAGTTTGGAGAACAAGGTTCACCCGGAACTGCGTTTGGGATGCTACTTCCCTGGTGGACCCATACTCGACAGGGTCGAGTTTTCCCCACCCCGGGGGTATGATGGGGACATCCCTTGCCCCTCCACATTTTCTGAAGCTCAGATTGATCGTCGGTGTACGCCATTATGTTCCTCATGTGTTTGTGAGTCGAGTCATGTAATTTTCTTATTTTTATTTGAGTCTTAAACATGTAATTTTCCCTTTATTGAGTCATGTACCTAGGTTAGAAAGTCATTTTACTAAGTCTTGAAGTCATTATGTTGGTTTGATAGGTTAATGGGCCCAATTCATTGGGCTAGGCCCAGGGGCGCCCCTCCCTTGGACTGTTTGGTCATTAGTTAGTTTGTCAGGGTCAGTTTGGTCTTAGGAAAAGTGTGGGGTCTATAAATAGCCCCACCCCTCTCTCATTTGTAACAACTGATGCTTGAATATTGAATCCAGAAAATTTCCACACCTTCTAGTTCCCTCTCAATATCTCCCTCTCTCTCTCTCTTACTATCACTATCTCTAAGTGGGTTGTGCCCCCTCTCTCTCTCCTCCCCACCCCAATTTCGAAATTCATTCTCTCTCCTCCCCATTCACCCCTCATTAAGGCCCCTTCCCCTTCCCCATGCACTCATTCAATTCCCCCTCCAACCCCTAGGTGGAAACCCCTTCTCCTAGGCACCTTTCCACTCTCCCAAGCAACCCTCCCTCTCCCCAAGACTGAAAGAGCCCATCCCTAGGCCAAATTTCGAATTTCCCTCTCCCTTGGGCTGTGCCCTTTCATCTCCCCACCTCCCTAACCACCCAAGGTCACACCCCCCCTTCCCCATCCACCAAATAACCCCTTGTTCATGCCCTTCCCCACACCCTCTCCTCCACCTATTCTGTCCCTCTGCAGGTTTCAGAAAAGCAGTGATTTGCAGTAGCAGCCACGACTTCTCCAGAAGGCTCCAGGTGGCATATCCTACATTGCTGGAATCGTCTCCAAGTATTCTTTCCAACGGTGGTACTCCCGCCTACATCCGAGTTCAGAGCTGTCCGGAGGAACGTCATCTTCAACGACTACGCAATCTGTCCCAGACTGAAGACCAAAGCGATTTTGGAAGCTGTTCTGCGGTCAACCTTGGAGGAATTCGAGCACGCTTCCTTCTACAAAATTCTTCTTCGTCAAGTCCTCCAACAGTAGCAGAAAGAACGATGGCAATCTCCTGCCCGAGCTATTTGTTCTGAATTGTTTTGTCGGAGTGTGCAGTCTGCCACCTGTGGGTCCAGGTTCGACCTGTATCCACTTCTCCGGACACCACCCTCTTCTCCGACCTCCGATTGGGGCCCCATCAATTTCTGATCGAAGCTACTCTGACCACGATCACGTCACCGCCAGTTTCGTTCGATTTGGAGTTCGGGAGCGACCGCAGCGCCTTCTGCAATCCGCTGCAACTATTCTGCATCAGTCAGAGGTAGAGTGTTGCTGTCCTGCTCCAGTCGCCGGTCCGATCAGCCCCGAGTTCCTGAGCCTCCCCAAAAATTCAGACATCATCCTTCGTCCGTTGGAAAACTTTTGGCGCAAGTTTCATCAAGATCTGAGCTCTGTGGAATTTTTGGCAGCATCATCACCGCCCCCCTGTCCAGCAACTCTGAAGATTGGCAGAACCGGCCATGCTCCGAACGTCGGGTTTTTCGTCATAATTCCCCCACCCCGCTTGGCCGGCTGAAGGCCCCACCCTGTGTGGTGGTAATTTTGGTTGTATCCCTATTAACCCCCACCCCAAGATCCCCCTCCTGCGAGAGGTGTAGTTCATGTAATAATATTTTCGCAGGTTTTGAAGTGACACCGACGCGGCTTGCGGGCGCAAACCCTTGCCTCCCCGCTCGCCCCCGTCTTCGGCCGGAGTCGGCATCTTCATGCCGGCTAGGTGAGCCTCGGTCCCCCTTTCCTTGCTGGTTAATATCACTTGCTTAGCTTAGTATTCTTGCTTTGCTACGTCGGACGGAGAGCGAGGGCCCGGCCCAAATTACCGATCACGTGAGTATCCATCGTGGGCGAGTTGTGAGCGAGCTATTTCAACCCACACCCATGGTGTGACGGCCGCCCGTGAGTGGGCATCCCTGGCCCAATTGGGGTTCTTCCCAAGCTTATCAAGCACCGGAGCATCATTGTCCCACCCCGGACCCTCTTCATTATCGCTTAGTTGCCCACGGGCACAAGTGTGCACCAAGCGAGTGAGCCGCTCGAGTAGTATCATCGCCAATTTGCTTGCTTGCAATCTTAGATCCAAGGGTCATATTGTCTTGTGGTCATCACCCCCAAGGTGGTATCACATCAACATTACATTTTGATGGAGCTCTAAATTCCCAAGGAAGAGGGATCGGCATGATTATTTTAACACCAGAAGGGGTCACCATCCCATTTGCTGCTCGGCTCACTTTCCCTGTCACGAATAATATAGCTGAGTATGAGGCTCTTTTAGCCGGTCTTCAAACCGCCCATAGATATGGTGTTACTCACTTGCGAATTGTTGGTGACAGTCAGCTTATTCTACGCCAGGTGCTTGTCAAATATCGCACTATCAATCCTAAGCTCAAACCCTACTAGGAGCTTGCTTCAGCTTATGCCAAACTTTTCACCAAGTTGATCTTTGTTCATGTCCCTCGAAGCCAGAATATCCTAGCTGATGCCCTTGCATCTTTGACCTTTGCTCTAGTCTTCCCTCCTGAGCGTGATTTCCATATTCCTCTCATTCATCAGCGTGACACTCCAGCTATTAAGGATCGTGCATTCCTCGATATTAGGGATAAGGTGCTCGAGAAGGACAGGCAGAAGGAAGCTCTTAAAGGCAAAGAGGTCATGCTTTTGGACTGGGAAGAAGAGTTGGCTGACGAAGAGAAGCCTTGGTATTATGAGATTGCCAGATATTGCAATGATCAGTCCTATCCTGAGGAAGCCACTGTCGAAGAGAAGAAAGCAATTAGAAGAGTGGCTCAACGTTATGTTTTGGTTGGAGGTGTGCTCTATAGAAGAGGGCTCACGGGTGCTTTATTAAGATGCCTCGACGATGATAAATCTTGGAAAGTTGTGGAAGAGGCGCATTTAGGAGTGTGTGGTGGTCATGTGAACATCCAGATGTTAGCTAAGAAGATCCTTAGGCTAGGCTTCTATTGGCCAACTCTAGAAGAGGATTGCTCCATCTATGTTCGAAGGTGTGTTAAGTGCCAACTGCACGCTGACAAAATTCATTCTCCTGCTTCTTCACTCCATCCTATGTCCTCCCCATGGCCTTTCTCCATGTGGGCTTTTGATATCATTGGACCCCTTGGTGATTCTAACCTCCTGACCAAGCAAAAGTCGTTCATCCTCATGGCAACGGAGTACTTCACCAAGTGGGCGGAAGCAGAAGCTTACGTGGAGATTAAAGCGTCAACAGTCTGCAAGTTTATAATGAAGAACATCATCGCAAGGTTCGGCATCCCGAGTACCATCGTCACCGACAATGGACCTCAATTTATCTCTCAAGAGCTCAATGATCTCTGCAACAGGTATAATATTGCATTGCATCATTCTTCTCCCTATTATCCGCAGGGCAATGGCCAAGCAGAGGCAACTAATAAAACTTTGATCAAAATTGTTAAGAAGACGTGTGAGGCTAATAAATTTTCGGATTGGCCAGACAAGCTAGTCGAAGCTCTCTGGGCCTATCGCACTTCCATTCGTACCCCTACTGGGCAAACCCCTTTCGCCCTTACTTATGGAATGGAGGCAGTAGTCCCTTATGAGATTCTCATTCTATCTTTGCGAGTACAATTGGACAAGGAACTCCCTATTAATGAGCGTCGCGATTCGCTCCTTGCTCAATTGGAACTCCTAGATGAGAAGCGTCTGGTCGCTGCTGAGCATGCGCGCGTTTATCAAAACAGGCTGTCACGTTTTTATCAAAAGAAAGTAATTGAGAGAAAATTCAAAGTCGGTGAGATGGTAATCAAGAGAATTTTCGTAAAACCGGGTGGACCTCGCTCAAAACTCCAACCAAACTGGGAAGGACCATTTGTTATAAAAGAGGTTTATCCTAGCAATGCTTATAAACTGATTAATGCTGAAGGTCAAGAGCGAACTCATCCTTGGAATGGTCTGTACCTTAAGAAATATTACCCCTAATCCAAAAAAAAAAAACTCCAAAAAAAATATATAGATTTTTCCAAAATCCAAAAAAAATATGTATATATTGAAAAGGGTTGCCATGGCACACAAGGGCTCAAGGTCTGAAAAGTCAAAATTCAGAATTCATTCATCAGTCTTGTTAACTCAAAAGGGGGTTGACACACGCACACATTACACACTTAAACCGTGAACTCAAGTGGTGCAAAATCCGATGGAAAGTCAAAAACCTGACTAAAGGTGAAGACGATGCACATTCTTTTTCTCTTCGGCCCATAAGGGAGGAAAGGAAGTCTCGGGGTAGATCGACCAAGCCTATCCGCCGCCCTAGTAGGTGGAAGTCAGGGCCCAAAAGGGAACAAATGCCACAAAAGCCCAAGTACAATTAGGTTTATTTTTCAGCAATGCAAATCAGTTCCAAAGTGAAAGTCAAATCATGAAAAGAAAAGCATGTCAAGAGGGCAAAGTCCCCGCAAGGAAACCCTTGGGTGTATGCATGCAATAAATGAGGCAAAAGGCAACAAAGTTTCCCTACGCCAAAGACCGAACCCCAACAGGCATAGGGTAAGGGGAAGTGGTTTTATCTAGAGCTTCTCAGAATCTCTTATGGGCTTCCTTATATCTTCATTTTCTTTGTGATAAGTCATAAACCAGCAGAATGGTCAAAGGCCGACCGAGGAGATTGCACCATGCAAAATCTCAGGTATAAGTTAACTATCATCACGTCGCCCCCCTCTTTGATTAATCAAGAAGGAACACCGAATTTTAAATAGGTGACCGTGTAGGATTAAGAGCCCGGGTGGCTTTAACAACCCAAAGAAAAAAGAATTAACGCCTTTGATTAAGGCGCTTGTTATTGAATTCACACCTTTCTTAAGGTCGTCCCTTTTTAAATATCGCCCACATATATGGTCGTCTTTTTCAACAAAATTCAAAAACGTTTTTCAAATTCACGCCGTCACCTAGGGCGTCTTTTGTTTGAATAACGACCTAATCTAAGGCGCGTATTTTGAAAAATAAAAGAAAAAAAAATATAAAAGGAAAAGAAAAGAAAAAAGGAAATGGGGTTTATTCTTCATGTGTGTGCTTGCATTATTGCATAGGGCATCTTGATTATTGTTTGCATACGTGTGCTTGCGTGTCGCATCTCCCTTTTTTGGTTATTTCATTTACCTTATTTGATTAAAGGCTTGGCCCCTTGACCCGCTATCTAGGTCAAAAGTAAAGGCACCCCTTGCTTATTGAGCAAGGGGCCAAGTCGAACAGATGAATTAACCTGTTTATTTGAGTGTGAACCACAGCTACAAGTACAGGGCAAAGTAAAAGTGAACATGAAGAACGGGAAAAGAAGTGAAGTACACAAGAACACAAATACACAAGTGCTCAGGTAACAAAAATGTTAATCTCATATATATATACATCATGAATATCTGAGTACAGGTGTGAGGGTGGAGGAGTACAAGTAAGTCTCTCAGCTCTCACCTCCACCCTCCTCTCTCCTACTCTCTACCTCGTCCTCGCCATCCCGAGGAGGCACTGGTGGAGGGGGCATGGGCCCCCGAGAAGAAGCTGGAACTCGAACCTGGCCCCCTGCCTCGCTCCTCTCTCGAAGAGAGGAACCCGCCACAAAGGTGGAGCTAGTGAAGGAGTACCCCGCAGCACGAGCTCGCTCACGCCCTTGCTGGAGACGCTCCTCAGCAACTCGTAGCTGCTCCTGAACAAGGACCAGCTACGTCCTCGAGTCTGCCAGCTCACGCTCATGTGCTACCACCAGCTCCTGGTACCGGGCACGCTCTGACTGTTGTAGCTCCTGGTACCGGGCACGCTCTGACTGCTGTAGCTCCTGGTATCGGGCACGCTCTGACTGCTGTAGCTCGTGGTGACGGGCACGGTCCGCCAGGTGCTCCTGCCGCTCTCGAGCATGCTCTCGTCTCTCCAGCTCAAGGGCAACCCGCAGCTCTGCCACGTCCTGAGGCAGCTCCTCCCGTCGCCTCAAGGATCGCTCCAGCTCTGTAATCCGCTACTCGCGGATCGCCAGCTCTGTCCCGGCCAGGGCAGCCTGGGTACGTGCCGCCTGTAACTGTCTGGTCTGCAAGCAGGTAAACAAATCATCAGTTCCATAGTTCAAATTCATGAAATAAGCAATACATGACGAAAAGTAAATCACTCACCTGGGCAGTCATCGCCTGCTGTCCCTCGCAGACGCAAGCAAGAGCGGCTCGAAGCTCCTCAGTCTGAAAAATAAATTTTATCAGTGCAATTATATAATCAATAATTGAATGAGGATTGAGTTTTGAATTTACCCGTGAGGCGAGGTCGCACTCTGCAGCCTCGGCCCGTGCCACCGCTCCCTCTAGCTACTCCACTAGTGCGGTCACCTCTGCACTGGGTCCTCTCGAGTTGGAGGCCTCTCCCGTCTCTCTCCCTACGGCTCCCCGCTGGGCACGCTGCATTCATTGAGATCGTCAGTGGTTAATCATCAATAATTCAACAAAAAAAATTCATTTGCATATAGAAATAATTTAAACAACTCACCAGGGTCTCTAGGTCGGCCCGTGTGGCAGCTAGCTGGTCCTCCAGGCTGTGTAGGTGGGCCTGGGCATCCATCGCCGCTATGTCCCGTGCATCCTGCATTCATTTCATTTAGTCACATAATAGAAACATAAGCACTTGCATTCAATTTAGAAATAATTGCATTCATACATACCCCTAAGACCCTCATCTGGGGTCGGTCGGCGTAAACCTCCCAGTAGCACCGGAGGTACTCGGAGCTGTCAGTCGCCTGGGAGGTGACTCGGGTCCCGCCTCGCCGCCAGTCGGCGTACTGCTCCTCGAACTGTACTCTCCAGTCGATCACCTTCGTGCGACCGCGCGTCTTCTTTCCGATCCCTCGTGGTTCCCCGACCTCTACCCACTCCTGGTGTAGGCCCAGGGTCCTCATCACCAGCCTAAGCCGTAACGGCTCAATCTCGCTCAAGCAATGAACCCAGAGCTCATGCTCAAAACAAGGTCGGCCCGCTACGACCCACGGCTAGCCCTCATCTGTCATCTCTGCATATGGTCTCCACTGCACCTGCATCCATGAACATGTGTGTCATCTCATCATAATCATAATAAATTCTAATAAACATAAAAAATGCATCATGCATACCAGCGAGGGAGGGAAGTCTCGGAACTCTCTCCGTAGCACCCACAACTCGTAGCCGAGTGGGGTGCCGAAAACGACTGGCAGCCAGCGCCGTGCTAGAGGGAAAGCACCCTCACCTCCTGGCCGTGGGTCAGCACGCCCCATGGGCATGTATAGATGGCTCCAAACCTGCATCCATGCATAGCATTAGTGAGGCATTCACATGCATAATAAAAAGAAAAAGAAAAAGAGAGGAAAATATATAAGTGCATACCTGAAGAAAAGGTGAGAAGCCACTGACGGTCGTCTCTCGTCCTGTCCCAGTGGACAAGTCGGCTAGTAAGTGCGCCAGCAGCGCCGCTCCCCAGGTGTACCTGCCGACTCCCTCTAAATCCTCGAGGATCCCTAGGAATCGGCAGTTGATGACGTCGCCCTTCGTGCCGAGCAATAGCCTCCCGAGCAGCAGCAGTAGAAACCTCCTCAAGTCCCGGTCTGCTCTCTCCCTGTCAGCTGGGTCCTGGCAGTAGACCGCCCTAGCCCCGTCTATCAACCTCTGTGAAAACTGCTCCAAGGACTCCCCTGACCTATGCCTAGCATCCCCTAAGCCCATCACTGTAGTCAGGTCGGTGCGGAAGATAGTCCTACACTCGCTAGGTGTCTCGTAAACCATCTCTAGCCCTAGCAGCCTCTGGGCGAGCTCGGTGTAATCTGGTAAGGTGATCCCGCTCACTGCCTCCCCGTCTACCCTAAGTCCCGTGATCCTAGCTACATCCTCTAGGGTAGGAACCATATGCCCCCAAGGCATCAGGAATGCCCGGCTAGTCCTATCCCATCTCTCCCTCAGAACCTGGATAAGTGGTAGGTCGGGTCTGACTGGCTCTATGCTAAGGAAGGCCCCAAACCCCATAGTATCTACCCTGGCTCTCTGGAACTCGCGGAGGCCGTAATATGCTGCTCGGACCATGACCCAGGAGATCCGTGTCCTCATCAACCCCTGCATGCATAAAGAAAGAAATTTTGGTTTAATTGTTCAAATATTCTTGTTGAAATTCACTTAATTGCCTTGGTTGAGTTTTTGATGTTTGATTTAATTAACGACCATCCCCAGGTCGTGATTCGTTTAATTGGCGCCCTTGAGCAGGGCGTGGTTTCTAAGTGAGCTTTGAATTAACGACCTACCCTAGGTCGTTGTTTATCAAAGAGACGCCCCGGTGGGGGGTGTGGTTCTGAGTTTAATTTCTAAATTCCTAAAGGTTTTTCAATTGACGCCCATCTCAGGGTCGTCGTTTGTTTAAATAACGCCTCTGAATGAGACGTTTTTCTTAAATGGTTTTTGGGTCTTAATAATTTATTCTGGAATTAATGAAATGGACGACCATCCCTATGGTCGTTATCTATTGAATTGACGCCCCGGTGGGGGGCGTTATTTTCCAGGGTTTGAAAATTAAATAAAAACAGCATGCGATATAAATCATAAAATATATATATATATATATGATTAAACAAATGCATGGAATTAACAGCATGATTGATGAGAAAAAAAATGATAATTTAAATGGACGACATGCTCTAGGGCGTGTTTTCATTATGTTAATTGTTTTTCAGGAAATAAAATGAATTCACGACACCCATATGGGCGTCTCTTCTTGAATTCACGACACCCCTGGGGGCGTCTTCTTTCTGAGTTGCAGGTCTTCTTGCCCGAGGGCTATGGAAATTGAAATAAAAATAAAATAAATTTGAAAAAAAATGGAAATTGGGTTGGGGGCCTACCTTGTGGTGTTTGGGTTCTTCCCGTGGAGGGCGTGGTTGTCGTGGCCGTCAAAGCTGGCAGGGGCGAGGAGCGGCCGCCGTGGCCGGCGGTTCCTCATTCCCTTCTTCCCCTCCTTGTTCTTCTTCTCCCTCTTCGCCTTCGTCTTCCTCTTCTTCACTGACATTTTCTTCATCTCCCACGGCCTCGTCGTCGCCGTGTGCTCCCTCGTCGCCGGTCACCACCGTCGGTGCCTCTTCGGCCGCCACGGGAAGAGCCTCCTCCATGACGCCGTGCTCGCCGTCCAAGTCCACCACCTCTGGGGCCGAGATCCTCTGCCGTTTGAGTCCACCGCCAGTCATTGTTTAGGGCTAGGGTGTAGAGAGGGAATGAGAGAGAGATAGAGAGAGAATTGAGATAGATGGGGGAGGGTTTCGGTTAGGGTTGCAGAAGAGAAGAGAGAAGGAGGGAAAGAGAACGAAGGAAGAAGAAGAAAGGAGGGAAAGTTAAGTCGAACGGTCAAAAAGAATTAACGACTTAAGGAAGGCCGTGTCTTATGGAATTAACGACTGAAGACAGGGCGTTTCTTGATAATTGACGACATTGCTTAAGGCGTTATTTTTTGTTTGCATGGGGAATGATAACCGTCGTCAGACGCATTCAATGGGGATTGATTGATGTGATGGGAGTGATGATTACTGTTTCTGAGTAACGACTATGTCTGGGGCGTTATTTATATGAAACGTGGCTTTGCTGAAGGCGTTACTTTTGAAATTTCAACGAATACCTTTTTGGAATATAAATTGAATTAACGCCTTGTCTTAAGACGTTATTCATTTAACGCCCATTAGTGGAGGCGTCAATTATGAGAGATCAATCGTTGAAGACAGCGTACGCTGAGGCGTCATTTATAGAATTAACGACATTGACTGAGTCGTTATTTGCAACAGAATCGCAGGCTATTGGAAGATTTGATCAGAAACACTGTGTCATTGGCTCAATCAGAAAATTATCATTGATTTATTAAAAGAAAGATTACATTGCTTCAATAAGCCATTTTGGGCCTCAAGCTTCTTAAAGCTATTACATAAGACTTCCACTGTTCTATGTCTTCTTCTAAGTTTTCCACAGGATGATGAGTCTTGTTGATTTTCCACAGAGCTTGGATAGTTGTGCACTCTTCTCCATCTTCATTGCTGCCGAGATCCCGTATCTTGATCGGAGAGAGATGAGATGGATCTTCAAATATTTGTCGTGGTAGCCCGAGTTGAGGAAGGCACCGATGTGAGTTATATAGAACGAATTCTGAGGCACCTATGAGTCGAAGGTCCGTCCCGGGAGAAAATCTTGCACGGAGTTCTTGAGTCTTGAGTATTCCCGGGGCGCAAGTGAAGAGGTTCTTTGGCATTACTTTGAGGTGTTCTCTCCATTCCACTCTCTTCTTAATCTGAGGAATTCGGTTCGTCACCCTATTGCTTATTCCTAATGAACCGGTCACATAAGAGAGTGGGCTTTTTGAGAAGATTCTAGAAGGTTGTTGGGTCTCCTCGCATGGATCAAACTTGAAGTGGAGATCTACCCAACTAGAGAGAGCTAGCATGCATCCGTAGATGGGCCTTCCCATCGCCGCTGAGGTAAGCCCACTATAGAGATAGGCTAGGATAGCCGGTCCAACTCTCTCTCCTTCCCATAAGCTCACTACTGCGCTCAATTGGGCCTCCTCTAGGAAATCTTCCGTGGATGGGAATAAGAGTGCTCCCGCTAAGCATACCACGAAGGCCTTTGCTACACGTTCGATCTCTTCTTCTTCTTTAGCTTGATCCGCTCTCTTGTATACCCATGAGGCAAGCTTTAGAAGATTAATTCCTTTAGTGACCTTGATTTGGTTCACTAAGTTTGGGCTAGGTATCAATGTGGTTAAAAGTTCATGTGAGGAAATTGGTTTTGGCATGATGGCCATCTTCTCTTCATCCCCTTGCTTCATCCTTTTCAAGCCCAAGATCAACTCTAATTCTGCCAATAGGATGGTGGCTTCAAAGGTTGAGAATAGGAATGTGTGAGTGGAAGGGTGCCATATTTCAATTAAAGCTCCTGTGGCAGCCCAATCTAAGTGGATTTGATCATAGTGTTTGGCATGGGTAACTAGACCAAGAAGGTGCCATCTTGCTAAGTACACCCTCATATCTGAAGAAAATTTGGAGAGAATAAGAGGCAGCCACTTAATCTTTGTGAATCTCCTAGCCCCTGGGACATTTGGGTAGTCCTGAGGAAGAAGGAAAAGAAAAAAGATAGAGACAGACATGAGCATACAGAAGAAATATGAAGAAAGAGCAAAGAAGGAACTGAGAATCAATCTTTACCTGATTTAATGCAATCCGGTTGCTTATGTGCCCATTGATTTCTGTTGGGTCCCGTAGTGCAAGAACACGGATCTAGAGGGGGGGGGGTGAATAGATCCTTCTACTAAAACTATGTCCAATTAAAATACACAAACTAGCGCACATCGGAATTAACAAGATTGACAAGATTGAAGAATTAGCTAAACACGATAACTAGGTTCTCTCGATCTCACCGTTCACACACGAACATTCAACCAATATAAATAGTTAAGCACGTATCCAAAAAAGTAAACCACAAGACACAGAATTTTTAAGGTGGTTCGGGACCACGACGGGTTCCCTACGTCCACCCCTCACCAAACTCGGTGAGGCTTCACTCGGGGATAAATCCCCAAACGGAGACGACGCTCCAAACACACACGGGACGACGCCCGCACACACACGGGGACACACCCCAACACACACACAGACGGAGATGAAGTCTCCCACACGATCTGACGACCGGATCACAAACACAACACACGATCCGATGACCTGATTACAACACACACACATACACACACGATCCGACGATCGGATCACAACACACACACACACGCTGCAACAACCGCAACATAAAGACATAAACACGATCGCACGAAGGCGATCAAACACGACCGTATACACAACCGGTCACACACACAAATATCTCTAATGTTCAGAAAATGAACACAAATATTCAGGCATGCTCAAACCCAAAATATAGATCATAGAATACATCACAAAGAACTAATAGAAGACATAGAAGTGATCCCCCTTTGTTCTTCAAGGTCGGTTGATGATGTTCCTTGAACCACGAGTTGGAGGGAAGCCGGATGAAGATGATCCTTACGTCTTCTTGATCCTCTCTTCGATCCGCACCTTTTCTTCTTCTTCCACGATCTCCAGATCTTCACGAAAGTAGATGATATCCTCCTTGGAAGAGCTCCAGCACGTTCTCCTCTTTTTCTTCACCTATACGAAAGAGCAAATGAGCATTAGGGTTGATCACTTCCCAAATTCGTAACTCTTATATAAGCAACTCAAGGGGTGGGCAAAAGACTCATAAAACCCTCCTAATACATGTTAAAAACACCTTAATAACAATAGAAACTAATAGGGGGTAGTATGGTAATGTTTGAAAGGCTTTTCAAAGGGTTTTAAACACTTTCGGAAGTCCCGTCCGGAAGGGGTCAACCCTTGGGGTCGACCCTCGGCATCCAGGGTACTGGAAAACACAAAAAAGCACCCTGTGTTACAGGGGTCGACCCTTAGGGTCGACCCTTCCATGGGTCGACCCCAGGGGTCGACCCTTTCAGGCAGATTACATAAAAAATAGCACTGCGCGCTCCGGCGGCAGGAATTAATTCTCCTAGCTCCGAACTCCGATCGAAGCAAGACTGGAGGCGTTGGAAAGAGGACTCCCAGAGCTACAACATAAAATTTTTAAAGGGGAGATCCAATGGTTGGATTGAAAATGGTGAAGACTATAAGACAGTTTGAGTTTAAAAAACAACTAAAACCTCCATCAAACCAAAGGGAAATAATTGATTAAATGTTACCATAATCCCATGAAGATCAACAATGATTTTGCATCCTGAAAAACATGATAAACCAAGAGGTTAGTTGAGAATCAAAATATATGAGTTATGCATTAACACTATGAACATGTTCACAATGAAATACATCATTGAACCTATTCAAACATGCGTTTTGCTTCTCAAATCACTTAGCAAAAATATATTTGACCAAATGACAAGGTTTTGAAATGATAAGCATGAATCTATCATTCAATCAACTATAATAATATGGAAGCTCAACCATTCAATCACATTCTTGAATCAACCAAATCTTCAACATCAAAATGCTTCATCACACAAGTGTTAACAAATATGCCAAATGCAAAGCATGCATAATATCATGGAACCACATTCATTCAAATGGCATTCTTGTTGATTAAGAGCTAACATTCATGAAGCATTATCCTAAGAGGAACATTATCTTCACATGCATCTCACACATCAGTATATACCAATCATGCAAACATGCTTTCTCATGAATTCTCTTGAGTACAGGGCATGTGCATTCTTCCAAGCATGTTTCACAAATTCATGCACATATTGAAATCACAATAACTCTATGAATGATATGTCACTATCAGTCAATTAGAAATGTGTGTTCAGTGAACACAATCTCATAGATTAAGACCCAAAAGAAGTCATCTCCAGAAAAGTCATCTTCATGTAATTCTTTCATACAGAAGTCATTAACTCAAGCTTTTAGAGCAAAATACACATGACCAATCATTCATCCAATACATGAGCAATATGGAACCAACTTTCATGAAGTCTTGTATGAATATTTCAAGTCCAAAAATATTATGAAAAAAATACATGAAAATATCCAACCAAGACGTTGAAAGCTATTAGATGAAATGAATGAAATGTAGAAGAATCATTGCAATGCAATGAGAGAAGCAACCCCCTTTTTTCAATAAGATCTTCATTGACGCACTCCTTTGAGTTCCAAACATGAAGCATGGATTTTGATCCTGCAAATCAAAATATTCAAGGCATGAGATCCTTAAATACAAATCATTTACATAACTTTAAATATGAACATAGTTAACTCTCTTTAAGAAGAAGAGCTTCATTGATGGACTCCTTAAGATTCCAAGTATCAGCTATGAAGTTGTGTTCCTACAAACTAACATAAATATAACATTAGTTCCATGAAGTTGTGTTCCTACAAACCAACATAAATATAACATTAGTTCCTTAAACACCGAGAGTTCACATGGCTTTCAAGAGTAACCATTGACTCCATCTTTCAACTCATAAAATCAAGATATACAACATGTTGCTCAATGAAACACGTACACATACAAACACAATCGTTTTGATATCATTGAAACCAAGCACGAACTATGGGATGTAACAATCTCCCCCTTTTTGATGATGACAAAACGATGTGTGTGATAATACAGATTTTCAAAACATGTGTTGAAACATGTGCAAACATTGAGCATACACATTCTTCCCAAGACTCCCTAAGACAACAACATTCATACACCATTTAGTACACACCAATCATTCTCCCCCTTTTTGTCATCTACAAAAAGACAAGGGAGCATATGACATAACATGAATAAGATAGAGGCTCAAATATATGATACCAAGTGTGTGATCAAGATAAAGGCACAAACATAGGCAATTTCAATTCTCGAAGAGAGAGAGCCTCAAAGATAGCATTTGTGGATCATGATACTATTTGTTGGTTGAACTCATTTTGGCATTTAAGCAACATGGAGTGTTCAGAATATGCATTTCAAAATGAATTAGGCCAATAGGTGAAAAGGATGGATTTGAGCAAGATGATATCATGAATGACCTATATGCATACTGAAAATGTCAAATATACAAATATGCAAATTAGCACTTAATATGCACTATGTGAATGCTAATCATGCAAGTTATGAAATTATGCACATGATGATTTCTATCTTTCAAAAGTAAGGTTTATGCTCAGAATTAGACTCAAGGGGAATGCATGAACATGCAAGCATACAAGCACAATCGTCATACACACATATAGTACATATAGTAACTCCCCCTATATGAGGCACGGGTTAACGAAAGAGCCTGTGATTCATATTCAAGAATGTAAGGCATGAAGCATAACTAAGAGATTTGTGCATACATAATTAGGAGTACGACATAAACCATGAATGTAGGTAAATTCATAAGATACATACATCACAAAAATGCCCATGTGAAATGTGAGGCAATAACTAATGAGCTTCAAAACATATGAATTTTCAGATTTTCTAAAGAACACTAGAAGGTAATCTCCTCTCTACACTTTCACTTTAGATTCTCGACTTTCGGTAGCTTCGCACAACCCCGATTTTGTTTCTTTTAATAGACTTCACTTTTCGGCGCGAGTTTCCTCATATGTCTCAATGGGGATTCCCGGCTACTTGGATTCGTCTCACATATGGATTTTTGTTTCTCCTTTTGACGCGAGTTTCCTCCTTTGTTTCAGGGGGGATTCCCGGTTACTCGGATCCACATTCCACTTATTGAATTTTTGTGGGGTAGGCAGCTTTTTCCTCACGATTACTCTTTAATGTCCATGTAGAGATTCAAGTTCCCTTTAGAGTGTTGGAAAGAATTTCTTAAATCCTTATCAATGAAATACATTGAATTCATTATGTGCAAGAGTGTGGGGGTAAATTTTTGTTTTACATGTATAAAATGAATTCGACAAGACATAGCTATGACTCCCCCTAAATGTATGCACGGTCAAAATCAAATCCTCCTCCTTAATATATGACATGGATCACATATGAATAAAATCACTGCATTGTTATTTATCAAGGAGGTGAGGTCTTAGAAAGATCAAGAAATGGTTTCATAGGATAAATACTTACAAGCATGCAAGGATTCATGAAATATACATACAATCATTCACGAGTCAAGATATGTGATTATCATGAAATATATGCATATGCTCTATATGAATGAGTATGCAATATGCGTCTTTTTGTCATTTTATATGCATAGTATATGAATGATATGCAAAGATGCCAATGCAATGCAGAATGTCAGATTTTTATTTAAAAGTTCTAAATGCATTGCAAAATTCAATATGGGTGCAAGATGCAAGTTTTTAGTTTTTCATATGAATGATCTAAATGCACCTTATGAAGTTTCTAATGCATGTAACTTATAAAAGCATGAGAATGCAATGCAGGATGCAAATTTTTTTTTATTATTTTTATTTTAGAACATCATGACAGAATGCACAAGGAGATATACATATTCAACTGATGAGCAGCAACCATTTTCCAAGACTTGCCCTTTTTGAGCAAGGGTACACAAATGATCAAAATCAAGTAGTGAACCCAAATTATTTTCAGAAATGTTCAAAAATAGATTTTCAATAACATTTCAAGAGTTTAGAGTGTCATCCACAAACCAAACAAATTTTATAGGTTCTGGTACGAGGTGGAGGTGAAGGTTTTAAAACCCAACTCACACATAGTGAGAGCTTCTAGGTGGACATAATCCACCTTTCCACTACACACCATTTGATATACCAGATACTCAATTTCACTCAGATGCTCATGCATTTCATATTGAAAAGTGTTTAGTAGGCAAAGACATCATGCTTATTCCTCAAAATTTTCAGATTCATTCAACCAATGAGACATGTTCATCATAGCAGAATACAAGAACAACAGATCAAGTTCAGAAACAATATATGTCAAAGGAACAATTCTGCATATAAGAAATTTTGCCTTCTAGAAGCAAGAATGAATTTCAGAATCAATTTGAACGCACATGGTATTTCAGAATTTTAAGGTAAATTTGTTTCCTTCAAAAGACATGTTTCCACATTTCAATACCAATTGTTGCATATGATCAAGCAATTCC
This sequence comes from Amorphophallus konjac, assembly GCA_022559845.1. NCBI lineage: Eukaryota > Viridiplantae > Streptophyta > Magnoliopsida > Alismatales > Araceae > Amorphophallus > Amorphophallus konjac. The sequence continues at coordinate 393,947,857 of CM040120.1, read as the reverse complement.
ACAGTTCAAAAATTTTTCCCTTTTGAGACAAGAAGGGTTTTCAAATTCAATTTGAAAGCACATACAAATCAAAGGTAAATTGATTTCATTCAAAACACAAGGTTCCTTATAAGCCGAATAATTCAATTTCTGAATTTTGGTACTAGGCGGAAAACATAGGTCCGAAGACCACCATCACGCTTAGTGGAAGTATCCAATTGAACGTAGTCCAACATTTTCTAACCACTATTTGATATACCAAATATTCATCCATTGAAGATATGTATGGCTTATGAAGAATTTGAGCAAAACATGAGAACATACCAAAATCTGATTCCAAAACATCAAAACCACCAAGTTTGATAGTGAAGGAGCAAAGTTGGAGTTTTACCATATGAGTGTGCCTTGTTCCATTTTATTGGAACCCATTTCATTCTTTATTTATCTCAAGGCACACTTGCATCCAAAATAATTCATTCACCAGATTTGGGCACCCAAGTCTTTTTGGGTCCCTGGAGGTTGGTAGCATTGCCACCAAATGCTTTCTTCCTTTTCATTGCTACAACATCATTATTCTTCATGATCCTGCAATTCTCAATAGCATGTCCATGGTTTCCACAATAAAGGCATTAAGGAGAAACAGTTTTACCAAAAGACTTCCTTTTTGGAGTAAAGGAAGTTTCAAATCCATTCCATCTTCTATTTTCAAAAGGTCTAGATTTAACAAAATCAGACCTAGCATGCATTCTAGAAGCATGGAAATTTTCTGTTTTCAAAAACCAACATTCTTTCATTACATGCCCGTACTTCCCACAATGAAAGCAACAAGGAGACGTGGGTCTACGGAATGACTTTCCATTGTTTGCATGAGTGTTTGTGAACAAGTTTTTCTTATGGGATGCAAACCTTTCAGCATGGGAAGCATGTTCATTTCTAAATTTTCTTTGAAAGTTAAACTTAGCATTCATGGCACGATAATCATCATTTTGTTTCACAAAGCAATCATCCATGACATGGCCAAGTTTGTGACAATAAAAACATGAGGCATTTTTCTTTTTGCATGCAATTTGTCATCCTCTTTCATGACAACACAACCATCCATCACATGACCAAACATACCACAATAGAAGCATTCAACATTCAACTTTGATTTTTGAGATCTATTTGACATGGAAGATTTTTTGTTGAGATTTTTCTTTTTATCAAAACCATTTCCAGAGATTTTCACTTGAGCAACGGGAGGAGGTGTTTTGGAGGTACTAGGAATGTCGGAGACATGAACAAAAGAGGTTGTCATTTTGTGTTCAAAATATTTTTTATTGACCGGGGTGTATCCAAGACCCTCTTTTTGAAAGTTCACTTTAACACCTAGCAATGAGTCTAAGTTCTCCTTCCCTTTGACAAATCTAGACAAGTCATTTTTTAAATCATTTGTCTCTTTTTCACATGCAAGGATTTTCTCACTAAGCAAGCAATTCACTGATTCCAAGTTTTCATTCTCTTTCAAGATTTCCTTATTTTCATCATTCACGGCATAGAGTTTTTCAGTTAAGTTTTCAAGAACTTTCTCAGTTTCAACAAACTTTGAAATCTTAACAAGCATTTGTTCATTTTCAGATTTCAACAAAGCATTTTACTTTTTAAGTTTATCAGAGCTTTTCAACCTACTTTCAAGTAGAGAAATCTGAATTAGCATAGCACCATTATGCTTTTTGAGCTCCTCATTTTCAATCATGATCCTCTTGTTGTCAATTTCATTGTCAAGCAATTTATCAAATATTTTATCATCATCAGAAAGAGATGCTAGCTTGCTTTTAAGATGTTTTTGTGTTTCTTCAAGCAATGAAATCTTAGACAACAAGTGTTTATTTTGATCAAGCAAATCATGGGAATCAGTATCAATTTCAAGAGCAGTATTAGATTTTCTAAACATCTCAAGCTCCTCATTCATACAAGACATCTCATCTGAGAATAATTCAACTTTGGATTCTAGAAGTTCTTTTTCATATTCTAGGTTCTCAATCTTTGACTCCAAAGTTTTACAATTTTCACAGGAAGGATTATCATGCACATTCTCATTAATCTTCATTTTCAAGTTTTTATTTTCAGATTTGAGTTTCTTGCATCTATCATACAGCGTAGCATATGCCATTTGCCATTCCTCATTAGAGAGTTCTTCATTTTCAGAGTTTACCTCATCAACATTTTCACCACGACATTGATCAGCATCGTCGGCCATGAAGCCTTTTTGCCCTTCCATCTCTTGAGCTTTGATCAACTGATCCATAAGCTCCTTCGCCGTTCTACAAGAAGAAACAAATGGAAACATATGAGTATCAATGGCACTTTTCAATAAACTTAAGACAATGACATTTTCATGGTTCTTCAATTTATCTTGACTAGACCACTTGGTCTCATCTAAAGGTAATATGTGAGGACCATCATAAATCAACTTCCAAAGATTAGGATTAATTGAATTGATCAGTCTACACATTTTACGTATCCATGAAGTAACATCAGAACCATTAAGAATAGGAAGGCAGTTCATTGACATGTGTTCAACAGAAAAATTCATGATTATAGAATGCACTAGGATCACTCTGTAGATCGTGAGATCTAGGGATAGCAGAGCCTTGCTCTGATACCAATTGTTGGGTCCCGTAGTGCAAGAACACGGATCTAGAGGGGGGGGTGAATAGATCCTTCTACTAAAACTATGTCCAATTAAAATACACAAACTAGCGCACAGCGGAATTAACAAGATTGATAAGATTGAAGAATTAGCTAAACACGATAACTAGGTTCTCTCGATCTCACCGTTCACACACGAACATTCAACCAATATAAACAGTTAAGCACGTATCCACAAAAGCAAACCACAAGACACAGAGTTTTTAAGGTGGTTCGGGACCACGACGGGTTCCCTACGTCCACCCCTCACCAAACTCGGTGAGGCTTCACTCGGGGATAAATCCCCAAACTGAGACGACGCTCCAAACACACACGGGACAACGCCCGCACACACACGGGGACACACCCCAACACACACACAGACGGAGACGAAGTCTCCCACACGATCCGACGACCGGATCACAAACACAACACACGATCCGACGACCGGATCACAACACACACACACACATGATCCGACAACCGGATCACAACACACACACACGCTGCAACAACCGCAGCATAAAGACATAAACACGATCACACGAAGGCGATCAAACACGACCGTATACACAACCGGTCACACACACAAATATCTCTAATGTTCAGAAAATGAACACAAATATTCAGGCATGCTCAAACCCAAAATATAGATCATAGAATACATCACAAAGAACTGATAGAAGACATAGAAGTGATCCCCCTTTGTTCTTCAAGGTCGGTTGATGATGTTCCTTGAACCACGAGTTGGAGGGAAGTCGGATGAAGACGATCCTTACGTCTTCTTGATCCTCTCTTCGATCCACACCTTTTCTTCTTCTTCCACGATCTCCAGATCTTCATGAAAGTAGATGATATCCTCCTTGGAAGAGCTCCAGCACGTTCTCCTCTTTTTCTTCACCTATACGAAAGAGCAAATGAGCATTAGGGTTGATCACTTCCCAAATTCGTAACTCTTATATAAGCAACTCAAGGGGTGGGGAAAAGACTCATAAAACCTTCCTAATACATGTTAAAAACACCTTAATAACAATAGAAACTAATAGGGGGTAGTATGGTAATGTTTGAAAGGCTTTTCAAAGGGTTTTAAACACTTTCGGAAGTCCCGTCCGGAAGGGGTCGACCCTTGGGGTCGACCCTCGGCATCCAGGGTGCTGGAAAACACAAAAAAGCACCCTGTGTTACAGGGGTCGACCCTTGGGGTCGACCCTTCCATGGGTCGACCCCAGGGGTCGACCCTTTCAGGCAGATTACATAAAAAACAGCACTACGCGCTCCGGCGGCAGGAATTAATTCTCCTAGCTCCGAACTCCGATCGAAGCAAGACTGGAGGCGTTGGAAAGAGGACTCCCAGAGCTACAACATAAAATTTTTAGAGGAGAGATCTAATGGTTGGATTGAAAATGGTGAAGACTGTAAGACAGTTTGATTTTAAAAAATAACTAAAACCTCCATCAAACCAAAGGGAAATAATTGATTAAATGTTACCATAATCCCATGAAGATCAACAATGATTTTGCATCCTGAAAAACATGATAAACCAAGAGGTTAGTTGAGAATCAAAATATATGAGTTATGCATTAACACTATGAACATGTTCACAATGAAATACATCATTGAACCTATTCAAACATGCGTTTTGCTTCTCAAATCACTTAGCAAAAATATATTTGACCAAATGACAAGGTTTTGAAATGATAAGAATGAATCTATCATTCAATCAACTATAATAATATGGAAGCTCAACCATTCAATCACATTCTTGAATCAACCAAATCTTCAACATCAAAATGCTTCATCACACAAGTGTTAACAAATATGCCAAATGCAAAGCATGCATAATATCATGGAACCACATTCATTCAAATGGCATTCTTGTTGATTAAGAGCTAACATTCATGAAGCATTATCCTAAGAGGAACATTATCTTCACATGCATCTCACACATCAGTATATACCAATCATGCAAACATGCTTTCTCATGAATTCTCTTGAGTACAGGGCATGTGCATTCTTCCAAGCATGTTTCACAAATTCATGCACATATTGAAATCACAATAACTCTATGAATGATATGTCACTATCAGTCAATTAGAAATGTGTGTTCAGTGAACACAATCTCATAGATTAAGACCCAAAAGAAGTCATCTCCAGAAAAGTCATCTTCATGCAATTCTTTCATACAGAAGTCATTAACTCAAGCTTTTAGAGCAAAGTACACATGACCAATCATTCATCCAATACATGAGCAATATGGAACCAACTTTCATGAAGTCTTGTATGAATATTTCAAGTCCAAAAATATTATGAAGAAAATGCATGAAAATATCCAACCAAGACGTTGAAAGTTATTAGATGAAATGAATGAAATGTAGAAGAATCATTGCAATGCAATGAGAGAAGCAACCCCCTTTTTTCAATAAGATCTTCATTGACGCACTCCTTTGAGTTCCAAATATGAAGCATGGATTTTGATCCTACAAATCAAAATATTCAAGGCATGAGATCCTTAAATACAAATCATTCACATAACTTTAAACATGAACATAGTTAACTCCCTTTAAGAAGAAGAGCTTCATTGATGGACTCCTTAAGATTCTAAGTATCAGCCATGAAGTTGTGTTCCTACAAACCAACATAAATATAACATTAGTTCCTTAAACACTAAGAGTTCACATGGCTTTCAAGAGTAACCATTGACTCCATCTTTCAACTCATAAAATCAAGATATACAACATGTTGCTCAATGAAACACGTACACATACAAACACAATCGTTTTGATATCATTGAAACCAAGCACGAACTATGGGATGCAACAATTTCAGTAAGCCTGGGAATAGAAGTTTTGGATCTTTTAATGGCTCTCTCCATCTTTGGTATGCAGGAGGAGTCGGGCGATTGCAGTACCTACAGAAGAACACGAGCAGTAGCAGAAGCAGAAGTAACAGAGATTTGGTGAATTGCTTTGAGCAATCTGAGGAGGTTCCTTCCTTTTTATAGAGGTCTGAGGAGTCTTAAGGCTGTTCGGAGTTGGAAGATTGATTGCCATTAGGATTGGGTTTAGCTTTCGAGTTGGAAACGGAAGCGGGTGGTTAATTAACGTCTTTTGTTGGGGCGTCAATTGTTGAATTGACGACTGAGCGGAGGTCGTGTTTTATTTTGCGCCCCTGGATGGGTCGTCTTCTTCTTAAGCTCTCGGTGCATTTAACGTCTTAATGAAGGGCGTGTTTTATGTTTTGACGCCCTGATGTCAGGCGCCTTTCATATTTTGACGCCATGAGCTACAGTCGTTATTTTGTTTGACTTGCATATACTTTGATGAACTTAAGTGCTATCTTTTAATTGGAACAGTTTTTGGTTAAGCACTTATGATCATATTTTGCTTTGCTTTGAGAGAGCTAATGAATTTTCAAGTGCAGAAGATTGCAGGTTCGAGGATCATGGGTTACTCGTGGGTATAACATCATCCTATTTCTTGTATTTCTTTCCTGTAAGCATTGTTACTATATGTTATCTACGCTATTATAGCATATCAAGGACCTTGTGGTTCTGATGAACCTGGAATTTGAGTTCCCCTTCATCAAAAACAGTGATAGTTCCATGAGAATTTTGATCACACGGATAGGCCATTGAGTCATTCAAGGTCTGGAATGATGGTTCCACTTTCTGGGTTGATGCGCGGACAAACGGGCTTCAGCTTAGTGTCAGTTCAGAGATCTGGATTCTTGACCAAATCTAAATGGCTTAGCAATATTATCCTTGATTATTTTCTATATTTTTAGTTTGTTTTATCTTTTCCTTTTAGCCCAGCATGCATCATGTAGGACTTTGAGTTTCATGCTGAAAATCTTCATATTATGGTAATAATGAAGGTCACTCGCTCTTGATTGAGTTGACATGAGATATTCCATTCCAAATTGAGTACTTTATTCTCTTTGAAGCCGCTCAGGCTATTTCCTTGAAACTGTTCCTTTGCTGGATCTTCATCTTAATTCCCTTTATTTTTCTGCAAATCCACCTTGGTTGTAGCACGTCCACATTGGTTGGTAACCGCTCTCCAATGGTGTCTCCCTGTCGTGCCCACGTGCACATTTTATTTACTTAGTTTAGTCTCCTTTATCCAGCAAATCGATGCTTCCTTGGAATTACCTGGAGTTGTTTCACCTTGAATCTTGGAAAGATTTTCCGATGCTTAGTGTCTGAGGCGTGTCACATCACACCTTGGCATCTACTTATCAGTTCGCTCCACTTCATTCCGCTTGTTGCACTTTCACTTCATTCCGTCTCACTCCCTTGCAAAGCAGACGCCAAGGCGGAGCAGCTGTAGCCACGCCAAAATTGACGCTTTGTTGATCAAATCTCATGTCACTATGTTAACGCCCCAAAGTGAACTTCAATATTTCTATAATATAAAGTTTTTCTATTTTTTTGTGTGTTTTGTGATTTATTCTTTGGGTTTTTGGTGATTCACGACTTCACGAAGGCCGTGTTTTAAATAGCGACATAATCTGGGGCGTGTTCTTAAGAAAGGACGACCATGGATATGGGCGTCAATTCCTGATATTTTACGAGTCCCCCTTGATTGAAAAAAACATTGATTAACGTCCTTCCTCAGGGCGTGTTATTAATCAACGCCTTTGCTTCAGGCGTCTTTTTGTAATTTTCAAATAAAGAAGGTTTTATTACTAAAATTGAATCCAGGAAGTGACGCCGTGATCCTGGTCGTGTTTTAATTTAACGTCCTTGGGCAGGTCGTCAATTGTTGAATTGACGCCCTTCGGTAGGTCGTGTCTCACCTTTTCGTGTCCTTCTTAACCTCATCTTTCCTGAAGAGTTCCCTGCCTTTCTTGGTCACCTTGCTCGATCTGGGAACTAGAGTCCTTGCCATTGATAACCATTACCTGTTCTTATCTTCCGAATCTGTGTCTATCTTTGATCGAGACCTTATAAAAGGACACCCTGGTCGATCTCGCGCGAATTTTACAGAACACAGAGAGCACACAGCAGAGAAGAGTCTTTCTTCATCCGTGTGATTTTTCATCATCTTCCTCTGCCTCCTGCTGCTCCAGTGGTCCTCCCTTTACTGTTTACAGGAACAGCAGGGGTTCCCTCTCTTTCGTTTGTGTTTGTCTTCATCACGTCCATTTCTTCTTTTGCATTAGTAATGCATATCATCCTCTCACCCTAATTCTCTAGGGGTTTTAAAACCAAACAAAAAGGTGCGCATGCTATATTCTTATTTCACCATCATATTGTTTATTTGGATTGATACTGCACTCACTCTTGGCTGATCCACTTTTTCTTTTATTTGTTTGTTCTTTGTTTCAAGGTAATCAACAAGGAAAATCCCCTTCATCGGCCGGCCGATAGAAGGTGGAGGAAGGAATTCACATCCATCCCGCATCCTATTATCATCAGGTATTCGCGATCATCTTTTCTTCTTATTGAGGTAACCCCTCTGGCGATCACTCTCCTTATTAGCACCACGTGCTCTTTTACTCCCTTTTTTCACTATTCTTCTTCTTATTCTTCATATTCTTATTATCACTCTTCTTCTTATTATTTTCCCCTTTAATTAGTGGATTTTTCCATGGTCCACAGCGCTATCGCTGACAAGGAAGTAGCTGTAGAGGTCGGTGACCTCGAAGAACTCCCCTGCATCAACAACCTCGGGTGACTTCACTTGTTGCTCCGGGTTCCCCTGCATCAGATACAGTGGCCCCAACTGCTCCGGCACTGTTTGCGGCAGATCTGGGGAAGTAGCTTTTGTTTTTTTATATTCTCCTTTTTGGATTTGGGGCATGGATCTAGGGTTGTGCTGGGGATGGCAGACCAACCGACGTAATTACCATCGAGGTTAAGCCCATTCATGTGATACCTAGGTTCTACCTCAAGGGTTCTTGTGCCTTCTCAACGCCATCCCTGTGATGAAGGTGAGGGGTGGTCGCATGATGAACTGTTCAGGGGGGGAAATGCCGTGAAAGGGTAAAAAAGGGGTCCCTCGGCAACTTGCTCCCTCCCATTCTTCTCCAGGACGCCCGGTCATGGCTGCCTAATGCTCTCCTCCCCCTCAAACTACCATCACTAGTGTCCGTTGCCCTGCCATAGTAGCAGAGGCGGCACTGTCTTCTCCCCTCCAATCCCCGGCCTTAGCTTCCTCCCTCGTCCTCACGCTCCAGCCCGTTTCGGGGACTGCAGGACGCTCATGAAGTTGTGGGCCTACAGGTAGTAGCAGCAGCAGCGGAAGAAGTAGTTGCCTTTATCGTTTTAACTCTAGTGTTCTTACGTTCTAGGTTGCAGCTTCTCCGCGGAGAATAGCAGTGCACCTGTGATCTCAGAGAAGCCTTCGGTGCAGTCGAACCCGATTGTCAGGCTCATTTATCTGGAGGTGGCCACCTTCTTCTTATCTATTTATTTTTGACTGATGGTCAAATGGGTTCCCTTTCTGTTTATGGAAGCATTTTGGGTTCTCAGGGTAATAGCTGGTTGTGGGACGTGGGAGGTCTGAGCATCCTTGTGGATCCCATTTTGGTGGGTAACTTGGATTTCTTGGTGCTTTAGCTTTATGATGCTGCAAAAAAGATCTTAAAGAAATTGCAGGTAATTATCAGAATAATGTGTCAAGAACGTCATTTTTTCTTATTGATTTGTTTGGTATTATCAAAAAATTTCCCCCCTTCTTTGGGACTTCCACCCATTTCTAGAGTTTGGGGCGGGGGGCGGGGGGAGTGAAGATAAAACGGATCAATCCTGAATTGCTTACACTGAGAACAACTGGTCTCAGGGAGATCTTCTTTTTCTCTTTTACCTTAACTTGGGCCAGCTTGAGGACCTTCCTGAAGTTGACTGCTTGCTGATAACACTAAGTCTTAATGATCACTGCCATGTGAACACTCTGAAGCCACTCTCTAAGATGCGCCCAGACTTGTGGGTGATTGCCACTGAAAATGTGGAGTCCATCTTGACTCCAATGTTTAGAAATGTAAGTCTCTAATTCTCACATTGTCACTGCTGCAGATGATGTAATTGTTGTCGTTGCTGATGCTGTACTTATTATTTCTGTTGTGATCATCTTTATGTCTGTGGCTCTTATCATTAACTGCTGGTGTTTCTACGTTCTAATTGAAGGTTCTGTCTAGTTGAACTTACAATTCTGTCACTTTCAGGTTGTGCAGGGAAACACAACTTAAGAAAACCTTCCCGATATATTCCTTTAGTCTATACATAAAATATGCCTCAACATTTTTTTGTATATTGTGGATCCATTCATCTTATATTTGGATTACAACTCAACTATGTATATGACGAGTTAAACCATTTTTCATTAATATGGTATTGTCATACTTCTGTCATAGTTATTATATCTTCATAGGTAAATTATTGCTTCTATCACAACCCCCCATCTCTCTCTATCTATTTAACCACATATACACATACCTTTGGTTTCATTTTTGAAGCTTATTTTTTGTCGGTTGGGAGATCTTACATAGTATCATATCGAAACTAGCATGGCAGTTTTTATGAAAACGATATGTTATCTGTCGAATATAGACCTTCGATGCTTATTGTGGAGGATTTGCCCGAACTCCAAAAATTTTGGATATGTTTTGCCCAAGAATCAGTTTTTTTTTGTAAGTCCACTGATGGATCGTTACTCTCGAGTAAAATTTCATATGGAATCTTATAATGAGTGTTTATTTTTTGCTTCAGTGGCTATTCCCTATTGAGAGATCCTCACCCCAACAAGGGGCTTGCCTTCACCAAGAAAGAACGAGATGCTCACTACCTGTGGGGCCTCTTGCCTCCAGTGTCCATCACCCAGTAGCTTCAGGTATGTGACGATCAGTACAACTGTGCTTTTGGAAGCTGGATTTTGTTTTGCTTTGCTGCAAGTCATGACCTTTCCTCCCCCTTTTCTCCACAGGAGAAGAAGCTCATGCACAACCTCCGTCAGTACCAAGTTCCTCTTCAGCGTTACCTGGCAATGATGGATCTTCAGGCATGGGCCATATTGTTTACCTTTCACTTTCAAAACCAAAAAAAAGAACCATCTTTTTATCATTTTTAAGTTTCTTGATTCTCTGTGATTCTAGTATTTTATAACTAACAGTCTCAATTGCCCAAACATTTTGCAAGGAGAGGAATGAGAGGCTCTTCTATAAGCTTCTCATTGATACTGTTGAGGAATTGCTGCCCATCGTCTACACAACGACAGTCGGTGAGGCCTGTCAGAAGTATGGTTCCATTTTCAGGCATCCATAGGGCCTCTACATCAGTTTGAAAGAAAAAGTGTGGCTTCTTATCGTTCCTCCTAACCTTCTGTTGTATAGAAGAGGGAGTGTGCAACATGCATACATTATCTTCTTCCTTTAGCCAGTATTACTCTTTCTTGTCCTTATTGGCTGACTTGTATCTGATTTTTGCAGGGGAAAGATACTTGAGGTGTTGAAGAACTGGTGATAACCACAAACCCATCGTTGAAAAGCCGTGTCACAATTTCAAAATATTTGCACTCACTCACTTTTAAAGATTGGAAAATCAAGTATAGTGGTAAGTGGAGTCGATCCCACGAGGAGGAAATAACATTTTGGAATAAGTTGGAAAAATATTTTTATGCTTTGAAAAGTCAAGTTTTGAGTGAGATTAATCTAAGGAAAAATAAATTACATGAAAATAAACCCACTAAAGAAGATGAGAGGGGTAAAGAAAAGAACTTAGAAGAGATAGAAAGAGGAACTAAGGCAACCACAATTTACAAAGATGAACTTTTATTAAGATGGAAGTGAAAAGTACACTCTATGAAAATGAAAATTACAACTCATAAAATAAAGAAAAGGGGAAAGAATATAGCCAAGATGAAGATGAAGATCGCCGCCTAATCGCCGTGCCAGCCTTGGAGTGGATCGCCCCGCCTGTGGAGATGGACGCCGTCAAGAGGACCAATGGGAGAATCTCCGCCTTGGGATGTTTGGATGAAAATAGAGGAGGGAGAGAGAGATAGAAAAGGAAGGGAGCTAAAAGATAGTAAAACAGAAATAATAGAAACGGAGCAAGATTAGAAGTGAAATAACTTTGAAATCATAGAGATTTAGAAGAAGTGGTAGAAACAAAAGTTAATATCAGGAAGAGAAGAAAAAGTTTTGTGAAGAGTGTAGAGAGAGTTGAAGATCAGAAGGTGGTGAAAACTAGGGAAGAACATAAGTGTGCTGCACGGATGAACAGTAAAATGACAAAAAAACTGAACTTTGGAAAACTATAAATAACTTAAAGACGATGAAGATCTAGAGGAAGTGATAGAAGAAGAAGTTTTATATCTAAGAAAGATGAAGAACGTTTATGAAGAGACTAAGATGAAAAGAAGAACAGAAGGGCATGTAAACTTGAAAAGAATAGGGTGTAGAACCTCGGATGAACAGTAAAAACACAGGACAACACTTTGAAAAAGAGATTATAACTTAAAAACAGTAGAGAATTAAAGATGGTTCAGAAGAAGAAGTTTAAGATATTTGAGAAACACAGAACTTTCATGAAGAAAATAGGAGAGCAAAATTACTAGAAGGGAGAGAAAGAAGGGGAGGAACAGAGAGAAACACTGGTTCGCAGATGAACATGTTAGCATAGTGAAAAATATGAGATAACTTAAAAACTAGATGGAATTAGAAGATGATGCAGAAGAAGAAGTTGTAAAGCATTTAAAATTGAAGAACTTACATGAATAAAGAAAGAGGAGAAGAGGACCAAAAGAGGGTGAAATCGGTGGCCTAAGGTTGGGCGAGAAAGAGTGAAAGATTGCCAAAAGAAGAACTCCCTTTCTCCTCCTTGTCATGAGCTATTTATAAGGAAAGATGGGTAGATGGAGGGTGGAGATTGTATCAAAAGGTGATGGATGGCTGGGATTTAAGTGGAATATGATGCATGAGGAAGAGGAAAAGTAGGTGGGCACCCCCTTTCTTGGACTTTAGGCACACCCTTTCCCAAGGCTCATCATGTCTCTCCTTTATTTCAAACTTTGAATTCAATTTTCCCTCCAACCAAAATATGTATTTTTTTTTCTCAATTTCAAACTTTTGAAATTTATTTTCCCTCCAATCAAAATATGTGCTTTTGACTTGGTCAAAGTGGTGGTGACAGTTTTGCCCCCGGCTTCTTTTGTAATTACCTTTGGTGTCCTGTACACATAATTACAATTTAGTCCATAAAAATTATCATAATGTGCATATAAATCTCAAATGCTCATGGTTATGCAATGCAGAATTAATGCTCATGGCCCTCAACTTCAAATTATTAAATAAAATCGTCAAATTAATCAATTTGCGTGAAAGCTCCAATTTAAATGCGGAGTTGAGGTTAACTATGAAATATGCATAATTGCCTAATTATATGCACATAAAATGGTGTTCATACGATGAATTATCATAAGAAATGGACACTTATCACACCCCCAACTTACTCATTGCTAGTTCCTTAGCAATGCCAATAAATTAAAATTTAGGACTAACAAGAGTTTGTAAAATTCATGCTCTCATATCCAGTTCTCCCTTCATAGAATCAACCAAAGATTAGGAATCTGGAATCATTAATGCACACTAGCCTTATGTAGGATCTTAATAGTACATGATTAAGAATTCAAATTAAAGCTCAATAGCACTTGTGCATGTGTAACTACCAAATCCACAGCTTAGACAATTGTATCCCCCATTCGCTATTCCAAGCAAATACCTTTCAACCATGCACCTCTTAGATCAGAGCATTAAGTATATTAACTTTTTATCTGCCTTATTGCTTTGTCCCTTTGGGATCTTTTATACCACACATGATGCTGCACTACCCTTCACTGCTCAACGTGAACCTCGACTCTTGCCTTAGGAGAAGTAGGCCCAGTTTCGCAGATCCAGGTTCCCTTTTTCATTTTACGCGAACCTCAACACGTCTTAGGTGAAGTAGGCCCGGTTACCAAGACTAGGGGCATTTTTCATGGTGTGTGTTTTTTTCTTTTTCTCTCTCTCTTTTTTGTGCCATTACGCTTATTTGATAGATACTTTGACAGAAAGCTTTGTAAAAAGATCTCTTTTCTTAAGAAGTACAGAATATCAGACAACATACTAAAAATAGCAGAGGGCTTGTCTTGCTTGTTTCATTAGTGTGCAACATGAATTTCTTTTTTTTATTTTTTTTCAAAGTGCACATGAACTTTTAAGGGATTCTTATATCAGTTTTTCATGGCTAGATTGACTAAATTTTCTATCATCCTTCTCCCTAGTCTTTTCTATTCCAGAATTACTTTTAATTTAAGCATGAATCATGAAACTCAAAATGGGGTTTACATCTTTCTACTTTCATGCAACGATGACATGCAAGATAGAACTCCTATAAGGTTGTACTATATGCATCATGAAAATTTCTCTCTCCCCCAACTTGAATGACATTGTCCTCAATGGCATGTAGAATTGAAAGTAATAGAACAATGTATCAATAAATACTTCTGAGTAGGAAAGAGACAACCGGATATGCGGGACGAAACCTCCATCAATGTCATGGACGGCGACGACTTCCTCTCCTTGGCCTTAACCTGTCTACTAAAACACACTTAAACAAAAACGTCAAAACAACAAAAACCGTGGGTTACCTCCCAGAAGCGCTAAGTTTTTCGTCTTCAGCCAGACGCATGAGAGCTCACGAAGATTTTATTCCAGACCACTTAGGACAATGGATTCTTTTTGCAACTGATCATTTTTCAAATAAGATTTCAATCTTTAACCGTTGATAGTGAAAATTTGACCATTTTTAGGATTCACAATTTTGACGGCACCGTGGTCAAAAGTTTTGACAACTACAAACGGTCCATCCCATCTGGACTTGAGCTTTCTAGGGAACAAGTGCAACCTAGAGTTAAAAAACCATACTTTATGATTTGGTTGAAAAGTTTTCCTTTGAATATGCTTATCATGGAAGGCTTTCATTTTGGCTTTATAGATTTTTGAATTTTCATAAGCTTCATTTCTTAGTTCCTCCAATTCATTGAGTTGTAGAGCTCTTTGGGCCCCGACTTGAATGAGATCAAAGTTGACTTGTTTGATGGCCCAATATGCTCTATGTTCAAGCTCTACAGGCAAGTGACAGGCTTTTCTAGAAATGAGGCGGTAAGGTGACATGCCAATGGGAGTCTTAAATGCAGTTCTGTAGGCCCAGAGTGCATCATCTAGTCTCTCGGACCAGTCTTTTCTATCCAGCCGAACTGTCTTATGCAGAATGGTTTTTATCTCCCTGTTGGACACTTCTACCTGGCCACTAGTTTGGGGATGGTAGGGGGTAGCGAGCTTGTGAGTGATTCCATATTTGCGAAGCAGAGCTCGGAATTAAAATGAATAAAGTGAGAGCCCCCATCACTAATGATAGCTCTAGGACAACCAAATCTAGAAAAGATGTGTTTCTTCACAAACTTCATCACAACCTTGTGATCATTTGTCCTAGTAGCAATAGCTTAATCCATTTCGAAACATAGTCCACCGCCACCAAAATGTATTCATTGCCAAATGAAGGTAGAAATGGTCCCATAAAGTCTATTCCCCAAACATCGAAAATCTCTACTACCAGAATGGGACTGAGCGGCATCATATCTCTTTTTGAATTGTTTCCCACGGCTTGTCACCTTAAACAAGTTTTGGAAAATTCGTAAGCATCTTTGAATAATGTGGGCCAATAGAATTTTCTCTGCAACACTTTCGCCGCTGTTTTCTTTCTTGAAAAGTGTCCCCCACAAGCGAGATTATGACAGAAGTTCAAAAAAGATTATTGCTCCTCCTCGGAGACACATCTTCTTATTATTTGATCAGGACCCATGTGAAACAGCTCTGGGTCCTCCCAAAAGTAGTACTTAACCTTCGCAAAGAATCGATCCTTCTCCTGCCTAGACCACCCTTTTGGGATCTATCCTACCGCCAGGTAGTTGACTATATGAGCGAACCAAGGGGTTGTTGTATGAGAGATGGAAAGAATTTGTTCATCGGGGAAGGAGTCGGACATAGGGGCATTTTCAGGAATTACAATCCTAGATAAGTGATCAGCTACAACATTCTCCAACCCCTTCTTGTCTCTGATTTCCAAATCAAACTCTTGTAGTAATAAAATCCACCGTATGAGATGGGGTTTGGCTTCCTTCTTAGACATCAAAAATTTTAATGCTGAGTGATCGGAATAAACAATGACTTTCGCTCCTAACAGATATAATCAAAACTTTTCGAGGGCAAACACAACAGCTAATAATTCCTTTTCTGTGGTGGTGTAGTTCATTTGGGCATCAGTGAGGGTGCGGCTCGCGTAGTAGATCACCACGGGTTTCTTTTCAACTCTTTGACCTAGGACAGCTCCTACAGCATAGTCTGAGGCATCACACATAATCTCAAAAGGGAGCGACCAATCTGGAGATTGGAGAATGGGAGCTTGTGTGAGAGCCGCTTTCAAATAATTGAACGCCTCTAGACAGGACTCATCAAGATGAAAGGGAGTGTCCTTGGCAAGCGATTGTGTAAGTGGTCAAGCAATGGTGAAGTTTTGAATGAATCTGCGGTAGAATCCTGCATGGCCAAGAAAGGAACGGATCTGTTTGACCGAAGAAGGGGGAGGAAGATTATAAATCAGATCTACCTTGGCCTTGTCAACTTCTATTCCCCTCTCTGAAACTACATGGCCTAAAATGATCCCTTCTTTTACCATGAAGTGGCTCTTCTCCCAGCTCAACACTAGATTCGACTCAATACACCTTTTCAATACCCGAGTTAAGTTTCTCAAACAATCTTCAAACGAATCACCAAATACTGAAAAGTCATCCATAAAAACTTCCAAGTACTCTCCCACCATTTCAGAGAAAATGGACATCATACACCGCTGGAATGTAGCAGGGGCGTTGCAGAGCCCAAAAGGCATTCTTCTAAAAGCAGACGTGCCATAGGGGCACGTGAAAGTTGTTTTCTCTTGATCTTCCGGGAAAATTGCAACTTGGTTATATCCGGAATAGCCATCCAGAAAGTAATAATACTTCTGCCCAGCTAGTTTCTCCAAAATCTGATCAATGAATGGGAGTGGAAAATGATCTTTTTTCGTTACAGAATTTAATTTTCTGTAATCAATGCAGATTCTCCACCCTGTTGGTAATCGTGTAGGAACTTCTTCTCCTTTCTCATTTGTTACAACTGTCAGCCCTGACTTTTTGGGAACAACTTGAGTTGGGTTGACCCACTTGCTATCAGAAATGGGATATATGATCCGGCATCCAACCATTTGACAACTTCTTTCTTCACTACCTCCTTCATACTTGGATTCAGCTGACGCTGCATCTCTCTACTCGGCTTGGCATTGTCCTCTAAGTAAATGTAATGCATACACACATCCGGACTAATACCCTTCAAATCTGCCACTGACCAACCTATCGCTCTCTTGTGCTCTTGAAGGACATCTAGGAGTTGGGATTCCTGAGCAGCGGTGAGGTTGGAAGCAATGATTATGGGCAGAGTTTGGTTAGGACCTAGATAAGCATACTTCAAAGGATCCAGCAGAGGCTTCAATTCTAGACTGGGCGGTTGATCCAAAGATGGAAGAATAGGTTCAGCTTGAAGTGGAGGGAGTGACTCTACTCTAGAGTTGGGTGCACTAGAAAGTGGAGAATCATGGAGCATGCTACCCTCTTCTAGACATTCCTCATAAACTTCCGGACTTTCTTCAATTAGTTCCTCAAAAACATCAATGACACTACATTCCTCCTCATGGTCCGAATATTGAGATGCTTTGAACACATTTAGAGAAACCTTCTCTCCTCCGAAAGAAATATCCATCATCCCCGTGGCGCAATTTATATTGGCCTTGGCCATAGCAAGAAACAGACGTCCCAAAATGATAGGTGTGTGCTTTAATTCTGGGACGAGGTCATATCCAGAATAAGAAAGTCCACCGGGAAATAACATTCATGCTCCTTCACAATCACTTCTTCCAATAGTCCCCTTGGAGTCTTTACAGATCGATCCGCTAGTTGAAGGATTATAGATGTGGGTTTCAACTCCCCTAGTCAAACTGCTCATATATAAAGGTGGGTAACAAGTTCACACTGGCTCCAAGGTCCAGCAATGCTCTATCAAATATAATTCCACCTATATCACAAGAGATCAGTGGAGCTCCGGGGTCCTTCAACTTTTTAGGCAAATGATTCATAACAACAACACTAACATCTTCGGACAAGCGGACCTTTTGTGTTACCGCCTTTGGTTCCCTTTTGGTGTACATAGCTCTTTCAAAAATTTTGCATACGCCGGCACATGTTTGATTGTGTCCAATAGTGGAATATTGATGTTTACCTGTTTAAACAATTCCACTAGTTCTTCTTGTTGGACCGGCTTCCTCTTTTGAGCTTTTGGCTTTAATGCATCAGGGAATGGGACCTTAGGAACATACTCTCGGGATCCTTCGTCAACCTTTGCTTTCCCTTTGTCCAGTTTATTTTCTCCCCCCTCTTGCCTCTTCTTTTCGTGCATAATTACCGGCTCCTCCTCTTTACTATCACTCTCCTCATGGGCATCTTGGCCCAAACTACTACCCACATCCCTATCCTGATAAGGGTCACTAAGAATTTTCCCGCTCCTAAGGCTAGAGATAGCTTTGGCATTCTCGAACTGAGGACCTATAGGAGGGGGCAGCTGAGGTTGGTTGGGCTAATTGGGTTGAGGAAGAATGAGAGCTCTTGGAGGAAAGCCTGGAGATTGTTGATTGCGGGGGTTGGTCACCGGTTGGCTAGGGATCTGGCCTACCTCTCTTCTCATGTTATTAGCAGCAAGTTGCCTATCTGGTTTTCCAACTTAGAAATGGATTGTGCTTGGGTAAGAATAAGTTGTTGGAGTTGTTCAAACTTGTCATCAAAAGTGGGCTGAGTAGGAGGTGGCTAATAATGTGGCTGATGGGAACGATGTGAAGGAAATTACTGAAATTGGTCCTGAGAAAATTGAGCTTGAGGATATGGGGCCTGAGCTTGATGGAAAAGAGGTTGCTGGAATTATTGATGGAGAAAAGGAGATGAATAAGAGTGATGTGGATTAGAGTGACTTGTCATTGGAAAAGATTGTTTTTGATTTGAATGGTGTGAGGGATGAGATTGGGTGGATGGGCTTTGATTGGATTTCCAAGAAAATTTTGGGTGATTTCTCCAGCCTGGATTGTAGGTGTTTGAGTATGGGTCGTATGCGGGCTTAGAGACACCTTGGGTAGCAAAGATTTGTTCTTGGATAAATGGGGGAAGTTGGACTGCTATGGGACACTCACTCACAGCATGACTAAGGCTAGAGCACAAAGCACAAGTTTCTTCTTGACTGGGAGTTGAGAATTGTTGAGGTTGAGGAGCAGAAGATGAAGAAGGTTCCTGCCTATTCATAGTCAATAACTGGTCTAGCTTCTGAGCCACCATATCAACCTTCTCTATCTTCTGGGCCAGCAAATCCATTTTATTCAATTTCTGGATTATGGCATTGATGTCCATCTTATTCTCAAACTCCCCTTGATTCTTGACTTCGTAAAGCCCGACCCTCTTGTTTGGTCCGATCATTCGTTCATATGATGAAAGTGAGGCATGGCTGATGGAGTTTTCACTCAACATTTCAAATAGATCATACGCTTCATCCTCACTTTTACTCATGAATGCTCCCCCACATGATGCATCCACCATTTATCTATAATTCTCTATTAGTCCCTCATAAAATGCTTGAACAATTTGCCATCTTGACAGGCCGTGATGAGGACATTTTCTTAATAGATCTTTCAACCTATCCCAAGACTCATGTATATGTTCTCCAGTATTTTGGGTAAATCCAGTTATGGCTCTTCTCATTGTGTTGGTTCACCCTTTGGGATAGAACTACTTCAAAAATTCTTTTTACATTTCTGCCCATGTATCAATGATCCTACACAAGGCTCCTAACCAATATTTGGCCTTATCCTTGAGAGAGAATGGGAAGAGAGTTAGCCTAAGAGCATCATCAGAGAAATTTTGAATTTTAACAGTTGAACAGATCTGAAGGAACTCATCAAGATGTTTGTAAGGGTCTTCATTGGGATTTTCATAGAAAGATGACAACATTTGGATGGTACTAGACTTGATTTCATAATGAACCGCCTGGTTCTGAGGTGCTTGGACATAGAAGGATGGTTGGTATTGATTGGGCAAGAAATAGTCCTTCATTTGCTTTGGAGGATCGGGATTTTCGGCCATTAGATTTTGGTGGTGAGATCCTTGATTTTCGGCCATGAGATCTTGTTGGAGATCGTTCTCTGGATACAAGACTCTCTCAATTTCTTGAATGGGTCCTTGTAGGTTTGGATGTTGAGATCTTCTACCTTGCATGAACTAGGATGAAGAGAGAGATGAAAGAGATTTTTTTATGATGATTTTTGTTTGTTTATTTTTTTCTTTTTCTTTTTTGATTTTGATACAAACTAGGACGAAGAGAGAGGAGAGGAGAAATTTTTTTTTGATTTTTTTTATGCAATCACAAACAAGTTGTCACACAAATTACTTAATGACCTAGATGTGACCTAAACCTACAAATTAGTTTTCACAAAATGACTAAAGTGTAACTTGAGTTCACCCTCAATATTTCCACCGGCCAGATAAGGGGTGGGGTAGTAGGAGGCTCCCCTTGCTTTTGCAAGGTCCTAATTAAAAATCACAAGCCCGCTTAAGGCGTTTAACGTCCGACCGTCCTGCCTTAGGCACCAGTTTTCACAAGAGGGTAAGCCCAAATAACACAAGAACCACAGTGTGAACCTAGGGCCAACGTCTACTGGATTTTATTTAAGGTCTAGGTGATGCAAAGATGTAAGGGAATTGTAGTTTATGGGCTAAGGAAGGGTGATGAAATCTCCACCTTATCTTGCTTATGGGTGTTGCCCTTAAGATACTTTGAAATGATATGCAACAAAGCAAGTTCAAACAAGGGATTCTATGCAAGCATGGAAGTTCATGAGCATGCTATTAGAAAAGTTAGAGTACTCACCTTGCCTCTCGCAATCTTCAACAATGCAATTAACAACAATTAAGCAACAAGAGGAAAATAAATATTATCCTAAATGATGGATGACCTAAAACATGGAAGTGTGATTTCTACTCGTGGAATGAAGATTTTTATCGAGTTCAAGTGAAGAGTTTTTTTTTGTGAACTTATCTAACCACAATATGCAAGAATATTAAGGAAATGACACAAAATGAGAGGAATAAGTTTGAAGACTTACTTGATGTGCAATCCCTCGTTCTCTTTTTTTTTTTTTTGAAATGAAATGACAAAAAGACTAAGGAAAGGGAGGTGAGCTTACCTCTTAACTGTTTCTGTTTTTTTGATTTTTTAGCTTCAATTCTTGAAGTGCGTTCCCTCGTTCTTTTTTTTTGCACCTGTAGAAATAAGAAAAAGAAAGAGATATTAGTACACTTATAAACACAAGGAAAACAAAGTTCTTAAACAAAAAATCATCATTCCTCCCTGGCAACGGCGCCAAAAATTGATAACCACAAACCTGTCGTTGAAAAGCCATGCCACAATTTCAAAATATTCGCACTCACTCACTTTTAAAGATTGGAAAATCAAGTATAGTGGTAAGTGGAGTCGATCCCACGAGGAGAAAATAATATTTTGGAATAAGTTGGAAAAATATCTTTATGCTTTGAAAAGTCGAGTTTTGAGTGAGATTAATCTAAGGAGAAATAAATTGCATGAAAATAAACCCACTAAAGAAGATGAGAGGGGTAAAGAAAAGAACTTAGAAGAGATAGAAAGAGGAACTAAGACAACCACAATTTACAAAGATGAACTTTTATTAAGATGGAAGTGAAAAGTACACTCTATGAAAATGAAAATTACAACTCATAAAATAAAGTAAAGGGGAAAGAATATAGCCAAGATGAAGATGAAGATCGCCGCCTAATCGCCGTGCCGAGCCTTGGAGTGGATCACCCCGCCATGGAGATGGACGCCGTCAAGAGGACCAATGGGAGAATCTCCGCCTTGGGATGTTTGGATGAAAATAAATGAGGGAGAGAGAGATAGAAAAGGAAGGGAGCTAAAAGATAGTAAAACAGAAATAATAGAAACAGAGCAAGATTAGAAGTGAAATAACTTTGAAATCATAGAGATTTAGAAGAAGTGGTAGAAACAAAAGTTGAAGATCAGGAAGAGAAGAAAAAGTTTTGTGAAGAGTGTAGAGAGAGTAGAAGATCAGAAGATGGTGAAAACTAGGAAGAACAGAAGTGTGCTGCACGGATGAACAGTAAAATGACAAAAAAATTGAACGTTGGAAAACTATAAATAACTTAAAAACGAAGAAGAATTAAAGGAAGTGATAGAAGAAGAAGTTTTAGATCTAAGAAAGATGAAGAACTTTCATGAAGAGATTAAGATAAAAAGAATAACAGAAGGGCATAACAACTTGAGAAGAATAGGGTGTAGAACCTTAGATGAATAGTAAAAACACAGGACAACACCTTGAAAAAGAGATTATAACGTAAAAACAGTAGAGAATTAGAAGATGGTGCAGAAGAAGAAGTTTAAGATATTGGAAATATACAGAACTTTTATGAAGAAAGCAGGAGAGGAAAATGACTAGAAGGGAGAGAAAGAAGGGGATGAACAGAGAGAAATACTGGTTCATAGATGAACAGGATAGCACAGTGAAAAATATGAAATAATTTAAAAACTAGATGGAATTAGAAGATGATGCAGAAGAAGAAGTTGTAAAGCATTTAAAATTGAAGAACTTACATGAAGAAAGTCGGAGGAGAAGAGGACCAAAAGAGGGTGAAATCGGTGGCCTAATGTTTGGAGAGAAAGAGTGAAAGATTGCCAAAAGAAGAACTCCCTTTCTCCTCCTTGTCATGGGCTATTTATAGGGAAAGTTAGGTAGATGGAGGGTGGAGATTGTATCAAAAGGAGATGGATGGCTGGGATTTAAGTGGAATATGATGCATGGGGAAGAGGAAAAGTAGGTGGGCACCCCCTTTCTTGGACTTTGGGCACCCCCTTTCCCAAGGCTCATCATGTCTCTCCTTTATTTCAAACTTTGAATTCAATTTTCCCTCCAACCAAAATATGTGTTTCTTTTCCTCAATTTCAAACTTTTGAAATTTATTTTCCCTCCAATCAAAATATGTGCTTTTGACTTGATCAAAGTGGTGGTGACAGTTTTACCCCCGGCTTCTTTTGCAATTACCTTCGGTGCCCTGCACACACATAATTACAATTTAGTCCATAAAAATTATCATAAAGTGCATATAAATCTCAAATGCTTATGGTTATGCAATAGAGAATTAATGCTCATGGCCCTCAACTTCAAATTATTAAATAAAATCACCAAATTAATCAATTTACGTGAAAGCTCCAATTTAAATGCGGAGTTGAGGTTAACTATGAAATATGTATAATTGCCTAATTATATGCACATAAAATGGTGTTCATGCGATGAATTATCATAAGAAATGGACACTTATCAACTGGCCCAAAAGAAGCATTCAAGTTATTATTGTCACAGATGGTGAACGAATCTTGGGGCTTGGAGATCTCGGATGTAGATAGATGGCCTGGGATTAATATAAGCCTGAAATTTTAATGAAATCATGAGCAATCACATTTTTTCCCTGACAGTAACATGTTGAAAATGTTATAGGGGATGGGAATCCCTGTGAGGAAGCTTGCTTTATATACTGTTGTTCGCGCGCGGGTTTTTATGCCGATTACCGGGGTAAAGGAAGGGATACAGAGGGGAAGGAAAATACGGGAGTTTGATGTATCTCGGTTATCCTCCTTACGGGTGCATGTCTCTCACAGCGGTATCGGGCACTCTCCTTTTACGGAAAGTCGGGAAGGGTCGAATGGCACGGAAGTGTCAGGATAAGAGTTAACCGGACAGGATGCGAGCGTGCCAGTCGGTTTCTCGACAATCACTCATGGAACTAAGGGTTGACCGGGGAAGCGCCACCAGGGCGTGACACGTGGGCTCGGGCGATCGGGCGACACGTGGAGAGAAGAGGTTCCATGGGTGTGAGTGCGTAGGCGATTGCGGGAATCGTGTACAGGACGTCTTTCCCCACTGGCCGCAAGCAATCGATGTTTATTTGCATCGGATTGAATCTGGTTACCTTCGTTTCATGCTGAAGATGAGTCTGCATATGTGTCTGAAGCCGTGCGTGGAGGGCTATTGGGCATTCAGCAGCTAGGGGTGCACGTTGGACCGAGGGGCGTTTACTGGGGTTAGGGTGTTGGGCACGGATGCCGAGTGGTGTAGGTAGGAAGCTGGGGGCCCGAATGCGGGCACATGTATTTTTACTGGTTTTATGATGAGCCACATGGGCTTTACAAGCGGGCCTTAATGGGCCAAAGTACAACTGGAGCAAGCCGCGGGACAATTCCGACACCTGGGTCGGTCCCTGGGTCATTGCGTGATGAAGCAGATATCCGCGTGTTCTACAGGGACTCTTTATAGAGGAGTTGGTGTAGGTCCGACTGCCTTGGTGGCTTGAGCGGACACGGACTGGCGTCTGGCAGAGATCGGACGCGGCTCGAGGTGAGCGGTCGGGTCCGGGTCTCCGGGCGACGAGTGTTGTCATGCTGGAGAGTCGAGGTCAGCCCCAGGACTATGATTCCCAGGCCAGGGGTCCGACTAGAGTCGATTCGTCAATCTAAGGGGCCGACGACCGACAGGGAGGTGAACGGTTGGCATGCGGTGCCGTGTTGAGGCCTGACGCGGCATTGTGAAGTGCCGTTCGTTACCGTCGTAAGTTGACGTAAGTTGACATACACAGGGCGGACCCGGGGTGCAGGCGTATTTGCCGTTGGCGTAGTCATCTTACATGCGGCGGGGATTGACTTGGTGTAAGACGCCTAGACACCGCATGAGGGGAGTACGTGAGACATACCCTCGGCGTGTGTGAGCCAACTAGCAAGCCAATCGCGCGCGCACTTGTCTTCCTGCATTCCTGACCCTTGCCGAAAGCCTCGGGGGTCCGAGGGTGCGACAATTAGGCCGGGGGAGTTTGCTCGTTCGGGTATCCGTGGGTTGCTTCACGTACCATATGCATGCCTCCTCCATAGCTTGCTGGTAAGGGGGCAATTTATGGAAGTTGAAGGGGTGGGGGGTGGGGTTTAGGCGGACCAAGTTGAGGGTACAACTTGGTCTGGGTAAACCCCCAAAATAGTATTTTTATTATTATTTTATTTGTATTTTTTTATGTGTTTTGTGTGTGTGTGTGTGTGTGTCAGAGTGGAAGGGATGGGGTTTAGGCGGACCAGCCCCATGGGTTGGTTTGGTCCGCCTAAATCCCTCTTCGGAGGGTGTAATTATTTTTTTTTTGATTTTTGGAGAGGTTTAGGCGGACCAGCCTCGGGGTCCAGGCTGGTCCGCCTAACCCCCCTCCCCCCCACGGGGGGTTTGAGCGAACCTAATAGGTCCATTTTTTTTTAATTTTTAAAATCTTTTTTTTATTACCCAGGGGTTTAGGCGGACCAGCCTGGGGGGCCAAGCTGGTCCGCCTAACCCCCCCCCCCCCTCTGGGGGGTTTAGGTGGACCAGCTTGGGGGCCCAAGCTGGTCCACCTAAACCCCTCCCCAGGGGGGGTTTGGGTGGGTTGGCTAGAGGAGAGAGAGGGGGAGTGGTCCCACCTCGATAAAATTAGAAATTTGATTATTTTTAGCCCCACTTTGACTCAATTTGGACGCTAGAAGACAAAGGATACGGGCTTGGACCGGTTGACAGGCTGCTTGTGTGCGTAGACCGAGGGATTGACGTGTGCGAATTTACGTAGTCCCGGGGCTCCGTCTTCGTGACTTCTTTCACACACGGGTACGACGAACGAACTTTGCACGAACCTCGGACCGTGAAGTTAGGGATTTCCACGAACTGGGACTAGGGAGTGTCGTCAGGCCTCCGAGCTGAGGAGAGGGCGCGGCCCCCAGGGAGTTCGCCCTCTCCAGGGGCGCGGCCATGCCCTGGGGCGAACTGGCCCCGGGCGAGTCGCAACCCCAAGGTGTAGTGGGCATATCCTTTGAAGGGTATAGGGTCTCGGGATATTGAAACGGTCCATGGGGGCCTTTGTTCTTCGGGCTATAGTGGCCGCTCGCAAGGTGTTCGGGCGAATGCCCGACACAGCCCGGGTTGCCGAACGGGCCGCGTGGGTGGCCGGCGGGCCTTGGATTTGGCCTAGGGCCAAGGGTAGAAGTCCGTAGGAGCTGGGAGGAGGCGCCTTGGGTCCACGGGCCTTGCCTCGTATTACGTGCTATGTTGTATGGCGGGTTGGCAGGGTAGCCTCAGGTTGGCCCGAGAGCTAAAGTTGAGTGGCATGTTGCCACGTGTCTGAGGGTCGGGGATGGCCCCGGCTTACTGGGGGTTCGTTGTGGGACCCAATTGGTGTTCTGGAACCACGGGGTGGCCCGTGGGTTGGTGTAGGAGGGTTGAAACGTGTGCGCCCATAAGGTGTTCGGCAGAATGCCGAACACCCGTGTGTGAGCCGTACGCACGTGCTGCGGGCCTCCAAGGCCTGTGGTTGACCTATTTGGGTCTCCCTTTAACCTTGGAGGTTTGAAGGAAGGCATCCTGGGGTGGCCCCCTGGACTTTTTACTGAGTGCCACGTGGCGTGGCTCGTAGTCGGAGTGTCCCCGGGATGGCCCGGGTGGTCGTGTTGAAGGGGGAAATTCCCGAACTCTTATTCCTGGGTATTTTGCGGGGGAAATTGTCCGGGTACAACAAATGACCCCCACGGGTCGTGTGTCGGAGGCAGAGACGAGGCCGTATGGCCCGTGAACCTCTCCTTCTGGGTTGTTGTAGTTGCATTTTGACGCTTCATATACTTGTGCTTTATTGTATTGTATGTGTTGAATTTCTGGCATGCTGACAAATTTTGGTGTTTTATCTTGCAGCTATGGCCCGATTTGGTAGAGACGAGAGGGTCCCGAGGCGTGTGGTCCGGTAGGAGGACCACTGGGTGAGGAGGACCGAGCGGCCCGTGCTCCCTTTGGGCTCGCCGGTCATCACTGCGGCTAATGTGGAGCAGCTCGACTGGGGGTACATGACTGTGGCAGAGGGCCCCGTTGGCGAGCGCGGCAGCGGGGCTGGGACTGTGGAGTTGGCCCACACGTCAGAGGCGGGCGGGATTTACACTTATGATCGCAGCGGTGGCTATCTAGTGGAGTTCCCTCTAGACCGGCATTTGTTTGAGTTTATCAGGCACTTCGTCCTGCCAGGCATGGAGGAGAGTGACTCACGGGTTGCTGGAGCCTGTTGCCGACTGGAGCGGGCGATCTTGGTGGGCCAAGATAGTTTGCACGGAATTGTCCTCTGTGACTTTCCGAGTTTTTCTGGGGATCACTGGAGGCAGAGCCAATTTCCCAGTGCTGAGTGCCTGGGCTTCTTCAGCAGAGCAGACCAGTTCAGGGTTCGCACTAGAGTGATGGGTCCCGCTTCCTGGGACTTGCACAGACACCACCGAGCAGAGACAGAGGGCAGTCCGGGGTTAGTACTGGAGCCATCAGGGCTGGAGTATGCCAGGGAAAGCTACGACGACCACAGCCTTCTATCTAGAATACTGTGACAGACCGCCTTTAGTTGGTATGGCCGCTGGGCGGTGATTTCATCACACAGATATCGCTAGGGAGCTACCGAGTGGTTGATGGGCATAGTACACCATTACCGGGTGCTGTTGGACTGGGCTGATATCAGATATGCTGTGACTACGGCTCTGTATGGGTACCCTTGCTACACGGGGCTTCTACAGGCATTGGTAGAGCACTTCAACCGCAGGTGGAACGCCGTGGCAACGGCTGAGGGAGAGACCTCGTTAGACTTGTGGTCCCTGTACAGGATCTCCGGGCTGCCGATCAGTGGCGAGGGGTAGGAGGAGGTAGTGCTGGATGACCTCCATCATAGCCATACTGACGGACATAGGAGATACTGGGTTTCTTACAGCTATCGGAATTTGTTGAAGACCTGGAGGGACCTAGCCTTGGCTGGGAGAGAGAGGGCAGCACAGACTCCCAGGGTGCCTCCGAACGCGTGGATTCGCCACTTTTATGATGGACCCTTTTACTTTCACCAGGAGTTGGCGAGGGATCAGACTCCCTGGAAGGAGTACACAGAGGTGGAGTTGCATTTCCAGACATATAGCCGGTATATCTATGCACCAGAGGATGGGTGGAACCCCCATAGACTGCCGGACGTGACCCACTTGGCCGCGTACTTGGCGTACTAGCTGGCGACGTTCGTGGTCCCCCACGGGGAGGACGACCAGCTGAGAGTAGAGCTGCTATGGCCTGCGTGCCAATTGGCGGAGGGACGGAGGCTGGCCTTAGCCCCAGCGGCCATGGCCAATGTTTACCAGAGGCTAGGGGTCCTGGCGGTGCACCCGGCGCCACGCGAGCGGAGCCTGCTTCTGCCGACCCGCTACCTTAGTGCGTGGGCTGGTCTACTGTTCCCAGGGTTGGTGTCTCGCGAGTCTCTGATGAACCCGGCGGTACCATTGTTGTTTAGCTTCACCGGGCAGCCGGACGGGGATGCCATCGTATAGCTGGTGGAGGCCCGGAGAGTCCTGTGTTACTTGCCCGGCAGGGGCGAGGAGGGTGTTCCCTTTGACGGTGCCACTAGGGACTCCCTGATGGGGACATCGCTTACCACTCCCTATTTCTCCAAGGGTCCTGACGCTCGCCATTATGTTCAGCTTGATTTTCTGAGTCTAGCTATGTAATTTTCGTACCTTTCTTGAGTCATTTTGATGTAATTCCCCCTTTGTTTTGAGTCAAGTCCCTAGGTTATCATGTTATTTACCTAAGTTTGTGTCGTCATATTGGGCTAGTATGTCTAATGGGCCCATTTAGAAGGGCCTGGCCCAGGGGCGTCCTTTTCCCTTTCCCCAGCTCTTTTGGTTATCTGTTATTAGTTCTTTTCTCAGAAACTTTTTGTAAAAATTGGGATTCCTATAAATAGGACCTCAACCCCACTTGAGATGACTAATGAAGTATTGAGTTTAAAATCCACAAGAATTGTGTCTCTTGCTCTCTCTCTCTCTCTCTAGCTCTCTCCCTCTCTCCCTCTCACTACCTCTCTCTCTCTCTCTAAAGGGGGCGGCCCCCTCTCTCTCTCCTCCCCCTCTCTCTTTAAATTTCACCCCTCCCTCTCTCTCTTCTCCTTGCCATGTCATCCTCCACCTCATCCCCCAACCTTTCATCTCCCCAAGACCCCTTAACTCCCATTTACTTCCACCATTCTCCAAACAACTCTTCCCCTTCCCAATACAACCTTCCATATTCCCAAGGGAGAATCCCTTCTCCTAGACACCCTTTCCCCTCCCCAAAGCAACCTTTCCCATCCCCTAGGCCCCCCATTAATCCTTCCATTGATCCATCACCCACACCCAAGAGACACCCCCCCATTCCCCTAGGCCATTTGCGCCCCCACCATCCACCACCTCCCAGCCCATTCCCATACCAGGTCCGCCCCCTGGCAACCTCCCCTCTCCCCTCTAACACCCCCAAACCTCCCTCCCACATCCACAACCAGCAACCTTCCACCCCTCTTTGCTACCCCCTCCACCCCCACATCAACCCTTCTCCACCAAACAACCCCTTTGCTCTGTTCAACCCGCAGGTAAAAGATTGAGGCCTGACTTGCAGAGCCTGCTCCAGAACCACCCGACATCATCTGGAGGTGCACCATACATCACCGGAAAGGTCTGCAAATCTTCTTCGCAAGCGAGGTGGAATCGTCTCCTTCTGACTCTGTTACAGTTCGTGGTGCCCATTCTCGTCCAACTGCGCGACAAGGACCAGAACCTGGACCTGAGCTGCAGTGCATAAGCTCCCACGGCCACATCCTTCAACTTCTGGAGGCACCACTTGGTCGAGAGCTGCCGCCACGAGTCATCCACCACCACCAACAAGCGGCATCCCGTTCGGCATCAGGAAGTGTCCTTTCCAATTTTTTCTCCCCCGGGTGCGCAGATAGTCCATTTGGGTCCTGCCTCGACACTGCCACACTCAACGGACTCCTCCTCACCACCCGACAGCCTCTGGTGCTGTTCTCGGTTGCTGCTTGAAGAAGACTCATCCACGGACGTCCTTGACTTGGTCTCACCTCATTCACACTTCGGGAGTGATTGTGGTACCTTCTACAAGCAGCTGCAACAATCCGGGCCAGCCTGAACCTGAACTCTGAGCACCTGTTCCGGGGTCCACTCCGACCAGAGGCGATGCGGGAACCGCCCACCAAAATTCACAGGCTTACCTGGGTCTGTCAGCGTCATTCCAGCACCAGTCTCGTCAAGTTCTGAGTCCGGAGGAGCGCACAGCGGTGGCTTCACCGATCCCCTATCCTGCTGCTCAAGACACGGACAGAATCGGTCGGGTGATCCGTCGGCGCGATTCGAGCGAATCTCCCCTCCCCGCCTGGCTGGCTTAACGCCCCTCCCTGCGTGGAGGTAGTGTTTGCATTGTAATACTGATATCCCCACCCCAAGTTCACCCTCCTGTGTGAGGCGTAGTGGTTGTATAATTTAAACATGGATCAAGCTTCATCAGCGCAGTGTGCGGGGAACCCACACTTCCCCGCTCGCCCTCGTCTCCGAACGGGGTTGGTTTCTTCAAACCAATGAGGGTAAGCTCTGACCTTTGCTTCATTCTTGGTGCTTGTTCATTTAATATCCATGGAAATTGCTCCGTTGAGCAAGAGAGAGAGCGCCCGACCCCGCGTGTTCCACTTACGAGCGGTCACCGTGGGCTGTGAGAGAGAGGGACCTAGTGCCCCAATTGGCACCGGCCAGCCCCTTAAGTGTGGGCCTCGTACCTTCGGGAGGGCAACCCTAGCCCTGCTGGCACCCTACCAACAAGGGTCTTGATCCATCACCTCCCCTTAGCATCACTTAGTCACCCCGGGCTCGTGTGTGTGCGACGGCGAATCGGCCCCAATTTTGGACTTTGTTGCTATGTGATTGTGTTTGCGGAATAGGTCCTAAGGATCCATTTGTTTGCTGCATGTCCCTTAGTTGTGTCACATCAAATGGTATCAGAGCAAGTTCACACCTTGTCTCTCTACAAGTTGGTCCTAGGGTGCATTCACATTTAGAGTCATCATCGGGCCACCCAGTGCATCATCATGTATACTCCCCATTGGTTAAGTCCCCCCAACATGACCTTCCACAAGAGTCCGATTGACCCTCTCCTCGTGGACATCATCCTAGAAGGGGACCTTAGTTTTGACGGATCTAGTCCTAATGCCTACCTAAAGTGGGAGGCTACCATGGATAAACACTTCGATAGGACTAGGGTCTATGGACATGCTAGAGTCCGCAGAGCCACAGGGTGGCTTCGGGGACAAGCCAAGAAGGAGTGGGAACGCATAGTGAGCTTAAGAAGGATTTGGAGGCAAGAACCCGTAGGATCATGGGAAGAGATGAAGATCGAGCTCAGGAAGATCTACGCTCCCCGACCTTCCCACTCCTACCTTGAGAATCATAACCTGAGGAGCACTCCCACTCCTCCTTTCTCTCCCAGTCAACCCAAGACCACCCGTAAGGGCCAAACTCCACCACCCCAAATGATTCCAATCCCGATCACCACCACCACTCAAACCAAATTGGCCACCACCCAACCCAAAATTCTCCATCAAACCCACACCCTACAAGCTTCCACAAATCCTCCTCCCACCCCTCCTCCGACAAGGGTCACCCCTAGTCAAAACATACCCCAGCAAGAAGGGAGTTCCAATGGGCCAAGTGTGGGTGAGGCCGCTCAGGGAAATAGACAACAATGCTCTAAGTGTAGAGGCTTTGGACACTTCATCTATCAATGCCCTTCACGAGAGATGTCCAACACACTAACTGAAGAAATAGTTACCCCCATCCAAAGGGAACTTGAGGAGGTGATTGAAGTCCATGAGGAACCCCTAGAATGGGAGGAGGAATATGAAGCCCAATGTCAAGAGTTGGGTCAAGAGAACCCATCCCTACCCAAAGAAAACCCATTGAGCCTAACTGGGTACACCCTCCCTCATGAGTTACATGATGACCAACCAAGTTTCCCCACCCCTCCCTCCATGAGAATTGTGATTCTTGGGGAACCCCTCATTGAGTGGCTTAAGCAAGACCTCCTCCTCCACATCATGCGCCCCCCCATGGATAAACATAACCCAATCGTGCCCACCCTACCATTCCACACAACCTATCATTCGTTTTGCTTTGTAGGAGCCATGAGGGACTTGATTAAAGGCATATTAAGGCAAATAGAGGTGACAAACATGCTGACCTTAGGAGTGAGTGATACGGGGTACCTTAGTTTCTCACACCCCTCTATCAGGTCCATCATCTCCATTTACACCAAGGATCCTTGCATGAGTGAGCTCGTATTGTTTCTACCCGAGCCCGATGAGTTTTACACCACCCCCCTACCACAAGAAAAGGGCACTCAACCTAGGGAATCCGCTTTGGTACTTACCCCATTAGGAGACGAGTGCCTAGCCCACACTAGGGAGTGTATGCTTTGGAGTGCCCCAGGTCTAGGATGGGAAGAAGCCTCAATCCCCTCAACCCAAGTCCTCCTAGATCCACATGATCCCTTCCCACTAGCCCTTCTTTGCCCACCCACCTCCTTGCCCTCCTACATCTTTCCCTACCCCTCGTCCCTTTGCAAGGAGCATTACGATAGGTCCCACCAGGTTCATGATTCCCACTTCCCTATGTGTACTAGGGACCCTAGGGCGGTCACTTGGATTGAAACCCACCTCCACGTCACCCACCCCTTAACCCATCTTGACCTATTTGGCCGCTTCCTATGGGCTTCCAAGTACTCTCACTCACCACCCACTCCCTCCTACTCTCCCCCACCATGTCAGACTTAACCCACCCATTCCGAAATTCAGCCCACACTATGAGAGTCAATGCCAAGGGTGACATCAACCTTGGAAATAGGGGAGTGACCCATCCCAAGATGTCCACCCCTTGGAACTGCTTCGACCCCCATGAGTGGAAACCCCCAAATCTCACAGATGGGACCATCTTGATAGGAATACATGTCGCAACATTTCGCATCATGTGGTCAGGGTAGTCACATCATTTGTGTCACTCACGCACTAGGACCGATGCACGATAGGTTTACATCTGGGTGTCCAGGTCCCCCTTTGGCAGTAAACATTGTTAGGAAACCCATACATGTTAGGACTCCATTTGGATGCCCCAGCCCCCCAAAGTCAGTCATCATGAAGTCTAAGCATGAAGGAAGCATTCATGGATGTCCGGGACCCCCAACATCAAACACCCCTTTGCATGATAGGTTCACCTATGGATGTCCCGGTCCTCCTAGGTCCATCAAAGTCTACGTAGCACCATGGCATGCTAGGTCCACTTTTGGTTGTCCAGGACCCCCATTATCCACTAGGAGTCAACGTTCACAGAGTTGCATGAAGACAATCCGCAAACACATCAACAAAAGCAATGAGGTGTATAAGAAATCGGCTGATTCCCACCGACGCCACCAGGAATTTCGTGTAGGTGACTTTGTGATGGTGAGAACCGAGAGACTATTCCCTGGGAATGTCTCCAAACTGAGGTCGCGTGGATCAGGACCCTTCCAGGTTTTGAGGCGGATCGGCACAAATGCTTATAAGTTGGACCTCCCCGAGGAGTACGGAGTAAGTCCCACATTCAATGTGGCTGACTTGGTGCCATACAGGGGTCCCACGGTGACACCTAGTGAGGAACTCGAGCTTGTTCCACCCCTTGAGAGAGCCACCACCCGTGAGAAAGTTCCACCAACCCAGAGGGGCCAACGTGAGCAATTGGAGCGGATATTGTATGAACAGGTCACTGTCATCTGGAGCAAAGGGTATGGGCGCTACCTCACTTGGAAAAAGGACCAACAACCTTTGGTAGACTTGAGGGCAACCCCGCCGTGGCTTCCTCCGCATACGATGGATCTTTACTCGACAGAGTCGAGTTCTCTGCTCCCCGGGAGTATGATGGGGACATCGCTTACCACTCCCTATTTATCCAAGGGTCTGACGCTCGCCATTATGTTCAACTTGATTTTCCGAGTCTAGCTATGTAATTTTCGTACCTTTCTTGAGTCATTTTGATGTAATTCCCCCTTTGTTTTGAGTCAAGTCCCTAGGTTATCATGTTATTTACCTAAGTTTGTGTCGTCATATTGGGCTAGTATGTCTAATGGGCCCATTTAGAAGGGCCTGGCCCAGGGGCGTCCTTTTCCCTTTCCCCAGCTCTTTTGGTTATCTGTTATTAGTTCTTTTCTCAGGGACTTTTTGTAAAAGTTGGGATTCCTATAAATAGGACCTCAACCCCACTTGAGATGACTAATGAAGTATTGAGTTTAAAATCCACAAGAATTGTGTCTCTTGCTCTCTCTCTCTCTCTCTCTAGCTCTCTCCCTCTCACTACCTCTCTCTCTCTAAAGGGGGCGGCCCCCTCTCTCTCTCCTCCCCCTCTCTCTTCAAATTTCGCCCCTCCCTCTCTCTCTTCTCCTTGCCACATAATCCTCCACCTCATCCCCCAACCTTTCATCTCCCCAAGACCCCTTAACTCCCATTTACTTCCACCATTCTCCAAACAACTCTTCCCCTTCCCAATACAACCTTCCATATTCCCAAGGGAGAATCCCTTCTCCTAGACACCCTTTCCCCTCCCCAAAGCAACCTTTCCCATCCCCTAGGCCCCCCATTAATCCTTCCATTGATCCATCACCCACACCCAAGAGACACCCCCCCATTCCCCTAGGCCATTTGCGCCCCCACCATCCACCACCTCCCAGCCCATTCCCATACCAGGTCCGCCGCCTGCCAACCTCCCCTCTCCCCTCTAACACCCCCAAACCTCCCTCCCACATCCACAACCAGCAACCTTCCACCCCTTTTTGCTACCCCCTCCACCCCCACATCAACCCTTCTCCACCAAACAGCCCCTTTGCTCTGTTCAACCCGCAGGTAACAGATTGAGGCCTGACTTGCAAAGCCTGCTCCAGAACCACCCGACGTCATCTGGAGGTGCACCATACATCGCCGGAAAGGACTGAAAGTCTTCTTCGCAAGTGAGGTGGAATCGTCTCATTCCGACTCTGTTACAGTTCGTGGTGCCCTTTCTCGTCCAACTGCACCACAAGGACCGGAACCTGGACCTGAGCTGCAGTGCATAAGCTCCCACGGCCACATCCTTCAACTTCTGGAGGCACCACTTGGCCGAGAGCTGCCACCACGAGTCATCCACCACCACCACCAACAAGTGGCATCCCGTTCGGCATTAGGAAGTGTCCTTTCCAATTTTTTCTCCCCCGGGTGGGCAGACAGCCCATTTGGGTCCTGCCCCAACACTACCACACTCAACGGACTCCTCCTCACCACCCCTACAGCCTCTGGTGCTGTTCTCGGTTGCTGCTCAAAGAAGACTCATCCACGGACGTCCTCGACTTGGTCTCACCTCATTCAGACTTTGGGAGTGATCGTGGTACCTTCTACAAGCAGCTGCAACAATCTGGGCCAGCATGAACCTGAACTCTGAGCACCTGTTCCGGGGTCCACTCCGACCAGAGGCGACACGGGAACCACCCACCAAAATTTACAGGCTTACCTGGGTCTGTCAGCGTCATCCAACGCCAGTCTCGTCAAGTTCTGAGTCTGTAGGAGCGCACAGCGGCGGCTACACCGATCCCCTATCCTGCTGCTCAAGACACGGACAGAATCGGTCGGGTGATCCGTCGGCGCGATTCGAGCGAATCTCCCCTCCTCGCCTGGCTGGCTTAACGCCCCTCCCTGCGTGGAGGTAGTGTTTGCATTGTAATACTGATATCCCCACCCCAAGTCCACCCTCCTGTGTGAGGCGTAGTGGTTGTATAATTTAAATAGGGATCAAGCTTCATCGGCACAGTGTGCGGGGAACCCACACTTCCCCGCTCGCCCTCGTCTCCGAACGGGGTTGGTTTCTTCAAACCAACGAGGGTAAGCTCTGACCTTTGCTCCATTCTTGGTGCTTGTTCATTTAATATCCGTGGAAATTTCTCCGTTGAGCAAGAGAGAGAGCGCCCGACCCCGCGTGTTCATCTTATGAGCGGTCACCGTGGGCTGTGAGAGAGAGGGACCTAGTGCCCCAATTGGCACCGGCCAGCCCTTTAAGTGTGGGCCTCGTACCTTCGGGAGGGCAACCCTAGCCCTGCTGGCACCCTACCAGCAAGGGTCTTGATCCATCACCTCCCCTTAGCATCACTTAGTCACCGCGGGCTCGTGTGTGTGCGACGGCGAATCGGCCCCAATCTTGGACTTTGTTGCTATGTGATTGTGTTTGCGGAATAGGTCCTAAGGATCCGTTTGTTTGCTGCATGCCTCTTAGTTGTGTCACATCACTCCCACCTGGTCATGGTTCCTTTTAATGGGGGGGCGGCCTGCGCCCTACCCGACCAGTCGGAGTCGGACGCGGCGCTGTACACAGAGTGGGTGATGAGCACTCGACCGGCGGTGCTGCCTTTACACCGGTCTGTGACGAGCATCTTAGAGTCATACTACCCACACAGGTTCGCTCGGAACTTCGGGTACGACGAGGGGATCCCGCCGAACCAGGAGTTTCCTTTGGCGGGTCGTTAGTACAGAGGCCGGGACACACACTTGCTAGCTGCGGCGTGGTGGGACTTCTACTGTCGCCGGGAGCCGGAGCGGCTGCAGACGCTTGTGCCGGGACGTAGGGGATAGTTCGACGTCCACTACGCCAGGTGGTGGTTTGAGCATAGTCATCAGTACCGACAGAAGGCCTCGGCGATCCAGAAAGCCGAGGAGACCCATCTCTTAAGGGAGGACCTACGCCTCATTACACTAGATGATGGGTACCTGCGGACTCGCTTCTCTCGGATTCACCGGGAGGTAGAGCGGCTGGTGCAGCAGGCACCCCAGGGGAGGCGAGGTTCTTTGTTTGCGGGACGGAGTGGCAGCGGAGCACTGAAGCCCCTCAAGCAGGCGCGGGTGGCACCTGGAGGTACCGGAGCCAGGGCCCCTCAACCCGGGACGTCGAGGACTTAGTGGACCCAATTTCTGGCTGACTACGGGTTCGAGTAGAGGGGTTTTCTGGACCGAGTGCTCCCCGAGGGGAGCTTTGCAGATACGGCGACTGACGACTGGAGGCGCCATATGGCCCACGCGATCGGGTCAGCTGGATCGGTAGAGCTTGTGTAACTCATTGAGTGCGCTTACACCCCGAGGGACGTAAAGGAGGTGGTCACGAAGGTCGCACGGGTTGTGGGCTTGAAGCCAGAGCAGCTAGTTCCTCTGCCACTGACCCCCTTCGTGACTTCAGGTAAGATCACTTCATTAGCCTGCTAGTCTGCTTTGTTGTTTTCTAGGGTATATGGCTGAGAGATCTTGTGTGGCTGTGTTTGGTAGGTTCTGCGATAGACAGCGATCACCCCTCTACGGGGACGTCTTCCGGGGAAGGTGACGGGGCCCTTCAGCCCCGAAGGAAGCGCCCCCGGGTAGAGACCGGAGTCGGGGAGGTTGGTGAGTCCTCTCGGGGACCCGCTGCCAGGGAGCATATCTGATGGGGACATCAGAGCAAGAGCACTGACATTTTAATTTGCATTTGTGCCCTTTAGTTTATTTTTATATCCTTGGGAAAGCATATGTGCAATTGTAAGACTTTATAAGCCAATGTGTCATTCCCTAGGATTGTTTGGGTTTTTATGCAAAATGTCAGTAGGTCCAGCAAGGGGGCCCTCACTCCTTCCCCATTGGTCCACCTAAGCCATCGGGGTCCATGTGGGGCTGGTCAACCATCCTAGGTGGCTTCTAGATGGTTTGACAAGTCAAGGGGGACAAGTGAAAAAATAGTCCAATATTCCAACCCTTAAGTCAAGGGGGCGCCCTCCCCATTTATTGTCTTTTAATGTGGTTCCAAACTACATGGGAGAATAAGATTTGAACTCCCTCTTTTACCCCTCCCAATTCTAGATGTAGGGTTATTTAGAGTCTTTTTACATTTCTTATAAATAGCTTGTATTTCACATTTTTAGTAGAATTAATGATGAAAAATTGAGTGAATTTGGTTGGAGCCAAACAAGGGTGCGCCCCTCTCTCCTCTCTCTCCCCCCCTCTTGCAGATGGGTTTCGACCATTCCTGGGTGTGAGACCCATTATATCTCCCCCTCTCATCCTCTGAATTCTGATTCTGCCGCCACCGCCGCCGTCATCGCGCCGTCGTCACCATCATCGGAGTTCTGCCCAAATCAGGATAGAACCTCAACTCCAGAATCTTATCTTTTGTTCTTGTTGTCTGATCGAGCCCAAACTTTGAGGGCTTGTTCTACCTGTCACCCCTAGTCTCCAGTTTAAATTTCGTGCCATTTGGCTTAAGTTTGATATTTTTCCCTTATTTCTTGTCCCCCCTGTAATCTACCATTCTACAGATCCACGGGACAGTGTTCCCTTTTTGTATTTTCCCCACCCCCTTAAAAATTTCCAAAAAATCCCCAAAAATTTCTCAGTGTTCCTCACGTTCCCCATACCTGCCATAAGTTTTTACGCCCCTGGAAAAATCATTTACCCCTCATTCAAAGGTCAGTTTCAGGCAGATCCCCTCCTATCCTGAGTGTCCGTAAACAGATCCACAGAAAACACACTGTCTTGCAGAGCCTCCTAATTCTCGTCCGTTCATTGGATCGAGCTGAAAAAACTATGTTGTAGATCAGGGAGTGCTCTTTCTGACGCCACCAGTCTTGCCTCGATCTGATTTCAGATCTGAGAGAATTAATTCTTGCCGCCGAGCCGTGCAGGTCTGTTCCATGTGTAGGTCTAAAATTACAGTCCGGGAAAAATTCACAAATAAATATCAAAATTCAACTTCAGGAGCCGCCACTCCTAGGAGTCGACCAGGGACGTCCTGCCAACGTTCCAGCCAAGTGGCGCCTCCAGCAGATCTCTGTAAGGTGACGTTCCTTTGGAGGCCAAGGCTTGCTATCTAGCGAGTCAGAACCGAGTCGGCGTAGCACCGAGTCGGCACAGTACCGAGTCGGACCAGTAGGTCGAGTTCGCCCCAAACGTCCGTCCAACTTGCTGCCCGTCATCCCAGAGTCGGTCCTCCCGGGCCCACTTGTAGCCCTTTACCTCCCTCCGTGGAGTGGGCGATAAAATTCACTGTTGTAATTAAGTTTTTACCATTGTACCGGGAGTTACCATAACTGGCCGGGGTCGTCTTCCCCACGCCCGGAGCGTGGAGGTATCGTGTTCACTCTCTTACTCGGCATTTGATTTACCCGTATATTTCTGAATGCCGCTGCATGTGATAGGTAACTAGCTCGATATCTATTTTTATCACCGTTGCGAGAGAGCGAGAGTAACCCGTCCCGTGACTCAATCCGAGTTAACGCGGAAAAGTTGATACCCGAGACTCATTGCCGGTTTCTCAACCGCGCACGGTCCCACGTCTTCCCTCGCTTATGGACGATCGTGAGCTAGAGTCCCAGGTCGCGTGTCCGTCCCGCATCAATTTGGTATCAGAGTGCCAGTTGAGTCTAGGGTAGTCTTTGTGTCTAAGTCCGAAACAATACAAAAAAAAGACTCATTTAAGTCGAGTCTAAGTTTAAGTCGGTCCAATGTTGCATTTGCATTCCTTTAGTCGGTATATAAAAAGGTGTTGCCCGAACGTTAGGTTACGCCTATCGGGAAGGTCGCACACTTGCGAGAGAGGATCTTCGGATCCGCAACTCCACCACGTACCGTCTATTGGTTGAGTCCAGGTGTTTAGTTTGCATACGTTTTTGCATATAACATAAAAAACTAAAAAAATGACATTGCATGACCATTCCTAGGGATCCGTTCCCATCTTTTGGCAGCTATGGTCAACCCATACCTCAGGCCCGACCAAGGCAACCTGTCCGTGTCCGAGTACAAAGGGACTTCGAAGTGTACCGGTTAAGATGTGAAGTCGGGCTGGATAACATCGAGGTCAGAACTCAGTTCTGGAAGGGTTCGCGGCTTCACTTCCAATTTGAATTATTTTGCCGCCACATGAAAACTTTGGGGGATTCCTATAAGGTCTCTCTGGAGGTCGAGCCATTTGAGTCTCGATTTGATGCTGCCATACGGCAAGCCAATGCCGCCCTTCGGTGAGCATCTACCTCCCAGTCGATTCTCGATCCGGTCGGACCCCCACTTGGGCCCCCACCCCAGTCGGGGAATCCTTCCTCACCCATGAGAGCTCCATTACCATCACCATCACCTTCCGATCTTATTTCGGATCCCTCTCACTTGGAGCCACCAAAGCCCGAGCCACCCGTGTTTCTAACGGGTACGCTTTTCATAGCCGAGCCGCTTCTTAGTTGGCTCAAGGATGGCTTGGTCCCACCTCCTTACCCATTCATGGACCCCACCTTACCATTAGTGCCCGTCAACTCCTACCACACTACCTTTCGGTCTAGTCACCATGTTGACACCTTGGATGACCTTATTGTGGGATTAGAGTCGCAATGGAAGTTGACACACTCATTGGCCCGAGGCTTCGACCAACTCACTAGTGTTAGCTTCACCCATCCGGCCTTAGGGTCCATTACCTCCATGTGCACCGTGGGTTGTGTCATCACGGAGATTCTCTTATTCCTCCCCATGTCGGCCGAGCCCGACTTCATACCCTTTTACCCGAGGGAGGAACCATGCATCCTACATATGATCACCATCCCACCTACCACAATGCATGAGGGTGACCATCCACACCCTCAAGACTTCTACACGTGGGACCGTGACTTGTGGGAACCCACCACAAGGGGTCATACCTTCTTTGATCCCTTTGACCCATTCCCTAGTGGACCCCTAGACCCACCATATATACTTCACTTCTTCGAGGGAGTCCACTACCACACCCCTTCCCCATGGGCCGGGTCGTCTACACCCACCAAGCCCATTCACTTGCGAGATACACCATCATCTAGGGGAAAGAAAGAAGATGCATTTGGTACTTCTGACCCTCCCACATCTAAGTCCAATGTGCATGCATGGTCTACTTTAGGATGTCTAGGAGTCCCACATTCCGTCAACCATCGAGTACATATAGTGTATGCATGGCACATATTTGGGTGTCCTGGTCCACCATCGCCTATGCGTAGGTCGGACTAACATTAGGTGTGTCTAGAGTCTTGTGTGTCTATGCATACATCGAGTTGAGTCGGTCTTTGTACGCTCGCGTTGTTAGTCCCTTTCGAGTATGAGACTTGTCGGACTTTGGGATCGGTTCTACTTTACACATCGGATCTAGTCACATAAGGGACAAGCGGTGATTCCTAGTGAGTCTTTGAGCCGCCTCCCTCCTTTGAGAGTGACCCCACCCCGGAGTGTCCACCTCTAGCCCCATTCCCCAGCAGCGTGTGCATATCAAATCTATACGGGATGAGCAGGTGTCGATTACTTGGAGTGGAGCGTACTCTGCGCTTCCAGGTTCGGTGACGCATCTGTCGGAGCTACTCGAGCAGCCGCACCCCTTACTCGACGGGGTCGAGTTCTTCCCACCCGGGGAGAATTGATGGGGACATCAGAGCAAGAGCACTGAAATTTTAATTTGCATTTGTGCCATTTAGTTTATTTTTATATCGTTGGGAAAGCATATGTGCAATTGTAAGTCTTTATAAGCCAATGTGTCATTCCCTAGGATTGTTTGGGTTTTTATGCAAAATGTCAGTAGGTCCAGCAAGGGGGCCCTCACTCCTTCCCCATTGGTCCACGTAAGCCATAGGGGTCCATGTAGGGCTGGTCAACCATCCTAGGTGGCTTCTAGATGGTTTGACAAGTCAAGGGGAACAAGTGGAAAAATAGTCCAAGATTCCAACCCTTAAGTCAAGGGGGCGCCCTCCCCATTTATTATTTTTTAATGTGGTTCCAAACCACATTGGGGAATAAGATTTGAACTCCCTCTTTTATCCCTCCCAATTCTAGATCTAGGGTTATTTAGAGTCCTTTTACATTTCTTATAAATAGCTTGTATTTCACATTTTTAGTAGAATTAATGATGAAAAATTGAGTGAATTTGGTTGGAGCCAAACAAGGGTGCGCCCCTCTCTCCTCTCTCCCCCCCTCTTGCAGATGGATTTCTACCATTCATGGGTGTGAGACCCATTCTATCTCCCCCTCTCATCTTCTGAATTCTGATTCTGCCGCCGCCGCCATCGCACCGCCATCGCGCCGCCGCCATCGCATCACCATCGCGCCGCCGCCACCATCATCGGAGTTCTGCCCAAATCAGGACAGAACCTCAACTCCAGAATCTTATCTTTTGTTCTTGTTGTTTGATCGAGCCCAAACTTTGAGGGCTTGTTATACCTATCTTCCCTAGTCTCCAGTTTAAATTTCGTGCCATTTGGCTTAAGTTTGGTATTTTTCCCTTATTTCTTGTTTTCCCCCCTGTAATCTACCATTCTGCAGATCCACGGGACAGTGTTCCCTTTTCGTATTTTTCCCACCCCCTTAAAAATTTCCAAAAAATCCACAAAAATTCCTCAGTGTTCCTCATGTTCCCCCCTACCTACCATAAGTTTTTCAGCCCCTGGAAAAATCATTTACCCCTCATTCAAAGGTCAGTTTCAGGCAGATCCCCTCCTATCCTGAGTGTCTGTAAACAGATCCACAGAAAACACACAGTCTTGCAGAGCCTCCCAATTCTCATCCGTTCGTTGGATCGAGCTAAAAAAAATATATGTTGTAGATCTGGGAGTGCTCTTTCTGACGCCACCAGTCTTGCCTCGATCTGATTTCAGATCTGAGAGAATATT
The DNA here is from genome assembly GCA_022559845.1 of Amorphophallus konjac. Taxonomy (NCBI): domain Eukaryota; kingdom Viridiplantae; phylum Streptophyta; class Magnoliopsida; order Alismatales; family Araceae; genus Amorphophallus; species Amorphophallus konjac. The sequence continues at coordinate 393,905,418 of CM040120.1, read as the reverse complement.
TCTTGCCGTCGAGCCGTGCAGATCTGTTCCCTGTGCAGGTCTAAAATTGCTGTCCGGGAAAAATTCACAAATAAATATCAAAATTCAACTTCAGGAGCCGCCACTCCTCGGAGTCGACCAGGGACGTCCTGCCAATGTTCTAGCCAAGCGGCGCCTCCAGAAGATCTCAGTAAGGTGACGTTCCTTTGGAGGCCAAGGCTTGCTGTCCAGCGAGTCAGAACCTAGTCGGCATAGCACCGAGTCGGTGCAGTACCGAGTCGGACCAGTAGGCCGAGGTCGCCCCAAACGTCCGTCCAACTTGCTGCCCGTCAACCCAAAGTCGGTCCTCCTGGGCCCACTTGTGGCCCTTTACCTCCCTGCGTGGAGTGGGCGATAAAATTCACTGTTGTAATTAAGTTTTTACCATTGTACTGGGAGTTACCATAACTGGTCGGGGTCATCTTCCCCACGCCCGGAGCGTGGAGGTATCGTGTTCACTATCTTACTCCGCATTTGCTTTACCCGTATATTTCTGAATGCCGCTCTATGTGATAGGTAACTTGCTCGATATCTATTTTTATCACCACTACGAGAGAGCAAGAGTAACCCGTCCCGTGACTCAATTCGAGTTAACGTGGAAAAGCTGATACCCGAGACTCATTGCCGATTTCTCAACCGCGCACGGTCTCACGTCTTCCCTCGCTTAGGGACGATCGCGAGCTAGAGTCCCAGGTCGTGTGTCCGTCCTGCATCAATATCGAGGTGGAGCCGGCTCTGAGTAAGTGCCATATCCGCCTGCTTGCTTTATATTGATTCAGTCTTGACGATCGGCTAACCTTGTGCAATCGGGTTTGCCTTTCACAGCGCCATTGGAGACCGGGGCTGGCGCGGCCTTCTCGCCACCTCCGGTGGTCGACCCACTTCCTGACGACGGGGGCGATTGTGGGATAGATATGGAGGGGCTTCTTCGTATGATGGACGAGACCGCCCCCAATGTCAAGACCTTCCCCAAGTTTGAGGCATGGAAGGCTTCCAAGGATGCCCAGCCAAGTAAATGATTCTGGGACCGAGCATGTTGCGTTCATGGCTGTATTTGATTCTGGGAGTTGACGAAGTTGCTGGTGTCATGCAGAGGTAGTTGGGGCATCAAAGATCACAGCTTCTTCTGAGATGCGAGGCGAGGTGCCCCCAGTTGCCCAGGATGGCTTGGGTAAGTATTGAACTGTTACGGAGGGCATTGCCCTTCCATTATATAGTGGCGGAAATGCCGATACTGACTGACTTAATGATGTCATTTGCCATGTGAGGATCCAGCCGCTACTCTGTAGATGATTCAGGAGCTGGTTCGTACCGGCCCCTCAATGTCCCTTCCCTCCTTTGAGGGGGAGCCTGAGGGGAGGAGTGCTTCAATGCTGCCTGCGACTGAAGAAGTATCCAGTCTATTGCCGCAGCTGTTGGCAGGGGTGGAGCGAGCTTCCCTGCCGACGGTGGTGTCGGCCTGCACTGTGGGGCTGGTCGGGTCTTCGAGCATGGGACCCTCAGGTACGTAGCTGGGGACTTAATCATTTCTGCTAAGCCTCTTGTTGTTGATTGTCTTCTAGTGTTGAGGTCATGCTGGTATTATTTACAAGTATACTTTCGCCTCTAGAAGAAGGTGAGCAACCCGGAACGGGGCTGAGGTAGCAGGAGAGGGGCCCACAGATGTGGTTCCTACTGAGGGCGACGAGGAGATCGTCGACATCGAGAGGGTTTCGGAGGGGAGTGCTCCGGCCGGTGAGTTTTCTATCTACAACTCTTAGCTGGAGAGGCATGCTTATATAGAGCCGGGTCTTGTGATGACCGTGTTTGCTGCGTTGGCTTGCAGGAGCTTTCGGTTCGGCCACCTTTGAGAGTTCGTCGGGGACCTTGTCGAGCTCTTCAGACGACGGCAACTAGGAGATGGAGACAGAGGAGAGTTCGAGCTCGAGCTCTTCATCCTCCAGGGCTACTGCTAGTAGGGAAGTTTCGGCGAGGGCCGCTCCTGGAGGTATGTGGTGGTCCTTTCCATCTTCATTTGGTGCTTCTTAGCCCTATAAGGCAGAGTGCTGACGTTCTTGGGTTACTTGCAGCGTCAGAGTCCAGAGAGGAGCGTACATCGGCTCCTGATGAGGGCGGGCCGGAGGAGCCCCCTATCTCACCTGTGCTTGCTGGAGACGACCGGGCGGTGGAGGAATCATTGCCTTCTCCGACCCCGGCGGGTGATGCCGTCGAGGCGGAGGTGCAGTTGCCTTCTCCGACCCCGACAGATGATGCAATAGGGACCGCTGGACTTGCTCCAGGTAATGAGCCAAGACTTGTCTCCTTCTTTTTCTTATGTTTTTCACCTTGTTTGTTGAAGAAAGCCTTTTATGTATTACTTACTCCTTTTGGTGTTTGTCGGAACTATGCAGGTTCTTCTGGAGTGCTGGCTGCGTCCGGAGACTTCTCCCTGGATCTAGGGGTAGAGTGGCCTACATTCGGTTCCCCGTTAGAGCCATTGCTGGAGGCGAGTGCAGGTGCCACCCTGCTCCAGCGGGCGCAAGGCTACTCAGAGGAGCGAGCCCCTCCCTTCTCCGGAGGACCTAAGATAGCGGCTGCGGGAGTGCACCCAGGGCTATCACGCACTCGGATTCCCACGTGAGCTCTGGATGTCCGGGTTAGATGGGATCTGGGCCGAGTACCTGCGACTCCACGAGGTTCAGGAGCAGAGGGCTCAGAGGCTAGCGGCGATCCGAGAGGCGCAGGAGCAGCGGGCTCGACTCGTGTCAGCCATAGCTGAGCAGAGGAGTCACACTGAGGTGACTGCGTTGGCGTCTCAGGAGTGAGCCGCACAGTTGAGGGAGGTGGAGAGCCAGGTTGAGGCCTTGAGGAAGGCCTGGGAGGAACAGCAGGCATCCACCGCGCGCATCCGAGCTGTGTGGCAGGTGGTTGAGACGACGGCCAGAGCCAGTGCCTAGCTTTTGTCCACCTTGGAGGCGGAGCTTACAACCGCGGACTCTCACCTTGCGGCGCTAGAGGGGACCGAGCCGGAGCCCTGATTGTATCTTTCCCCTTTTTCCTCTCTTCCCTTTTTTTTGTTGTCTGGAGTGTATGGATTTTGTTATCCCAACGGCATGTCTTGGGCTCCTTTTACAGAGTATTAATGAAAAACTCCAGATCCTTTGTTTACTGGGTTGTTTCCTCCCTTCTTTGATGGAATGGAATGATGCGTGTGAACTGACGCCCACTTGTTGTTAGTCGTGCTTGTTTGTCCTACGACACATCGTCATGAGTGATAAGGGATAACAGGGACTGGGTTTAAGGAACTCGATGTTAGGAGCTGGAGGTTGAGTCCTGGGTAGTAGAGGAAAGAAAGGCTATATGTGGGGACCAATCCTCCTGGGGGATAAAAGCCCACATACTTTGGAACCAGCGTAGGCCCACAAGGACGGGGCAGTCCACGTGGTCTAGAGTTGCAGAGGTGATTCTGGAGGGTATATTGACCCTGATCTGGCTGGTGGAGCATTGGCTAGCATAATACCATTAGCCAAAAAAGGGAATTTGTATGTGTCTGGGGAACTGGGATTGAGTTGACTGGACGGCCTAGGAGGACATGGCAACCAAGACCAGGACTGGGAGAGGGGTTGGAAATTGAAGCTGGGACTGTGACTGGAAATGGGCACCAAAGCTGAAGCCAACTGGGTGACTTGGAAAGGTGTAATGGTCGGGAGCTAGAACGAGGTCAGATGGCTAGCCTGGAAAGGCGTTATAGCCGAGGCTGGGGTTGAAAACTGACGGCTAGCCTGTGAAGGCGTTGTAGCCGAAGCTGGAACTAGAGACTGGGCGACTGGCCCGTGAAGGCGTTGTAGCCGAAATCTGGAGTTGAAAGCTGGCGGCTGGCCTGTGAAGGCGTTGCAACAGAAGATTGGAAACTGGCGGCTGGCCTGTGGAGGCGTTGCAGCTGAGGACTGGAAGCTGGCGGCTAGCCTGTGATGGCGTTGTAGCCGAAGACTGGAACTGGAGACTGGCGGCTAGCCCGTAGAGGCGTTGTAGCCGAAACTGGAACTGGAGACTGGGCGGCTGGCCCGTAGAGGCGTTGTAGCCAAAATTTGGAGTTGAAAACTGGCGGCTAGCCTGTGAAGGCATTGTAGCCGAAGACTGGAAGCTGGCGGTTGGCCTACGAAGGCGTTGTAGCCGAAGACTGGAAGCTGGCAGCTAGCCTGTGATGGCGTTGTAGCCGAAACTGGAACTCGAGCTGGCGATGACCGACCCTCGGGGGTGTAGTGGCCACCATTGTGGAGTGATGTTGAGCTCGCCATCGGGGCACATCATAGCCGATGGCTTTGTAAGGGCAGAGTGAAGAGGGAGAGAGGGTTTTTTTTTTACCAGCCCTACCGCCCTTGCGGGTTTTTGCCAGAGCTAGCCCCCTTCAGCTTTTTCCGGTGCGCCCTTGCGGGTTTTTACACCGAGGGGTTACCCGATTTTACCAAAGGCGCCCTTTCGAGTTTTCACCTTAGCTGGGTTAGTGGCAATTTTTGCGCCTAGTCGATTCCCTGTAATGGACTCGACCCAGCCTACTAGGGTATCTCTATTTTTAACCCCATTATTTTTTCTTCTCTTTTTTTTTGAGACTGCCATCCATAGCATGTTGCTGTCAAGGGACGTAGCCTGAGACTGGAAGGTGTGGATGGTCGGAGATTGTTCCGCCATTCATAAGGGTTTTCAGAAATCCTCACGCCATGGTGGCGAAGGGCCACTTTGTTATGGCAAGATGTGACTAGAGTTATGGCTAGTGGATCAGGGGTAACTGGGATTATAATGAACTGGGAGGCTCTGGATTTGCAGGGTATGTCGGATGTAGGGGTAGAGAATGATAAATGTCTGGGAATGTGTCGGGATGTAAGTTTATCGAGATGGTGACTGGGGGCTTAACTGTCACAGGGACTGGTTGAACTGTGATGTTGAGGTAAGGGCCAAAGGTTGACCAAGCTGAGCGGGAGTAATGCAAGATTAACTGGGGATTAAAGGGTTTACGTTGTAGCAGTGCGAATAGACTGGAGACTGGCTCTGGATGAGGCTAACGGCCCACCAAGGAATAGGTGGAAGGCCATTCTGACTGGTAAGGAGAAGAAGATTTTCTCGTTATCGGCTCTACCGCCCTTTCGGGTTTGTGCCAGAGCCGACCCCCTTTAGCTTTTTCCAATGCGCCCTTGCGGGTTTTCACGGCGAGGGGTTTCCCAATTTTGCCTGAGGTGCCCTTTCGGGTTTTCACCTCAGCCGGGTTACTGGCCTTTTTGCCCCCAGTTACCCTCTTGTGGTGAGGATGACTGGGTCTGTCGGGGCATCTCCATTTTTAGCCCCATTTTTATTTGTTGTTGTTTTTGTTTTGACTTACCTGAGAGCCTGGCGCCTAGACTGGGCCCGGTGTAGAGGTGCCCGTGTTCCCGTGGTGACGGGAATAAAGGTAGGAGATCAGTCCCCGCAGACGCCTGGCGACGATTCCGAGCAGCTGAGCTGCTTGTTGACTGGGGATTGTAGACTGGAAGGACTGGCCGGTTAGATCCTTCACGGGGAAGGACCGGCCTTATTGGCGCTAGCTGGGACGCGCGCCTTAGTCTGGCTGGCACGCGAACTCGTGCTCTGGTGCATAATATAGCTTCATGTGTTTGCCATTGAGAGTCAGGAACGGTCTGTGACCTTTGTGATCAACAACCGTGTATGCCCCACCCTCGTAGACGTTCTAGATGATGTATGGACCTCGCCAATTTGGCTGTAGCTTTCCACTAGAGCGCCCTTCCATGACCTCTTTTTCCTTGATCATGACAAGGTCGCCTTGCTTGAAAGCTCACTGTTTAACGAGCTTGTCGTAGGCCCGGGCCATGCGAGCCTGGTATACTTGCAGGTGTTTGTAGGCTTCGAGTCGCTTGCCTTCTAGATCGGCGAGCTCTTCTAGCCTTCTCCGGTACTCATCTTCATCAGAGCCGGCAAGGCCGGTGTGGATTGCCACACGATAAGAGGCTAACTGGACTTCGATGGGGACAACTACTTCTGTCCCGTAAGCGAGGGAGAACGGCGAGCACCTAGTAGGGGTCTTGTAGACCGTCCGATAGGCCCATAATGCTTCAAAGACCTTTTCACCCCAATCGCGTTTCCGGTGGCTAACCATCGTAGCCAGGAGCTTGCAGAGGGTTTTGTTGAAGGCTTCCGCTAAGCCGTTAGCCTGGGGGTTGTGGACCGAAGAGGTTCTCCAATCGATGTGGAATTTGGCCGCTAACTTGTAAGACCCCGAATTATTTTATTAGATTTAATATATTTATTTAGCTCTTGTTAATTAAGAATTTGCATTTTTATGGATTTAATAATTGAATTTTGGATTTATTAATATTTAATTCCTTAGAAATAGAATAGTGATATTTTCGACCACCTTATAAAAATCCATAAAATAGTAAACAGGTTAAGGTCGATGTAGATTGCAATTTTGTCTTCTGGCTTTAGGTCATTAAAAATCCGTGGTGAGATCTATTTAGAGATTAAGCCCTTAATTACACACTTTTTGACCCAAACCTAACCTTGGATTAAAACACGAAATTAGGGCTTGATACTCGACCAAATGAGCTCAAACCAGAGCCAGATGAACGGTGAGGATCTGAGGATCAAAAGCCCCCAATAAATTTAGCGAAACCCTAACCCTAGGCGGCGCTCTCGGCCGAGTTTGCTCAAGTCAACAATCACGGCGCCGTTTCTAACACGTCTCTTCCACGGCCGAATACTCCCAGCACAGAACTCTCCAGAAGGCCTATGAGCTATACATAGAAAGCTCTACGAGTCCTCTTTCTTTTGGTTGCTGTGGTGTCGGCAGAGGATCCAGATCTGGGGAGAATTCCGGCGATCTTTGTAGGTGTGTCGGCAGGCCGTCGACTTCCATCTTCCTCCCTTGTTTCTTCAATTAAGGTAGGCATTCTTAACCAAAACTCGATCATGAGTATAGGAAATTGATCCTCTCGACGAGATCTATCCATTGGGACTAAAGCCCCAATTTTTATCAGGTGTGTAGAGAGCAGTCGAGGCTTTTCTGAAGGGTATTCTAGTTCGTTCTTCATATCTAGCACGTTTTTCAATCTCCGATTGAGGTAGGTGTAACAGACCAAACTTAAATTAACTTATATGATATGATAAGCATGATGTTAGCTTTCATTTAACGTAGAAAGCCCTATGTTTCATGAAGCATGTGTAGAGAATTTCTGTTTATAGTAACAGCATGTTTTAGACCTAGTTTGATGTGTTCATCCGAAGTGATTTATGATTTCGAAGTATTGATCTTGGTCCACATGAACCATATCTTATATGGTTGGATTCACCATCGCAGTAGCTTTCATTTGAGCCAAGAAGCCCCAAATTCCATTCTGTATGTAGAGAGAATTTAACGTTTTAGTCACAACATGTCAGAATTAGGGTTTCTTGTGTTCTTGCCTTAATAGACCTCGATTCCAGCAATTGATCATGCAATTGACCTTGCAGATAGGTAGAGTTTTGTATTAGCTTTCCATTGATACCAAAATCCCCTTATTTGGAGTTCAATTGCATTAGTTATGATCATTTTAGTGTAACCCTATCCAAACCCTAGTTCCCGGCGTTCACCGGACGCGGCAGGGATGACCGGAGACGACCCAGAGATGGGCGGTCTTACGATAGACCGTCCAACTCCAGCCCACCTTTTGACCAATTTTGACCCTAGCATGCCCCTAGTTGAACGGTTTTTCAGGAACCACTCATCCCAGGATGAACGGTTCGTCAGGAACCACATATCTGGATGAAAGGTCCAGACTGGACCACATATACATAAACGGCCCTGCTCTGGCCGCACAACCCAGGGATGGGCGGCCCTCCCAGGACCGCCCAACCCCTTGGGCGGCCCAAACAGAGCCGCCCAACACCTTGGGCGGCCCAGACAGAGCCGCCCAACCCTTGGGCGGCCCAGGGAGAGCCGCCCAACTCCCTGAGGCCTGTTTGAAGCCCGTTCGCCCCCTGTTCAGCCCAGTAGATGTACGGCCCTTTAGCAACCGTTTATCTACCCAGTAATTGACTTAGTAATTATTATGATGCATCCATTTTAGTGTCATAATGACAATTTATAATTAGAAACCCATGGACGGCCCCTGAGGAACCGTCCATCTCCCTATGTCACAGAGTGACCCCTGTTCGGCCCCGGAATGCCCAGTAAGTTGTACAGTCCATATAGAACCGTTTATCCCCACAGAGAGTGACTTAATTTATGTTCTAATGCATTCATTTGCATGTCATTAAGGGTAATTAGTGAAATAGAAACCCATTTAATAACTGTTTAAATATGCAACTAAATTTCTGATTATTGCTTGTCATTCGTGCCTATGCGACTTACGCGAACTCGTTATCATCTTAAATTGTTTTCTTGGCATCTTGGATTAATATATAACCTAATCCCTGTTAAATTAGCTTGGCATTAGGATTAATATGACTGTTAACTTGCTGTTTACTGCTGTACTACAGTAGAACATCATGTTTAACTTTCCCACTTCACGCGAAGCCGATTGGCCGATTAGCGTGCTAGTTTCGGTTCTACCCCCGGAAACTCTATCCGGCGGTCTTACCGTCATCTCAGAACATCATTATTATCATGATTAGAATCTGTTTAACACCAGCATACCCTATTTTTTTGAGCTTAAACCACTGGTTTAAGTCTTGGATCAAATCGGACGACGAGAGGCATGCGCGGTTATCATGTGACCGCATAACCTCTTAGGCGGCCCGATCGTGACCGTATATCTTTATACGGCCCAGTATGGACCGTATATCTCGTTCTTGGGCCTTAATGTCTTCTGGACATGAGCGGCCCATATTGCACCGTTCTTACCTTAGGGCGGCCTACTGTCAGCCGTTCTTTTCTTGACTTCACGGGCTGAGTTTCAGTCCAGTTCCTGTACGTACGGTTCTGTATGAACCGTATATATCCATGGAGCGGCTCTGTTACGACCGCACATCTCTTGGAGATGAGTTTCACCGTGTTTGTACTCTTGAATCCAAGGACAAGGTTAGTCCTTTAAATCTGAACTTATGACAGAAATTCCTCTGATTAATTGGCCATTAAAATTGATTGAATGTCTGGACGGATGGGACGTTGGGCCCAGTAAATCAATGCCATCGCATCATAAGGGCCCGGTCTGGTCCTGGGGAGAGCGCCCGAAAGTTAGTGAGCCCATGGGATGTTAATGACAAGGTGGGGCATTGCACCGAAGTACTTGCCTGAGTGTTGGCGTCTATGACAAATGTATCTTGTTACTTGTTACTTGATCATACTTGGTTAATGTTTAAATCACTTGCTTGTTGGCCAATTCCTTATTACTATATCATTGTTATATCTCTTGTTATATTTCCTGTTGTAAATTCTTGTATTTGTTATCCTTGATAATCATTATCAATTGTATATTTCTTGACCTTGCAAGATCTCGTTATTACCGTTGTTTATTGCATTATCGTTTGTAGCATGATATTTTGAAAATATAATTAAACTGTTAATCACTTATACATGTCTATTATTTCCTACTGAGCGTCAGCTCACACCCCGTTGTTTCCCCCTTTCCAGGCTTCTCAGGTGACGCGCTTACCGACGGGGAAGGGCAGGAGTGATGTCTTGAGTGTATCAGTTCTAGTGTGTTAGCGGTGTGCTTATTGTTAGTTGTGTTTGGAGATCATTTAGTTTCAGTTTGTTGTTGAGTCTTAGTGGTTGTTATTCCATGTTGTATTAAGTTGCCTTTGAGATTACTGTATCAGTTTGGTTGTTAATGATCATTTAGTATTTCCTTTCCATAGCACTTGTGTATTTAGATTAGTTCTCTCTCTTTCCTGCTTGCCTCTGACTGTACGTCCCGATATTTCCGCCTTGTTCGGGGCGTGACAGTTTAGTTGGTATCAGAGCCTAGGTTTCACATTCCTAGGTTTTCTTAAGTTCTTAAGTTCTAGGTTTCCTAAGTTCTTGCATGGCATCCCAATAACCCGGTATATCAAAAGATGTTATCCGAACGTTAGGCTACGCCTATCGGAAGGTCGCATACTTGCGCGAGTGGTCTTCGGACCGGTTATCTCCGCCCGGTACCGAGTTTTGGTCGTGTCTAGGTGCATTAGACCCCTAATCTTGTTAAAGTCTAGGACCTGACCTGGTGAGAATGGGTAGAAACTTGGGTTAAGTTCGTTTCTTAATCGTGTAATTATCTATCTTGATTAAACCTAAGTAATCTATTTCTCGTGTAGATGGCAGCTGATCGCGCCGAATGGAGGAACCTGCAGCGCACGGTTCAAGGCCTTACCCAGGCCCTTCAGCAAGTGGCTCAGGCAGGAGTGGCACCACATGGCACCGGTGATCTATACCGGAACTTTCGCGGGATGAATCCACCTCGATTCGCGGGTTCGACCGACCCCGACCAAGCCGAGCACTGGCTAGACGAGATGGGGAGGATATTTGAAGTTATGCAATGCACCAACCAGGAGCGTGTCCTTCTCTCGACATTTCAATTGGAGCGTGATGCACGTACTTGGTGGGATTCTATCAAGGTGACTCTCGGTGATCATCAGGTTACGTGGGAAGAGTTCGAGGAATTTTTCAACGGTAAGTATTTTTCTGACCGAGTGCAAGAGAAGAAAGCGGCAGAGTTTGCGGCTTTGAAGCAACGAGGTTTGTCCGTGGCGGAGTATGAGGCTCAATTTGCACGGCTTTCTCGATATGCTACACACCTTATTTCCACCGAGAAAATGAAGGCGAAGCGTTTTCTCAACGGACTGAAGCTGCATTATATTAACCAACTGGCACCAATGGAGATTTCCACTTATTCCGAGATGGTGAGAAAGGCTCAAGTTTTGGAAGATACCCTCGAAATGACGGAGAGAATCCGTGGAAGCAGTGCGAAGAAGGAGCAACCTACAGGTTCCCGGATTATCAAACCCGGGTATATCAAGAAGAGGCCTGTTAGTGGACCTAGTTCATGGAGCGGGTCCGGATCGTGGAAAGGCAAGATGCCGAAGTATGAAGATAAGAAGCCTGGCCCTATTGTTCCGTTTAAGGGCGTATGCAGGTATTGTGATCGTCCAGGTCACAAGGTGGAGGAATGCTGGCGCAAGCTGGGCGCCTGTTTGCAATGTGGAAGCAAAGAGCACCGTATCCCCAACTGTCCTTTGATAGCGGAGCAAGCAACACCGGTAAAACTGCAAGTCTTCAAGAAGCCGCAAGGGAAGCTCCAAGCTTTGTATGCAGAAGAAGCAGAAACAGCCGAAGATGGTGGACTCGTCGAAGGTACTCTTATTATACTCGACAAGCCAGCATTTGTTCTTTTTGATACTGGTGCAACACATTCCTTTATTTCTCGGAGTTTTGCTAAGTCATTAGCTATGGAACCGGTTATGATGGATACTCCGTTAGAGATTTCAACCCCTATTGGCACTAGAACAGCAATCCAGCATTTCTATCCTTCTAGTAAGGTTTTGATTGGTGAGCAGAACTTTCCAGCTGATTTAATTTGCATGGATATGAAGGATTATGATGTAATCCTAGGAGCAGATTGGTTGGCTCGACATGAGGTTGACGTTCACTGCGGTTCTAGCTCTGTGTCTTTTACTAGACACCCTAGACTTTCTTTTGTGGGAGTTAAGCACCATAACTCCGTATCGCTTATTTCGGCTCTTCGAGCTGATAAGCTGATGAGGCGAGGATGTGAGGCTTTTCTAGCCTTTATCTGTGCAACCCCTGAGCAGCAGATTAAGATCAAGGACATTCCTATTGTCCGAGATTTTTCTGATGTCTTTCCAGAGGAATTACCAGGACTTCCTCCTGAGCGGGAAGTTATCTTCTCTATTGACCTCTTTCCGGGCACATCTCCTATTTCCAAGGCTCCTTACCGTATGTCTCCTGCGGAACTGAGGGAGTTGAAGCAACAGTTGATGGAGTTACTCGAGAAGGGCTTTATTCGTCCTAGTACGTCTCCGTGGGGAGCCCCTGTATTGTTTGTTCGGAAGAAAGATGGTTCGATGAGATTATGCATCGATTATCGGCAGTTAAACCAGTTGACTGTCAAGAACAAATATCCACTGCCGAGGATTGATGAGTTATTTGACCAGATAGCGGGAGCTCAATATTTCTCTAAGATCGATCTTCGATCTGGATATCACCAGTTGCGGATTAAGGAGGAGGATATCTTTAAATCGGCTTTTCGCAGCAGGTATGGTCATTTTGAATTTGTCGTTATGCCTTTTGGTCTAACGAATGCTCCGACAGCCTTCATGCAGTTGATGAACAATGTATTTCGGCCCTATCTTGATCAATGGGTCGTGGTATTTATTGATGACATCTTGATCTATTCCAAGAGTGAAGTGGAGCATGCTGAACATCTGAGGATGGCATTGCAGTTATTGAGAGATCATCAACTTTATGCCAAGTTTAGTAAGTGTGAATTCTGGTTGCAAGAAGTGTCCTTTCTCAGACATATTATCACCAATGAAGGTATTTCTGTGGATCCTTCGAAGGTTGAGGCAGTGAAGAATTGGGAGCAGCCTACCAGTGTGACGGAAGTTAGAAGTTTTCTTGGCCTGGCAGGTTATTATCGAAGGTTTATCCAGGATTTCTCTAAGATTGCGGTACCTATGACAAGGTTAACCCGCAAGGAGAACAAGTTTGATTGGTCAGACGATTGCCAGCGAAGCTTTCAGACTCTAAAGGATTGTTTGACTACTGCACCTATATTGGCTTTACCTTCTGGTGAAGGAGGATTTATCGTTTATACTGATGCTTCAGGAATTGGCTTAGGCTGTGTACTTATGCAGCATGGGAAGGTGATTGCCTACTCTTCTAGGCAGTTGAAGAAGCACGAGGAGAATTATCCTGTTCATGATTTGGAACTTGCAGCAGTCGTCTTTGCTTTGAAGATTTGGAGGCACTACCTGTATGGAGAATCTTTCACGGTATTTTCAGACCACAAGAGCTTGAAGTATTTATTCTCTCAGAAGGAACTCAATATGCGGCAGCGCAGATGGTTGGAGTATTTGAAGGACTTCGACTTTTCTATTGAATATCACCCCGGCAAAGGCAATGTTGTGGCAGACGCATTAAGACGGAGGCCAGTAGCTAGATTGTCAAGTCTCATGTTGCAAGAATGGAAGTTACTGGAACAGTTATCTAGTCTGGATCTTAATATTGACAATGATCGGGTTTTGATTGCTCAGATTCAACTTAAACCTGAATTATTGATGGAGATCAAGTCCTTGCAAGATAATGATCCCGAGCTGGTACAGATCAAGGGAAGCTTGAGCAGCAGACCTGATTTCGGGTTGGCTAATGATGGTAGATTATTATTTAAAGGCAGAACTTGTGTACCTGATGAAGCTACAGTAAAGAACAAGATTCTTGAGGAAGCTCATAGATCTAGATACACCATTCATCCCGGAGGCACTAAGATGTACAGAGATTTGAAGCGATCCTTTTGGTGGATGAATATGAAGAGAGAAATCGCTGACTTCGTAAGTAAATGCTTAGTTTGCCAACAAGTTAAAGCTGAGCACTTCAGACCGGCAGGGAAATTGAAACCACTCGACATACCCCAATGGAAGTGGGAGAGTATTGGCATGGATTTCATTATGGGTTTGCCTAGAACTCGTGGTGGATTTGATGCAATTTGGGTGATTGTTGACCGATTGACAAAGTCAGCCCATTTCTTGTCCATTAAATCTAAATGGACAGTTGATGTTCTAGCAGCTTTGTATTTGAAGGAAGTGGTGAGGTTGCATGGTATTCCAGTGAATATAGTATCTGATCGAGACCCTAGATTCACTTCTCATTTCTGGAAGGGACTGCAAGAGTCTTTGGGTACTCGTCTGAATTTCAGCACGACATTTCATCCGCAGACAGATGGACAGACAGAGAGAACCAATCAGATAGTGGAAGATATGCTGCGAGCATGTATGATTGACTTTGGTGGTACTTGGAATGAGCATTTGGCCCTAATTGAATTCGCCTACAATAACAGCTACCAGTCTAGTATCCAGATGGCTCCATTTGAAGCCTTGTATGACAGAAGTTGTCGTTCCCCGTTGTGTTGGGACGAGGTAGGTGAGAAATAGTGGCTTGGACCGGATCTTGTCTCGGAATCTTCACAGAACATCCGCATTATCCGGGACCGGTTACAAGTGGCTCAATCAAGACAGAAGAGCTATGCCGACAACAGGAGGAGAGCATTGGAATTTCAGGTTGGCGAGCATGTATTCTTAAAGGTCTCTCCGACGAGAGGGATCCGAAGATTTGGCATTCATGGCAAGCTGAGTCCGAGATACATTGGTCCATTCGAGATTCTAGATAGAGTGGGAGAGGTGGCATACAGGCTGGCCTTACCGCCTCAATTGTCTGGCGTGCACAACGTCTTCCATATTTCTATGTTACGGAAGTATGTGTACGACCCCACTCATGTTATACAGCATGTGGATTTCGAGCTGAAGGAGGATCTGACCTACGAGGAAAGACCGATAAAGGTTCTGGACCGGAAGCAACAGCAACTCCGGAATCGTTCAATACCGATGGTCAAGATTCAGTGGAGTCGGCGTGGGACCGAAGAAGCTACGTGGGAGTCTGAAGAGACTATGCGGAAGCGGTATCCCCACTTATTCTAGGTGAGCGATCTCTATCCCTACTCGCAGTGTTAGTGCAGTGAATTTGGAGGACCAAATTCCTTTAAGTAGGGGAGGGTGTAAGACCCCGAATTATTTTATTAGATTTAATATATTTATTTAGCTCTTGTTAATTAAGAATTTGCATTTTTATGGATTTAATAATTGAATTTCGGATTTATTAATATTTAATTCCTAAGAAATAGAATAGTGATATTTTCGACCACCTTATAAAAATCCATAAAATAATAAACAGGTTAAGGTCGATGTAGATTGCAATTTTGTCTTCTGGCTTTAGGTCATTAAAAATCCGTGGTGAGATCTATTTAGAGATTAAGCCCTTAATTACACACGTTTTGACCCAAACCTAACCTTGGATTAAAACACGAAATTAGGGCTTGATACTCGACCAAATGAGCTCAAACCAGAGCCAGATGAACGGTGAGGATCTGAGGATCAAAAGCCCCCAATAAATTTAGCGAAACCCTAACCCTAGGCGGCGCTCTCAGCCGAGTTTGCTCAAGTCAACAATCACAGCGTCGTTTCTAACACGTCTCTTCCACGGCCGAATACTCCCAGCACAGAACTCTCCAGAAGGCCTATGAGCTATACATAGAAAGCTCTACGAGTCCTCTTTCTTTTGGTTGCTGTGGTGTCGGCAGAGGATCCAGATCTGGGGAGAATTCCGACAATCTTTGTAGGTGTGTCGGCAGGCCGTCGACTTCCATCTTCCTCCCTTGTTTCTTCCATTAAGGTAGGCATTCTTAACCAAAACTCGATCATGATATAGGAAATTGATCCTCTCGACGAGATCTATCCATTGGGACTGAAAGCCCCAATTTTTATCAGGTGTGTAGAGAGCAGTCGAGGCTTTTCTGAAGGGTATTCTAGTTCGTTCTTCATATCTAGCACGTTTTTCAATCTCCGATTGAGGTAGGTGTAACAGACCAAACTTAAATTAACTTATATGATATGATAAGCATGATGTTAGCTTTCATTTAACATAGAAAGCCCTATGTTTCATGAAGCATGTGTAGAGAATTTCTGTTTATAGTAACAGCATGTTTTAGACCTAGTTTGATGTGTTCATCCGAAGTGATTTATGATTTCGAAGTATTGATCTTGATCCACATGAACCATATCTTATGTGGTTGGATTCACCATCGCAGTAGCTTTCATTTGAGCCAAGAAGCCCCAAATTCCATTCTGTATGTAGAGAGAATTTAACGTTTTAGTCACAACATGTCAGAATTAGGGTTTCTTGTGTTCTTACCTTAATAGACCTCGATTCCAGCAATTGATCATGCAATTGACCTTGCAGATAGGTAGAGTTTTGTATTAGCTTTCCATTGATACCAAAATCCCCTTATTTGGAGTCCAATTGCATTAGTTATGATCATTTTAGTGTAACCCTATCCAAACCCTAGTTCCCGGCGTTCACCGGACGCGGCAGGGATGACCGGAGACGACCCAGAGATGGGCGGTCTTACGATAGACCGTCCAACTCCAGCCCACCTTTTGACCAATTTTGACCCTAGCATGCCCCTAGTTGAACGGTTTTTCAGGAACCACTCATCCCAGGATGAACGGTTCGTCAGGAACCACATATCTGGATGAAAGGTCCAGACTGGACCACATATACATAAACGGCCCTGCTCTGGCCGCACAACCCAGGGATGGGCGGCCCTCCCAGGACCGCCCAACCCCTTGGGCAGCCCAGACAGAGCCGCCCAACACCTTGGGCGGCCCAGACAGAGCCGCCCAACCCTTGGGCGGCCAAGGGAGAGCCGCCCAACTCCCTGAGGCCTGTTTGAAGCCCGTTCGCCCCCTGTTCAGCCCAGTAGATGTACGGCCCTTTAGCAACCGTTTATCTACCCAGTAATTGACTTAGTAATTATTATGATGCATCCATTTTAGTGTCATAATGACAATTTATAATTAGAAACCCATGGACGGCCCCTGAGGAACCGTCCATCTCCCTGTGTCACAGAGTGACCCCTGTTCGGCCCCGGAATGCCCAGTAAGTTGTACGGTCCATATAGAACCGTTTATCCCCACAGAGAGTGACTTAATTTATGTTCTAATGCATTCATTTGCATGTCATTAAGGGTAATTAGTGAAATAGAAACCCATTTAATAACTGTTTAAATATGCAACTAAATTTCTGATTATTGCTTGTCATTCGTGCCTATGCGACTTACGCGAACTCGTTATCATCTTAAATTGTTTTCTTGGCATCTTGGATTAATATATAGCCTAATCCCTGTTAAATTAGCTTGGCATTAGGATTAATATGACTGTTAACTTGCTGTTTACTTCTGTACTACAGTAGAACATCATGTTTAACTTTCCCACTTCACGCGACGCCGATTGGCCGATTGGCCGATTGGCCGATTAGCGTGCTAGTTTCGGTTCTACCCCCGGAAACTCTATCCGACAGTCTTACCGTCATCTCAGAACATCATTATTATCATGATTAGAATCTGTTTAACACCAGCATACCCTGTTTTTTTGAGCTTAAACCACTGGTTTAAGTCTTGGATCAAATCGGACGACGAGAGGCATGCACGGTTATCATGTGACCGCATAACCTCTTAGGCGGCCCGATCGTGACCGTATATCTTTATACGGCCCAGTATGGACCGTATATCTCGTTCTTGGGCCTTAATGTCTTCTGGACATGAGCGGCCCATATTGCACTGTTCTTACCTTAGGGCGGCCTACTGTCAGCCGTTCTTTTCTTGACTTCACGGGCTGAGTTTCAGTCCAGTTCCTGTACGTACGGTTCTGTATGAACCGTATATATCCATGGAGCGGCTCTGTTACGACCGCACATCTCTTGGAGATGAGTTTCACCGTGTTTGTACTCTTGAATCCAAGGACAAGGTTAGTCCTTTAAATCTGAACTTATGACAGAAATTCCTCTGATTAATTGGCCATTAAAATTGATTGAATGTCTGGACGGATGGGACGTTGGGCCCAGTAAATCAATGCCATCGCATCATAAGGGCCCGGTCTGGTCCTGGGGAGAGCGCCCAAAAGTTAGTGAGCCCATGGGATGTTAATGACAAGGTGGGGCATTGCACCGAAGTACTTGCCTGAGTGTTGGCGTCTATGACAAATGTATCTTGTTACTTGTTACTTGATCATACTTGGTTAATGTTTAAATCACTTGCTTGTTGGCCAATTCCTTATTACTATATCATTGTTATATCTCTTGTTATATCTCCTGTTGTAAATTCTTGTATTTGTTATCCTTGATAATCATTATCAATTGTATATTTCTTGACCTTGCAAGATCTCGTTATTACCGTTGTTTATTGCATTATCGTTTGTAGCATGATATTTTGAAAATATAATTAAACTGTTAATCACTTATACATGTCTGTTATTTCCTACTGAGCGTCAGCTCACACCCCATTGTTTCCCCCTTTCCAGGCTTCTCAGGTGACGCGCTTACCGACGGGGAGGGGCAGGAGTGATGTCTTGAGTGTATCAGTTCTAGTGTGTTAGCGGTGTGCTTATTGTTAGTTGTGTTTGGAGATCATTTAGTTTCAGTTTGTTGTTGAGTCTTAGTGGTTGTTATTCCATGTTGTATTAAGTTGCCTTTGAGATTACTGTATCAGTTTGGTTGTTAATGATCATTTAGTATTTCCTTTCCATAGCACTTGTGTATTTAGATTAGTTCTCTCTCTTTCCTGCTTGCCTCTGACTGTACGTCCCGATATTTCCGCCTTGTTCGGGGCGTGACATAACTGGTATACGGCTTTATTCTTGAATGGTGTCCCGTTGTCGGACACTATGCGACTGGGAGTACCGAATCGGTATATGATGTTGTGCCGAACGAATCTAGCAACGATTTCGCCGGTGACCTCTCGTAAAGGTAGGGCCTCCGCCCAACGAGAGAAATAGTCAGTGGCGGCCAAGATGTTATTATGGCCCTTGGAAGATGGCGGAAAAGGCCCCGCAATGTCCATGCCCCACTCAGCAAATGGCCAGGTAGGGGCTGTAGGACGCAGTGGGTTAGGAGGCCTTTTAGGCACTGGGCCAAAGGCTTGGCATTGATGGCATGTACGGCATACTGGATGCAGTCTGCATACATGGTTGGCCAGTAGAAGCCTTTGAGCTAGATGTTGTGCTTCATATGATCCCCGGCCTGGTGCGCACCGCACAATCCGGAGTGAACTTCCAGCATGACGGCTCATGCCTCGGCGAGGGAGACGCATCTCAGGAGAATTGACTTGTCCTTCTCGTGGACGAGCCGATATAGGGAGTCGCCGATCAGCTCATAGGAGGTTGCTCGACGTAGTAGCTGGACCCTTTGAGCTCGGTCAGGAGGGAGCCAACCTTTCTTGAATTTGATGATGGGCACACGCCAATCATCCTCTTCTGGAGGCGCACTCTGGCCAAGGTCGTGGACCTCGTAGATGGTGAGGTCGGCGTTGCCTTCGAGTGAGCTCAACATCAGCCTTCTATGTTTGATGACGATGTCGACCGGGCCCTCGGGCGGAAGCTTGATGGCCGCAGCCAGTTTTGCTAAGGCATCCGCCTGAGCGTTGCTTCTTATGGGAATGTGATTTATTTCGAAGAAATAGAACTTCTGGGTTAGTCTGGTAACGGCGGTGTGGTACGGAACCAACTCTGGCTTCCGCACATCGTAAATGCCGGGGACCTATCGGACTATCAACTGGGAGTCCCCGTAGGCCTTGAGGCATTTAATGCCCATGTGGAGAGCCATCTGGAGCCCAATGAGTAGAGCTTCATACTCGGCTTCGTTGTTAGTCAGGGATTTCATGAGGGCACAAGAGTTGTACAAAACTCCGCCCTGAGGAGTCAGGAAAATAATGCCGGCACCTGCCGTAGTAGTTGGATCCTGGTTGCTCCGGGTGATCCCTCGGGAAGCACCGTCGAAGTAGAACTCCCAGCAAGGTACGCTGGTTGTGAGAGCGCTTGGCTGCCAATAATGCAAGACATCTCCGCTCTGTTCAACTAGTTGTTGTGATTGAGCAACAGTGGTTGTGAGAGCACTTTGCTGCCAATAATGCAAGACATCTCCGCTCTGTTCAATCGGTTATTGCGATTGAGTAGCAAGGGACTCCTCGTCCGGGAGCTCCGAGTTGAAGGGTGAATCATCTGGCACTGGATGGGATGCCAAGAATTCAGCCATACCCTGTCCCTTAATTGCTTTTTTGGGGACATAAGTGATGTCGTATTCCATCAACAGGAGAGCCCACCTTCCCAGTTTGCCTGAGAGGATAGGTCGCCGAAGGAGATACTTCAGGGGGTCGTGCTTAGATATAAGCTCGACTTGTTGGGACAGGAGGTAGTGCCATAGCTTCTTAACTGCGAACACTAAGGCCAAGCATACCTTCTTCATGGGGGAGTAGCGGTACTCGGCACCGATTAACTTTCGGCTGAGGTAATAGAGGGGTAACCCTTTACCTTTTTCATTGATTTGTGCCAACAGAGCTCCTAGCGAAGCGTCCATGGCGGCAATATAAAGGATGAGGGGTTTACCCTTGATTGGTGCCCCCAAGACTGGGGGAGTAAGGAGGTACTCCTTGATTTGCTCGACCGCTTCGCATTCCGAGTCCCATGTAAATGGGGCGTCTTTCTTCATCAGTTTGCTGAAAGGCGCGCACCGACCGGAGAGGTTAGAGATAAACCTCCAAATGTAGGTCAGCCTCCCCTGGAAGGACCTGAGTTCAGTGATGTTGCTGGGCGGTGGGAGCTCCCAGATTGCTTTGATCTTGCCGGGATCCACCTCAATTCCTCGGTACCTAACGACAAAGTCGAGAAATTTGCCAATGGAAACGCCAAAGGTGCATTTCAGGGGGTTCATCTTGAGCCCATATTGTCGGAGACGCTCAAAGACTTGGCGGAGGTCGCACAAATGGTCTTCTCACCTTTTGGTCTTGACGATGAGGTCGTCGACATAGCATTCGACGATGTTGTGCAGCATCTCTTCGAATATTTTGGTCATGGCCCTTTGGTAAGTGGCACCGGCATTCTTCAGACCGAAGGGCATGCGCTTGTAGTTGAAAATCCCCTTAGGGGATCTGAAGGCTATGTGGTTCTTGTCTTTAAGGGACATCCGGATCTGGTTATAACCGGACGACCCATCCATAAAAGACAGGGCTTCATGACCCATGGTCATATCGACCATCGTTTCTGTAATTGGGACTGGGAAGTCGTCCTTCGGACAGGCTTTGTTAAGGTCCCGGAAGTTGATGCAAATGCGGACCTGACCATTCTTTTTCTTGACTGGAACTATGTTGGCAAGCCAGATCGGGTAGATGCATGGCTCGATGAAGTCGACCTCCGCCATTTTATGGACTTCGGCCGAGACCTGGAGCTCTAGCTCATGGCGTATGCGCCGCTGAGGTTGCTTGACAAGAGCAACTGAGGGAGAAATGGCTAGATCATGCTCCGCTACAGAGGGATCTAGCCCTGGCATCTCCTTGTATGTCTAGGCAAAGCAGTCCTTGTATTCAAGCAAGAGTTGCTTGTAGTCTTGCTTCTCTACCTCGGTAAGGAGAGCACTAACGAATGTGGGCTGTGGGGCTTCATCTTCGTCCAGGTTGATCTCAACAAGATCGTCGACGATCGCCTGGCCGCCGTCCTCCAGCTCAGGAGGAGCGGGTTGGAAGTCGATGAAATCCTCATCTTCGGTGTCGGCTTCGCACATTCCCTGGTTCTCGATGCCACTAGTTGATGCCGATGGGACTGGAGAGTGGTTGTTACTGGGATCCGCCGATGATTGGTTCGGGTCACCGGCTCCTGGCCAGCAGTTGTCAACTGGGGTTGCTGAGGTTTCTCCGGAGTTGCTTGGCTGAGCTGGCGATCTTTCACAGCTAAAACCAGCAAGATCCCCCCCTTAGGAGGGTTTATTGAACTGGGTCCCCCGACTGGCTGAGAGACCGGAGGAGCTTCTCCTGCCCCTTTGTCTCGGCAGGGGGGAGAAGAAGGTTCCCCGACGGCTTGAGCCGGGGTTCTGGCTTTGGCGGAGATCGGGATCAGAATTTCCTCTCCCTCATCCCCGGAGTTGTCGAATTTGGCTTCGACTCTTGTTTGGTCATCGGCTGGTTGTGCCAAGCCTATGACGTTGACTGCATAGTGGACGTGAAAGTCCGGGTCTTGGTCATAGCCAAGTCCCCTGGTATCCTTATGGAAGGACGGGGGTTGCCCCCAGCCTTGGAAAGGAGTCCACAGCTGATGAAAGTATCTTTGCGGTGCAGGAGTTTGCCACAGGAGAATGTGTTGCTTCAAACACATTTCTTGAATATGCGGCGACAGGTCGCCCCACACCTGAACTGTTTCAGGGGTATCATCGGCTCTTCTGGGCCAGCCGAAGTCGTCATCTGGCGGGGCTTGAGGGACCATGTCTCCTTTATAGAAGACAATGGGTTTGTCCCTGTTAGCCTTCCTCTTGTTCCGGCGTTGTCGCTTGAAGGTAACAATGAATGTCGTCAGCGACTCGACACTGTGCTCCTCGGATGCACATGGTAGCTGGATGCAATATGGTGGCAAGCATATACTCTTGCCGATGGCTCGGCTAATAAGATTAGCCTCGAAGTCGATCTGGCGCCTCTCAGGGTGATCTGGGGTTGACTTGGAGCCGAGGCGCAGCCGATGAAGCTTGTCCTTTTTCTCGTCAACAGAGAAGAGATCATCATCATCTTCCTTTGAGAGCCAGCCGTTGCTTTTGCTTTTGATCATGGGGTATGGACTAATCCCCTTGAAGTAGAGCACAGCGTCAGCCAGGTTGCACTCTACCGGTGTGAATGGCGACAGGTCTGTAAAGACCTTATGTTGCTCTCCGTCCTTGGCATACTTGATGCATTGGTGGAGAGTCGATGGGACGACCCAATTTTCATGGAGCCAAGGTCTGCCCAGTAGCATCTTATAAGATGTGTTGGAGTCGATGATGTAGAATGTCACCTTGGAGGTGAAATCATCGAGCACCAGATCGACGTCCACCCGGCCGAGGACGTCCTCGGTGTTCTGGTTAAAGCCGGATATTTTGACCGCTTGAACCTTTTGGAGGAACGGGGTCAGATATAGAGACTTGAATGTCTTGAGCGGCATGATGTTAACAGCGGCACCATCATCCCCCAGGATCTGGTTCACATCATGCCCGTTGATCTTTCCCTTCTTGTAGAGAGGGCGATTGTGGCACGGAGGGGAGAGCAGCATGTCTTTCTCCGTGAAGGAGATGGCGGCTGAGAAGGCGCCATAGGCAGCCGCCTTCATTTTCGTGGCATGTGCTTCATAGATTTCTGGCTCTTGGAGTATCTTGATAAGGGTCTCCCTTAGGTCCTTACTCCAAGCAATGGCTTCCCAAGTTGAAATACTGGCGGGGACATGCTTCATCTGGTGGAGGACCTTCCGGTCGGCCCGGGCTCGAGCATCCTCCAGAGAGGGTAGTATGTCAGGCTGAACCTTCAGCGAGCTGCCGTGCTGTTCCCTGTCGGGAAGTTGCACTGCCTTGCCCTTACCACCGGGATCAGACTGATTTTGATCGCCAGCGGACTCCTGGAATAGGGAAGCCAATGACGGCTCTTCTGGGGGTGACTGGCGGGCTGGCTCATCCTTGCCGGACGGTCCCGCTTGTTCTGCTGTAGAAGCCAGTACTGGCGCAGGAGCTGGGAGGCTGGTAGTGGCCTCATCAAAGTCAGAAGGATCAAAAATACTGGGTCTGCCCCGAATTTCTACTTCCGAGATGGGAGCCTGTTCCTCTCCTCGAAAGAGGATAATTCGCTCCGGGTCGAAGGTTGATGGAGAGATGGGTAGCTCGGGGATTCTCCCACGGCCTCTACCGCATCCCCGGCCACGACCTCGGCCACGACCGATGTGTTCTGGAGCTGGCTATAGCCCAAGAGGGGCAACAGTTCTTTGTCTTGTCCTGGAGGCTACTGGCTCGCCTCGCCGAGAAGCGTTGATATTGTCAGGAGGTAGGATGGCCACCATGTTGCAGGTGCAGCACCGAAGCATTTCTTCCAGCTGCTCCGTGGTGATCTCCTTGTCTTTATAACACAAGGAGAGCTCATTAGGGATCACGAGTCTTTCGCCGTCCTTGAGCTTTTGGATCATCTCCTTGACCCAATTTCTGAGGCAGGCTCGCTTCTGCATCTCTTCCCATGGGATGTAGCTGTCGAGTGGGAGCGCCTTGGTAGGATGAGGAGGAACGTATTCCTCCAGGTCGTCAATGAGCCGCTGGAGCCTTTGGAGAGGCGTTGGCTCGACTGGGGATTGTAGGGCAGCCGCTTGTTCAGCTTGTTTCTTGAGCCACCTTCTGAGGTTCTTCCTCCTATTTCTCTCTTGTCTCTTGGCGATAGCAGTCTCCAAGGGAGTAGGAGGAAGAGGTGCTGGAGCCGGAGTTGATAAATCCTGATGAGGATATCTCTGATCTGATAGCTTTGTAGGGCGAGGTCGATGACTCTTCCTCACCCGGATTTCGATCCAGGCGCCTTCCGCTTGTTGTATTGGGAAGGTGGCGTTAATCGCCTGCTCGATCACCTCGAGCGGCAATTCCTGGTACGCCGGAATGCTGGGACTGGCATCCGGAGATGTATGCGTGATTTGATGCCTTAGCCGCGGTGGCGACAGGGGCCTACGAGGAGTCGGTAGGCTAGTGCGGGCGTCCGAAGACGTGTGCGCGGTTTGATGCCTTAACCGCGGTGGCGACAGCTTTTGTTGAGGAGCGGGGTGAGAGACATGCTGGTTGTCCTGCTCCTTAGTCTTGCCTTTGTGATCATGCTGAGGGCTGGGTCTGGCGATGACTGACGGCGTCGTGAGACATTGTTGCTCTACACAGTTATCCCGACTCTGCGGACTGGCTAAGCCTTGTGGCGGTGGGCCCGCAACTTGAATTGAAGCCACTGAAGACTCCGAAGATGCCTTCTTTATACTTTGAATTGTGTCGATAGGTAGGTGGAGAGGACCTGAGGCGGAGGTAGGACGGGAGGATGACGAGAGAGAGCTGAAGAGCCCGTCGTCGTCTCGCCCACCAGAACATCCTCTCGGCTGAGAAGGACCCAGAGGAGCATCGCAGTGTCTTCTTCAGGGAAAGGGAGAGACTTCAGCTCCCGCCAGGACCACCAGCGTGTGACCGAAGTGGCTGGGGTTGGCTGGCTAGGTGCTGATGTCTGGGAGCCCGAAGGGGCTGGAGGAGCAGGGGAATATATGACGTTGACCGAGAAGTTGGTCGGGTCTGTCTCTTGACTGGTATCCTGCTCTCTACGTCTCCGCAACCGCTCGAGCGCCTCTTGGTTTTCCGTCCGGAACTCGAGCCATTCTGGAGGATGCCAGTAAGGTAGCCCGTTCCCATTTCCTTGAGGGGAGTCTGGCTGCTCTGGCGCATCCCTAGCGATGCTTAGGGTCTCTTCGACAGCTTGTCAAAGCCTGACGAGCGACATGGAGTTTCCTTCCGCATCGATCTGCTCCCATTGGATCTGTTCCTGGATGAGGTGTTGAACTTCCTCTCAAGACTCGATTGGGTGGCAGATCCTGGCGTGGAAGGGGCAGTATTGGGGGTGACTACGATCCCAATGGGTGTAGCCGGTAGGTGAGTCGCGGGGCATGATTTGCCCCCTCTCGACGAGGATATCGAAGAGACGTTGGGTTCTCTCTCTGGGGAAGGAGAGAGGTCTCCGATCGTGCCAGGGCCTCCACCCTGGGTACCAGATCGAACATTCCCTTCGATCAGCCATGGGCTCCTCTGTCTCGTCATCAGAGAGAGAGAATGCGGCCATCATGTGGATGACATTGGCTGAAGGGTGAGCCACGCATGCTGCCTTAGCTGTCCTGGCCCACGTATGTGGCTGCAGGGGATCAACGAGACCACTATTCATTTGGACAAGACCGTCTCGGATCAGCTTCTGCGCCTGAGTCTTGAAGACGTAACAATCTTCAATTGAATGACCCAGCATGCGATGGTATAGGCAATAACTGGGATCGTCGGTCTTCAGAGCCTCGTCCGGCTTGCGGATTTCGGGTAGTTCGACGATCTTCTGAGCCATGCAGAGGTTGAAGAGCATCTTCGTATGTTCCTTCTTGATGGAGAAGGGTGTCTTCATACGCTCCGAGATGGAGGGAGCGGTCGGCTTGTCTGCTGGCTTTTTGTCAGAGCCACTGGACTCGGCTTCCTTACTGGCTTTGACAGTAGGGGTGAATTCTATGATATTCACCTCCTTACCAGACTGGCGTTCTCGCGCTTGCTTACCCTTGGCTGTGATATAGCCCGGGTTATCGGCGAAGAACATCTCTATTTCAGCGACCGTCGAATTGAGTTGGTCGAAACCTTTGATATTGGTGCCGAGAAGTTTTTCGCTGACCTCAGCCGCCAGACCTCGACGACATATGGTGATGGCATCCTCTTGAACGGGCGGATTGACACACCTCATGCTAAGGTCTTGCCATTTCTTTATGAAGTCGAGGGCACCCTCCCCCTTTTTCTACCGGAGAGAATAGAGTTCAGCTAGGGAGACCCTTCGCTCGGCCGTTTGAAAGCGGTCGAGAAATTTCTTCTAGAGATCGGCCCAGTCGATGACCGAGTTGGGCTTTAGACGGGAATACCATTGGAAGGCCGTTCCCGTGAGCGAAGTGGAGAAGTAGCGGAGGAGATATGATTCGTCCAACGCTAACTCGCCCATGGTCGTAACGTAGTAGGCCAAGTGTTCATGTGGCGACCCCTGCTCATCGAACTTTTGCAGCTTCGGGGGCTTGGAGTATTCTGAGGGAAGCTTTTTCAGCTGGTGGTGAAGCAGGTAGGGCACACTGTAGAGATCCAAGGTGACAGCCCCTTCACCATACTGGGCGAGCTTTGTCTCGATGATGCGCTCGATCATCTGGCGTTGCACCAGGAGGTTTTCTGGCATTGGCGTATTGGAGGCTCGTGGCTGGACCTCAACCGGAGGCGTGCCAAACCCAGTTGCCAACGGGTTCGGGCAATCGCCGGTGAGGGGTTGGCAGCATCGCGGGCCGTCGGGGGTACCGGTGCCTCGGCCTGGGGCCCAGCAGGCTGCTGAGGATGAAGGTCTCGTTCCTGGAGGAGCTCTTGCAAGAGGGCCTTCAAGTGCTGGTTCTCCTTCATAAGAGTATCAAGGGTCACTTCTTGAGCCTCGTTCACAGGCGGGTCATTATTTACCTGCTCTGCGTTGATAGGAGGGTCGCGGTCTTCCACCGGGACTTCTTCCACACGTTCTGATGCCCGCGGCCCAACAGAAGTGCCGATATGACCTGTTGGAGGAGGCGGTGGAGCCTGATGGCGCGGCCTCCTGAAGTGGGACAGAGGCTGGTTCAAGTCGTCAGACTGGGTGTCCAGCTGGTGTCCGGTGGTGTAGCACGTGAACACTCAAACCGCATCACTGATGAACCGGGCCGTCCGCTTCCTTCGCGGGTGTCGCTCAGGGCGGACAGGTGTCCCTAGTCGGTCAAAGATCGAGATGCATTGCGGAGGGGGCTCACTCCCGATGTCAGCCGGAGGAGAACCCAGGATAGGTTGTTGGAGGGCCTGAGAACGGGCTCGCCTTTGCCTCCACTTGCTCGTGCGGGGACATTGGGCGGCTGGACGTCGTTAGATGATGCTACTGTGAGGCTAGTTGCATCCCGTCTGATGCCGCGTCTAAGAGCTCAGACGGGGTTTCTGATATGCGCCCTTCGAACGGCTTGAGCTTATTCTGGGGTAACCCAGATTCTTCTCAGGTCAGTTTGTTGATCTCCCTTATCGCCGCTTCTCTAACGAGTTATCTTGGGAGGCTGTGTGCCTAGCTGCGGTGGGTGCCCCCAGACTACTGCCGAGGGACCCGCCCCTTTGAGCTTTGCCCCGTCCTCTCATGTTTGACGCAAAAGCTCAAAATGATTTGAGGTGGGGATGGTGGGAATGGTCCGTTCCTGGGGCATGATTGGTTCACCCCCGTCGAGACGGATCCGCAAGTCACCGACAAGAACCGTCTTGCCGGAGTTGCTGGTTACATCAACGAGTCGCCTGCCTCTGCGGCCATGGCGACGCTTCTTCTAAGGAGCTGAGGAAGACTCCGCCCCAAGATGATATACCGAGAAGACCCAGCCTGGAGCGACCGGCAGCGTGAAGCCGCCCATCTGAAGTGCTGGGATCGGCCCCCGGGGTAAGTAACCCGCGCCGGGAGTCGATGGCTGGGTAACTCGGGTGTAAGCCCTCGCCCGCGCCAATAGGAGTGTTGCCGATGCTCTAGACGGCACTCTTGCACCGGAAGGCGATGTCGTTGGAAGTGCTGGGGTGCCGACTTCCCTGGGTCGAGGACCCGTGGTAGGTGCCGACGTAGTCTGGACTCAGGTCGGGGTGCCTGAAGAAGGTACTGAGGAGCGTCGCCCCCTGAGTGGAAGGCCCACGGAGAGGGCCGGTTCAACTGGAGCTCGGGACTGGGGCCCCGAGTGTGATACTGGAGAGCCGTGAACTCGGAGCTGAAAGCCCATGTCGGGTGTTGGCTTTGCCGGGATTCGGGGTCGAAAACCCGATGCAGGTGCTGAGGAGCCGTAGACCCGAGGCTGAAAGACCGTGTCGGGTGCAGGCTTTGCTGGGGCTCGGGGTCGGAAACCCGATGCAGGTGCTCAGGAGCCGTAGACCCGGGGCTGAAAGCCCGTGTCGGGTGCCAGCTTTACAGGTCCTCGGGGTTGGAAACCCGAGGGGGATGCTGGGAAGCTACGGACCCGGGGCAGGAGCCCGTGTTGGGTGCCGGCTTGGCTGTGGCTCGGGGTTGAGGACCCGAAGAGGATGCTAGGAAGCCGCGGACCCGGGGCAGGGAGCCCGTGTTGGGTGCCGGCTCGGCTGCGGCTCGGGGTTGAGGCCCCGAGGAAGAGGCTGGGATGGTGACTGAAGTCTGGGGCGTGGGGCCTGTGTTGGAGCTCGGACGAGGCTGGCCTCGAGAGCTATCACTCACCCGGGCCGACGTTGATCTAGGGGCCCTGTAGGGGCCAGTGGTGACAGTCCTGCGCTCGGCGCTCAGGCGGGACACCGGCACTGGAAGTGCGTGTGGTGCATTGGCCACAGGAGCCAATGGAGAAATCGGA
Organism: Amorphophallus konjac; assembly: GCA_022559845.1. Taxonomy (NCBI): domain Eukaryota; kingdom Viridiplantae; phylum Streptophyta; class Magnoliopsida; order Alismatales; family Araceae; genus Amorphophallus; species Amorphophallus konjac. Next base: position 393,876,717 of record CM040120.1, on the reverse strand, counting down.
GTTGGCTGAGGAGCAGCCATAGGGATCACACCGAAGAAGTAGGGTGATCCAATGACCGGGGCAAAGCTGCCGAAAGCGATCGGCATCGCCAAGTAGCCCACCCGGGCATGTGTGGCAATGACATTGGGGCCATAGGTGACGGCCGCCATAGTTGCTGGGATGCTGAGTGCTGCGGAGGCGACGGTCGCTGACTGTCGCCGAGAGCGGTCCGCCTATCGGAACGTGAACCGAGAGCCGTTGGAGAATGCGTGCACGAGTACCCTCCTCTACCACTCCTGCAAGGACAGGGAAAGGGCACCGGGCTTCAGGGATGGCACATACTTTTCTTCAGCAAAAGGAAGGAAGGTGGGAGACGTCCCACCGGGTGTGCCATCCTCTTTGTTCGCGCGCGGGTTTTTATGCCGATTACCGGGGTGAAGGAAGGGATACAGCGGGGAAGGAAAATACGGGAGTTTGATGTATCTCGGGTATCCTCCTTACGGGTGCATGCCTCTCACGGCGGTATGGGCACTCTCCTTTTGCGGAAAGTCGGGAAGTAGGCGATTGCGGGAATCATGTACAAGACGTCTTTCCCCACCGGCCGCAAGCAACCAGTGTTTATTTACATCGGATTGAATCTGAATACCTTCATTCCATGCTGAAGAGAAGTCTGTATATGTGTCTGAAGCCGTGGGTGGAGGGCTAGGGGGCATTCAGAAGCTAGGGGTGCACGTTGGACTGAGGGGCGTTTACTAGAGTTAGGGTGTTGGGTACGGATGCCGAGTGGTGTAGGTAGGAAGCTGGGGGCCCGAATGCGGGCACATGTATTTTTACTGGCTTTATGATGAGCCACATGGGCTTTACAAGCGGGCCTTAATGGGCCAAAGTACAACTGGAGCAAGCCGCGGGACAATTCTGACACTTGGGTCGGTCCCCGGGTCATTGCGTGATGAAGCAGATATCCGCGTGTTCTACAGGGACTCTTTACAGAGGAGTTGGTGTAGGTCCGACTGCCTTGGTGGCTTGAGCGGACACAGACTGGCATCTGGCAGAGATCGGACGCGGGTCGAGGTGAGCGGTCGGGTCCGGGTCTCCGGGCGGCGAGTGTTGTCATGCTGGAGAGTCGAGGTCAGCCCCGAGACTATGATTCCCGGGCTAGGGGTCTGACTAGACTCGATTAGTCAATCTGAGGGGTCGACGACCGACTGGGAGGTGAACGGTGGGCATGCGGTGCTGGGTTGAGGCTTGACACGGCATTGTGAACTGCCATTCGTTACCTTCGTAAGTTGATGTACACGGGCGGACCCGGGGTGCGGGCGTATTTGTCGTTGGCATAGTCATATTACATGCGGCGGGGATGGACTTGGTGTAAGATGGCAAGACACCGCGTGAGGGGAGTACGTGAGACATACCCTCGTCGTGTGCGAGCCGACTAGCAAGCTAAACGCGCACGCACTTGTCTTCCTGCGTTCCCGACCCTTGCCGAAAGCCTCGGTGATGGGAATCGACGCCGAGCATGTACATTTTCATTTGCATTTATGTCCTTTTAGTTTGTTTTCATATCCTTGGGAAAGTATATGCGCAATTATACGGCTTTGTAAGCCAATGCGTCATTCCCACAGATTGTGCGGGTTTCTACGTAATTTGTCAGTAGGACCAGCAAGGGGGCCCTCAGCCCTTTCCCATTGGTCCATGTCACTCATGTGGGGCTGGTCAACCATCCTAGGTGGCCATCTAGAAGGGTTGAATGTCAAATGCCACATGGGTAGACAAGTGGATTAAAAATTCAAAGGTAGGCTACCTACCTCACCTACCTTGTCCCCCCATTAGAATTAATTAGGAATTTCATTTTTTTATTTTATTTGGATAAAATATGAAGTCCCTTAAATGCCCCTCCAGATCCTAGATCTAAGGGTATTCATGGTCTTTTTTTATTTATTATATAAGTCATGTATTTCTATTATTCTAGAATTAATGAAAGGAGAAAAAGTATTGTGCAAGAGCCCCCCCCTTGAGTGAATTTCGACCTCCCCTCTCTCTCCCTCTAGTTTCTTCATCCCCAACCCCCATTCTAGAGTGATATCTCTCTCCCCTCTATCTCCGGTGATCATCTGTGTCGCCGCCGCCGCCGTTCGTGCCGCCTACGAGCCGCCACGGAGCCATCGTCAAGGTTCTGTCCTGCTGAACAGAGGTGACTTCCATGAATTCTTTCTATCAGCCACGAGCTCAGATGGATTTGAAATTTTGAGGGTGTGCTCTTACCTTGAATCCCCACCTCCACCTAGATTTTCATGTCCAAACTCCTCCATTTAGTAATTTTCCATTTTCGTGCATCTTTCATTCCCAGATCTGTTTTGTCTCTGTCTACAGTGACAGCAGCCCGGTGTTTCTCACCTCCGACCCTCTTTTTGATTTTTCCAAACCCTCCCAATTTTACTGGGAGTTTTGTCCATCATCCCCTACATCCACCATTTTTATTGATTTTTTTATCCGCCATCTATCTATTTTTAAAAATTCGTGTTCTATCTTAGCTACAGTGCTTTCAGCCCATTTCCAGATCCGACCCACTTCCAGTTCAAAAATCCTATCAATTCGTAACCACATTCAAACTTGTCCAAAATATTTTTCCGTTTTCCTAGCTTGATTTTCTACAACTTTTCTGAAGACCACCACTTCAGATTCGGACGTTCACATATCGGTCAAAGGCAGTTCTCAGAGAATAGCCCTGCAGATCTGAGTGTTCGGCTACTGTACAATAGAAAGTTGTAAATTCATTAAAGCCCAGATCCGTGCAGATCCAGGCCATATCTCTAGTCCTAGGTTGAAGGATTTGAAGTTAGCTTTCCAACAGCGCCAGTCTCGTGTCGATCTGACATCGGGCCTGATCGCAGCGCCCGTTCTCGCCGGGATGCGCGCTGAAAACCAGAAGTTGCACATCTGTGACCGGTTATTCCGACCGGTGCCGATCGGAGCCGCCCGGCCTCTGGCCGGTGAACCAGCGCGCCTCCACTCCAGGGAGCGCTCATCCATGCATCCACCACCACAGCGGTGCCACCGGGTCCCACACGGCCCCTCCGGACAGCAAGTGGGCCCCACAGGTGCGAGTACGTGTGCGGCCGAAGCTACGCGAGAAGCCACCCGTCAATCCGAAATCGGTCCTCCCGGACCCCATTGTGTCGCCCTTTACCTCCCTACGTGGAGTGGGCTGTAACTCATTGCTGTAATCTTTATGTATTAACTGTCCCGGGAGTACGACTTCGGCCGGTTCCGTCGTTCCCACGCCGAGCGCGTGGAGGTATCGTATTCGCTCCTTGCTTGCATTTCGCTTATTTCCATATATGCTTGTTTATGCCACTGCTAGAGAGCATGTTTTAGGACCTAGCTCGCTATAATTTCATATCACCGCTGTTGCGAGAGAGTGAGCGAGACTGTCCCGTGACCCGATCCGGGCACAAGTGAGAGCCGATCACCCTAGCTCATTGCCGGTTTTTCAACCGTGCACATCCGACGCTTCCCTCTTTAAGGGACGATTGCGAGCTTGTCGTGTCCGTGGTCTCGTCCCGCATCAATTTGGTATCAGAGTGAGGTTGAGTCTAGGGTGTCAAAAAAAAAGGCGTCATTTACGTCTAGTCATTAGTCATTGTCTACGTCATGTTTAGGGTCATCATTATTTTAAAACAAAAAAAAGTGTCTTTTGGGTCGCATTTGCATACCATTAGTCGGTATATAAAAAGGTGTTGTCCGAACGTTAGGCTACGCCTATCAGAAAGACCGCACACTTGCGCGAGTGATCTTTGGATCGATTAACTCCGCCACGTACCGAGTCTTGGTTTACGTCTAGGGTCCTTAGTGTGCATGCATTCCAAACTTGCATAGTCGGTCTAGTGTCTTGTCACCGTGCGTATGCATGTCCATGTCCGCTACCCATGGCCGTTCTCTAAGACAACACATCCGAGTGGTCAACCTTTGTGGCCAAAGTCAATGTCCTCATGGACCGAGCCCTTGGTTTTACCCCTCTCACTATGAAAGTCGCTCTACCCAACGAGTCTACAACGGAACTCCATTTCACCGATAGGGAGTCGGATAATTGGGTTTCTCTTGACATCGTGGAGTCTCTCTCCAAGATAGGCGAGATTGTCCGCGATGGTGATTTTGCTTGTGTTGAGTTCTATAAGAGGATCAGCTCTGTTCTCTACACCGATGGCACATGGTGCAGGATCGGCACACTTGCTGGTTCATGCATCATTTTAGGGCAAACATGGTTAGGAGAACGAAGAGCCAATCTTGACTGGGGCAAGAGGACTCGCACCTTATACCCACCTTACCTACCCGGCAAGATCACCCTCACATGTCCAGCCACCAACCCCAGCGGCCCACTCTACATTCGGAACCATTATGCTTGGAGCCGTCTCACCCCGAGCCACCCGTGTTTCTTACGGGAACGCTATACATCGCCGAGCCACTTTTTAGTTAGCTCAAGGATGGCTTGGTCCCATCTCCCTTTCCATCCATGGACCCCATCCTCCCTTTAGTGCCGGTCAACTCCTTCCATACCACATTTCGATCTAGTCACCATGTTGACACATTGGACGATCTTGTCATGGGATTAGATTCACAATGGAAGTTGACACATCTTTTGGCGCGAGGCTTTGACCAACCCGCTAGTCTTAGCTTCACCCATCCGGCCTTAGGGTCCATTACCTCCGTGTGCACCGTGGGGTGTGTCACCACGGAGATTCTTCTACTCCTCCCGATACCGGCCGAGTCCGACTTCGTTCCCTTTTGCCCAAGGGAGGAATCTTATTTCCTACACATGTCCGTCGTCCCACCGATCATAATGTATGGCGGTGATTATGAATTCCAAACTTGGGACCATGTCATGTTGGAACCCATCTCACGGGGTCATACCTTCTTCGACCCTTTTGATCCCCTCACTAGTGAATCTCCCGAGCCGCCATCTTCACTCCACTTCCTCCGCGGAGTTCACTATCAAGTCTTTTCCACTCGGGCCAAGCAACCTCCACATAGTCATAGGTCCGAACCATCATTCGGGGGTAAGGAAGACTTTGGTTTCCCCGATCCCTCTAAACCACCCGCAACTCCTGGACTTCCCGCATCCAAGCCCAATGTCCATGATTGGTGCATCGTAGTATGTCTAGGAGTTTCCCATGACATCAACCTCCGGTTACGTCAAATGCATGCATGGCACACATTCGGGTGTCCTGGTCCGCCGTCACCCATGTACGGGTCGGACTAACATTAGGTATGTCTAGGGTCATATATGAGTCGGTATTGTCTCTTCTTTGTGTGGTTTGTTTTGTGTGATTTGTTTGCATGGTTTGTGTGTAGTTTGAGAGTCTTCATGTGTCTTGTGCAAGCTCGTTGTCGTTCTCTTATGAGTAAGAGGCGATTGGACTCGCTCGATGAGTATGGGATCTGTTCTACATCTATACCCGGATCAGTCACCTACAAGGACTCAACGGTGATTCCTAGTGAGTCTTCGAGCTGCCACCTCCCCTCTTGAGAGTGCCCCATTCGGAGTGTCCACCTCTAGCCCATAGCAGCTTGTGCATATCGAGTATATATGGAATGAGCAGGTGACGGTCACTTGGAGTGGAGCATACCCGCGCTACTTGGCACGGTGACGGATCCGCCGGAGTACTCGAGCATCCATACCCCTACTCGACGGGGTCGAGTTCCTCCCACCCGGGGAGAGTTGATGGGAATCGACGCCGAGCATGTACATTTTCATTTGCATTTATGTCCTTTTAGTTTGTTTTCATATCCTTGGGAAAGTATATGCTCAATTATACGGCTTTGTAAGCCAATGCGTCATTCCCACAGATTGTGTGGGTTTCTACGTAATTTGTCAGTAGGACCAGCAAGGGGGCCCTCAGCCCTTTCCCATTGGTCCATGTCATCCATGTGGGGCTGGTCAACCATCCTAGGTGGCCATCTAGAAGGGTTGAATGTCAAATGCCACATGGGTAGACAAGTGGATTAAAAATTCAAAGGTAGGCTACCTACCTCACCTACCTTGTCCCCCCATTAGAATTAATTAGGAATTTCATTTTTTTATTTTATTTGGATAAAATATGAAGTCTCTTAAATGCCCCTCCAGATCCTAGATCTAAGGGTATTCATGGTCTTTTTTTATTTATTATATAAGTCATGTATTTCTATTATTCTAGAATTAATGAAAGGAGAAAAAGCATTGTGCAAGAGCCCCCCCTTGAGTGAATTTCGACCTCCCCTCTCTCTCCCTCTAGTTTCTTCATCCCCAACCCCCATTCTAGAGTGATATCTCCCTCCCCTCTATCTCCGGTGATCATCTGTGCCGCCGCCGCCGCCGCCGTTCGTGCCGCCTACGAGCCGTTACGGAGCCATCGTCAAGGTTCTGTCCTGCTAGATAGAGGTGACTTCCATGAATTCTTTCTATCCGCCACAAGCTCAGATGGATTTGAAATTTTGAGGGTGTATTCTTACCTTGAATCCCCACCTCCACCTAGATTTTCACGTCCAAACTCCTCCATTTAGTAATTTTCCATTTTCGTGCATCTTTCATTCCCAGATCTGTTTTATCTCTATCTACAGTGACAGCAGCCCTGTGTTTCTCACCTCCGACCCTCTTTTTGATTTTTTCAAACCCTCCCAATTTTACTGGGAGTTCTGTCCATCATCCCCTACATCCACCATTTTTCTTGATTTTTTTATCCACCATCTATCCATTTTTCAAAATTCATGTTCCATCTCAGCTATAGTGCTTTCAGCCCATTTCTAGATCCGACCCACTTCCAGTTAAAAAATCATATCAATTCGTAACCACATCCAAACTTGTCCAAACTAGTTTTTCCATTTTCTTAGCTTGATTTCCTACAACGTTTCTGAAGACCACCACTTCAGATTCGGACGTTCACATATCGGTCAAAGGCCGTTCTCAGAGAATAGCCCTGCAGATCTGAGTGTTCGGCTACTGTACAATAGGAAGCTTTAAATTCATTAAACCCCAGATCCGTGCAGATCCAGGCTAGATCTCTAGGCCTAGGTTGAAGGATTTGAAGTTAGCTTTCCAACGGCGCCAGTCTCGTGTCGATCTGACATCGGGGCTGATCGCAGCGCCCGTTCTCGCCGGGACGCATGCTGAAAACCAGAAGTTGCATATCCGTGGCCGGTTATTCCGATCGGTGCCGATCGGAGCGCCCGGCCTCCGGCGGGCGAACCAGTGCGCCTCCACTCCAGGGAGCACTCATCCAGGTATCCACCACCACAGCGGTGCCACCGGGTCCCACACGGCCCCTCCGGACAGCAAGTGGGCCCCACAGGCGCGAGTACGTGTGCGGCCGAAGCTACGCGAGAAGCCACCCGTCAATCCGAAATCGGTCCTCCCGGACCCCATTGTGTCGCCCTTTACCTCCCTGCGTGGAGTGGGCTGTAACTCATTGCTGTAATCTTTATGTATTAACTGTCCCGGGAGTACAACTTCGGCCGGGTCCGTCGTCCCCACGCCGAACGCGTGGAGGTATCGTATTCGCTCCTTGCTTGGCATTTCGCTTATTTCCATATATGCTTGTTTATGCCACTACTAGAGAGCATGTTTTAGGACCTATCTTGCTATAATTTCATATCACCGCTGCTGCGAGAGAGTGAGCGAGACCGTCCCGTGACCCGATCCGGGCACAAGTGAGAGCCGATCACCCTAGCTCATTGCCGATTTCTCAACCGCGCACATCCGACGCTTCCCTCTTTAAGGGACGATCGCGAGCTTGTCGTGTCCGTGGTCTCGTCCCGCATCACTCGGGTGTCTAAGGGTGCGACAATTAGGCCGGGGGAGTTTGCTCGTCCGGGTATCCGTGGGTTGCTTCACGTACCATATGCATGCCTCCTCCATAGCTTGCTGGTAAGGGGGCAATTTATATTAGGTGAAGGGGTGGGGGTGGGGTTTAGGCGGACCAAGTTGAGGGTACAACTTGGTCCGGGTAAACCCCCCAAATAATAATATTATTATTATTTTATTTGTATTTTTTATGTGTTTTGTGTGTGTGTGTCGGAGTGGAAGGGATGGGGTTTAGGCGGACCAGCCCAAGGGGCTGGTCTGGTCTGCCTAAACCCCTCCGCGAGGGGGGGTTTAGGCGGACCAGCCCCATGGGCTGGTTTGGTCCGCCTAAACCCCTCTTCCGAGGGTGTAATTCTTTTTTTTTTTGCTTTTTGGAGAGGTTTAGGCGGACCAGCCTGAGGGTCCAGGCTGGTCCACCTAAACCCCCCTCCCTAGGGGGTTTAGGCGGACCAGCCTAGGGGTCAGGCTGGTCCACCTAAGCAACCCCCCCCCCCCAGGGGGGGGTTTGGGCGGACTGGCTAGAGGAGAGAGAGGGGGAGTGGTCCCACCTCTATAAAATTGGAAATTTGATTATTTTTAGCCCCACTTTGACTCAATTTGGACGCTAGAAAACAAAGGATACGGGCTTGGACCGGTTGATAGGTTGCTTGTGCGCGTAGACCGAGGGATTGACGTGTGTGACTTTACGTCATCTGGGGCTCTATCTTCGTGACTTCTTCCACACACGGGTACGACGAACGAACTTTGAACGAACCTCGGACCGTGAAGTTAGGAATGTCCACGAACTGGGACTAGGGAGTGCCGTCGGGCCTCCGAGCTAAGGAGAGGGCATGGCCCCCGGGGAGTTCGCCCTCTCCGGTGGCGCGACCATGCCCTAGGGCGAACTGGCCCCGGGCGAGTCGCAACCCCAAGGGATGGCCCCCAGGGGTCTTCCTTCGTCGTCTGGGGATATCCTTTGAAGGGTATAGGGTCTCGGGATATTGAAACGGCCCATGGGGGCCTTTGTTCTTCGGGCTGTAGTGGCCGCTCGCAAGGTGTTCGGGCGAATGCCCGACACACCCCGGGTTGCCGAACGGGCCGCGTAGGTGGCCGACGGGCCTTGGATTTGGCCTAGGGCCAAGGGTAGAAGTCTGTAGGAGCTGGGATGAGGCGCCTTGGGCCCACGGGCCTTGCCTCGTGTTGCGTGCTACATTGTACGGCGGGTTGGTAGGGTAGCCTCGGGTTGGCCCGAGAGCTAAAGTTGAGTGGCATGTTGCCACGTGTCTGAGGGTCGGGGACGGCCCCGACTTACTGGGGGGCGTTGTAGGACCCAATTGGTGTTCTGGAACCACGGGGTGGCCCGTGGGTTGGTGTAGGAGGGTTGAAACGTGTGCGCCCACAAGGTGTTCGGCAGAATGCCGAACACCCGTGTGTGAGCCGTACGCACGTGCTGCGAGCCTCCAAGGCCTGTGGTTGACCTATTTGGGTCTCCCTTTGACCTTGGAGGGTTGAAGGAAGGCATCCCGGGGTGGCCCCCTGGCCTTTTTACTGAGTGCCACGTGGTGTGGCTCGTAGTCGGAGCATCCCCGGGATGGCCCGGGTGGTCGTGTAGAAGGCGGGCAAAGTCCGCAACTCAGGAGTCGGGAGTGGTCCCGATTGATTGCTAGTGCCGCCGTATACCTCGGCTAGCGGGTTGGGGCCGTTGGTCGGGCCCACTGGGTTGTCGGAGAGGTCGGGCAGCCCGTGCCTTGAAGGTGTTCGGGGAAATTGCCGAACTCTTATTCCTAGGTATTTTGCGGGGGAAACTGTCCGGGTACAACAACTGCCCTTGGTGAAGTACGGCCTTCTGCAATAAGCATCTCTTTTGGATCATGGTCTGCCTAAATTTTCCTTTTACTTTTTCGTGAGAGATGAGAATCTAAATATCCACTTTTGTGAGTGCTTGCCTGTAACAATTGATGTGGGAACTAACAACGAGGAATTACTAAATGATGAGTTTTACATTGGGCTTAGACAAAGGAGGGCCACTGGGTAGGTTGGCAAATGCTACCAAGGTGGCAATTTTCCTTTCACATGTCTCGCTTAACTTCTAGAAAGTAATCACTTTTGATGTTGACATGTTAATACAGGAATATGATGAACTTCTCCAAGAATTCATGACTACAGTTAAGCATAATTATGGAGAGAAGTTCCTTATCTAGGTTAGTCACCTTATTAGACTCACTTGGATTTTTCTAGTTCACTACATTGTTCTTGCTGCTGAAATAAACTGCACTTCAGTTTGAAGACTTCACCAATCACAATGCATTCAAACTACTTGCAAAGTATGGTGCAATCCACCTTGTCTTCAATGATGATATTCGGGTAATATACTCAGAGGTTTACATATCTGGAAATGTTGCTCTGTTAGTAGCTTTAGTGAAATGGATGGAGTGTTGCCCGGCAAGCTTCATTTTTCCAGCATGTCTTAGCTTCTTAGCTCTCTGTCATTGCAGGGAACAACTTCTATAGTCCCTGTAGGGCTAGTTGCAGCATTGAAGCTAGTTGATGGAACATTGGCTGGGCACACTTTCTTATTCCTTGGTGCTAGAGCGGTCAGTTTCTTTCTTTATGTCTTTGCTGATATGATTAGTCCTTTTTTTCCCCTATGGCCACCAGCCTATCCACTGAATCCCATTTGGTTACTAGTTGGAGCTTGTCTGATGAAGGATCTTAAAGCTGTCATGAATGCATGAGTACATGATTTATAACATGTCACAGTGTGATGTAACCAATTGTGAGCCATTCTTGGACCTTTGTGCTTCATTAGTAATCAATGTGCATGCCTTTGGTACAGGATTAATAGATTCCAGGATATTTCATGACAATTGTGGAGGTAATGGATCTAAAAGCATTATTATCTTGAATGGATTAGATAAGATCGCCAACAGAGGTGGAAATTAGAATCAGCTCAGTTGCTAAATAAGCTAAGCAACCTTGTTGCTTCAGACTATCACATTGATCTAAGGAGCATTATAGCCTATTCAGAGGACAGTGTGATTGCTTGGTGAGTTGGTGGCATCTTAGATTTCCAGCAGTGCTTCGTATATAACTTTGCAAAACAACTAGCAAATGCAACAGAAAAATTGGTGTTGTTTCCCTAATGGTTGGTCAGGTTACCTGTCAGAAACTGGGTACTTGGTTCCTCCAACCTCCAAATCTAGAAACTCATCCACTACATTCTCTTGTAGTGATTTTCATTGATGTGAAATATAATTTATTTTTTTAATATGTTGATAATTATCAAGAATCATTCCACATGTTCAAACAATCAAACATATGTAGAGACACACACCTACACCCACATCCATCCCCACCCCCCACCAACCAAGACAAAGAATCTACATGGCACTTATTAGGACTGGTTTCCATTTAATTTGAGAATATATAAGTTGGGTAGATTAGCATTTTTACAACATATGTAAATTAACAGGTTTGTAGCATAGGAAGGGGTTAAATCAGAGTGTATGGGAACTAATTCTTAAAAATTGGGTTGCTCGCTTCAACAACTCAGACAGGGTTGGCCTCTACACCTCTACTTGGCCGGTGTGTCTTTAAGAGACTTGTTAGGATATTAACTGCTCTTACTTGTGAGACATGATTATGGTTTTGTTTGGTGACAGGGTTGAGGTAAAAGCAACACCTACTTTAGTTGCAATAGTGCATGAGGGCAGGTTAAACCTTTGCCTCTCTTTACAGTTAGACACAATGTCTTAAAACCCGGCCTGGACCGGCTAGTCCTACATCTGTGGATGTACTATTATTAATCTTTTTAAGCCATTGATGGCTGTAATTGAACTCTGTAGCCTGGAATCAATTTCTTGCTATTTTTATCCTTTCTAGGCTCTTTGCTTCCTCTTTCTACCTCCTCCATTGAAATCGGGATGTAATGGAATACTCATGATTGCTGTCAATGTTTTCTTTGTCGATCAACTGCATTGGTTTACTATTTAGGTGCAGGAGCTGAGGTGATAGCAAGATCAGATCAACATGCCGTGGTTGTCCCCGCTGCCATTTGCCTACTACAACAGCAAGTGTGCTTGCTTGGTGGTGTTCTTCCGTGTCATAGTGTATTCATCTAAACCCCTCCACTCCTCCCTTCATGCATGATTATTGTGATTAGCCTTAGGTGATTGAATATAACCCAGTTTAGTGGTGGTTATCAGGTTGTATTTCCTCAAGGAAGCAACCACGAGAATTTCTAAATGGTTTCTTCTAGGTAGGCTTTTGTCACCTTACACTCTTTACTTGTTAGTTTTACTGATTTGCTATTCAGTTTCTTTTGATAGATTTATTTCTAGACTATCATCAGATTTTGTTTTAACTACAAGCTATTTCTGTAGTAGATCCTGAAAGTATGTAAAGATCAGCTCCAGTAATCGATTGCATCAATCATTCAGAAATCATTTAAGGTTGTTGATATTCATGCAAATTTTGTTGTTCCCATATGTAAGTTTTTGTAACTATGTTATGAATTATTTGTTCTCATATAGGGTTTTTCTTCATATTTTTTGATAAAAATGTGACATATTTTTATGCATTTCTCTAGGTTTGCTCTGTTATGAGCCCAAAAAGAGATTATCTCTCTTTTAAAGTCGGTTTCTTTGTTCATGTTCCCAAAAAGAAATTATCTCATCAATGTGCAAATTTTAAAGCCGGTTTCTTTGTTATCTATGGGGCAAAAAAAACAAAGGAAAAATATCCCAAGATGTAAGGAAAATCATAGAAGGGTCCTGGTTGACATCAACCAATTTGTATATGGGACAGGAACCACAAATTACAACAAATTTGTTTTAGTGGTGGTATACAAACCTCCTCAATTTAGGAGGCCCCGATAATCTAAAGACTGGGTGCTCTCTCTTCCTACAATTTAACATGACTCAGACATCTTTTAGTTAAAGTTGATTTTGAGAAGGTTGCTCTCTCTCTCTCTCTCTCTCTCTCTATATATATATATATATATATATATATATATATATATATATATATATGAGACAATTTAAGGACAGAATGTGAATGAACACCTAATAATTATGAATCTATGTATTACAAAGCACTCGAGAATTTGTGTTAATATATTTTTGGGTATTTAAATGAGTTTTTGATTTTAATCATGTATTCCTGCTTGCTAATTTTGATTCCAATCAAAGCAGATCAACTTGGTGACATCTGGGCGTGGCGCAGAGTAAACAGCCATGAGAGGGGATTCCCCCATGATCAGAATTATAATGTGTGTTGTCAGTTCTTGACATGCTTTCTTCCAATCATCCGAACCGATCTTGCTGGCTCATACCATCGTGTTCAAGGTATTGAAGTAATATATTAGGATTAGTGTGCTTACTGTGTGGATCCGAAATGGGAACATGATTTTGGATTAGTGCTTGAAGTAATATATTAGGATCACTACTTATGCTTTTGTTATTTGCATGTACTATTTGGATCCAAAAGTATATGCAAATTCGGATCTATCGGATCCGGATCACACAGGATCCGACCCAGATCCGATCCGTTGACAGGGCTAGTTTTAGTCACCATTTGTAAGAGCCAAAATGAATAGGAAGAATGAAAAGAACTTGCATCGGTGCAGTGAAAAAAATGATGCGTATATAACATGACTGAATGGAATTGAGAAATGAGAGCTATGTTTCCCAGACACCCATAAGGATAATGGTATCCAAAACTGAACCAACTTGAAACAAACAATGCACATCCCTACTGGTAGCTTTCTGCTGTGCATGGACAAAGGAGGAAATAGAGGGGGCAGCAGAGATCATACTGGCCACAATAGAAGAAAAATAGAAAGAAAAAAAGGGAAAGGTCTCACTGACAGAAAAAGGAAAAAAATAAAAGGGGAAGAAAGTGTAGGCTCTTCCAGAGAGAGGGTTGGGGGAGAGAGAAAACTTGACTGGGAGAGGAATAGAAAAGAAACCAGAAAAAGGTGTCCGGTGGCTATTTCTAGTATTAATATTTAGAAAAATAATTCTGAATTAAAATGTTACAAATCCTAATATCAAGATCAAGCAGAGGCAGACTGTCCTTTAAAAACAACTCCAAAGATGGAATAAGGTATTAACATGGATTACAGAAGACAACAAATGAGGTATCATAGGCTAAACCATCCGCGATAATGAACTAAAGATGGTGAAAGGTCTCAGTAATGTTTTTTAAGGGTATATTTTTGGTTGGAAATTCTTTGTTCATCGTTTGAAAGGCATTAATATCATTTGAAGCCACGATGAATGTAACAAAGACGTGAAAATTCTGATTTTTTTTAAGAATAAAGTGAATAAATTCACCAATTTTATAAAACTATGGATGGAGGCCATACAACTAGTTAAGGAGGAAAGCTTCCTCCAAATCACTAAGGGTATTTACATCACATAGCTCTCTCAAAGTGCATTTATCTAAGACCCATTACAAAGCATTCCCCTAGATAACTTGCTCACAGAACCCATACTAACCCAGTACTAACACAAAACAAACACTAATTCATGTAATGCTCAGAACAAATATTACATCTCAGGAAGTCACTTGGTGGCGGTGTTGTAGAATTGTGCCTTGCATATGGGAAATTTACTTTTTCTGAAAGTGGATGGTACCATGTATGGAGAAAAGAGGACTACACAAGGTTAACCAAAAAACACACAAAAAAAAAACTCAGAAACCAACCCTTTACAAAGGCACCAAGATGGTGACTCAATCAATCAACACTCATCCCAAAAGAGACAAAAAGGAAGAGGTACAAGCTTTCACATTACAAAGTGTCATTGCCCAATCCCGGACCCGAGAATAAACAGAAGACAAACCCTCATACACCAAAGCTTGATTCTGAAAAATTCTCCTTTTCCTTTCACCCCAAATGGTTCACAGGTTTGCATGAGAAAATTTTCTTGCTAAGATGTTAACATTGGGTAGTCGATGTCAGGGGGGTGGAGTAGATTTGTTGAATAGAGGACTTACTCCAGATCTTGTAGCTCTTGAGGATTAGGATGGACTATGTGGGGTTATTTCTATGTTGGTCACAAATATTCTATGACAAAATGTTTGTTTTGCAAGCTGATTTTTCTGAGGAAAAGAAATTCTTTCAGCCCAATTGCCTTTCATGTATATTCCAACTTTTACCTCACTCTTATGCCAGCCTTTGTTTTTAAACTTGAAATACTGATATTTTCCTTTGACTGCATCAGCAAGCAAGAAACAACCTTGTGACCTTTGATTAGTCATGCACTCTTTTCCTTACAATATTTTCACATACTTTTTTATTAATTAAGTTCTACTTGTTGGTTGTCTCATATATATGACATTTAGAACGGAGTTGACACAGTAGATCAATAACTTTCAGATAGCATAAGCAGCCAGATTTAGCTTATGCCATGTGTTAGCTAATGATTCATGCTTGAGCCCAATCAATTACCTCTATCAGTACTCTCTGCTCAAGTGACGTCTGTTCCATTAGGCTTATTTTTTAGAAGGCTGGTCGTGTTGGTGTGTGTAATACTTTCTACTTTTCTACAGGGGAAAGGTAGCAGAAGGTATAGATTTTGATCGACATTGTGAAAGACTTCTGATCATGTTTGGAATGCCCTTCCAATATACACTCAGCAGGTAAACCAAATTGTATGCTATAGGGGTGAAAAATGTGTATTTGCAATTTTCAATGTATGTACCTATGGGGAATCTTAATATGCTAGTGTTTGCCATCTATGTTTATGAAATGTTAAGAATTATGTGCAATTTCTTCTTCCTTAGGCTAGTTTATTTTTGACTGTGTTAATTCTTATTCATAGGATATTGTGGGCCAGGTTGGAATATTTGTGAGAGACATTTCAAATAAAGGAAGGTCATTTTCTGACATTCGATAAATGTGAAGATATGAATGGATGCACTATTATAGGTGATGAGAGCACATATACTAAGAAGATTTTTTTAAAAAAAGAAAACATATTCCTACATTTTTTATTAACCAACGTTAAAATATTTTCCTACGTTTTTTAAAAAGTGATGTTAATCCTTATTCAGGCATTTCTTTTACTACGTGGCCAAAAGTAATACTTACGTTTTTTGAAACGTAGGTAGAGCCTCTTATATGCTTGTGTATATATATTTTTAACCTACGCTTTTGCTGGACTATTCCTACGCTTTCAAAGTGTAGGTATAGGTCAATATCTACCTACGTTTTTTGCTGAACTATTCCTACGCTTTGAAAGCGTAGGGATAGTTCAAACTATACCTACATTTCATAGAAACGTAGGTATAACCTATAGTCACGCGAGCAAGCGTCACACTTTGAAAGTGTGACAAGAAAACGTGGCTAAAGGCATTACCTACATTTTTTTGGACCTATACCTACGTTTTCTAAACGTAGGTAAAGGTCAATTTTCTTGTAGTGGAAGATTATGAGATGGATTTCTCTTAAGCTACAAAGATTGTGTTTAGTAGAACTCAGAAAGTTGAGCCAGAGCTGGTTTTAAAGATTATTGGCCACCTTCTTCTGAAGGATTATGGTGATCGGGAGATGATCGGGTTGGCATTTGGAAATCACACATCTACACCATTTCATGTTCTAGCTCATTACTAGAAATCAAAAAATACATCAGAGCAGCAAGAATGTGTGCATGATTTTGCTTCCCTATATCAAGATGCAGTTAGAGTGGACTACAGTCAACCTCAGTTGGGAGAATGGATGAGCACTTAGAGGGTCATATAAGACTAACGATGATAAGTGGCATTACATTCCACTAACGACGATTACATGTCCAATATATGACTCACATTACATATATCTCTCTTAAACCATATTCACTTGAATAGGTAAATCACAAGGAGTACAAATATGACAAAATACAACAGTAATTTTAAGTTTCTCAATTGCATCTCCATCCTCTCTAATTTCTTTGTCATGCATTCTTCCATCACCTTCAGTTGATATTTGACATCCACAACACTGTAGGTAGTATCATCAACCCACTAAAAGAAACTGTAATCCCCATCAGTATTCACATACAGGACAACAATAGAAGTGCTTACCTTTCGACCTCTCACGATTTAAGACGTAAATCCGACAATTACCCCTTCTACAATTACATTCCATCGGCGGTAGACGAGATGAGACGGAAGCACCTCGAGACAACTGCATTTCACTAGCATTTGACGACTGTATATGACATGAACAAATTATCAATCACCTGTCGTGCATGAATATTCCAACCATCGAAAAATCATACCATTTCTGACATGGGAAGAATGTGAGGGGCCAATGATCTCGTGCTGGGCGTGATGGCAAGGGAGATGAGTAACTTTGGGTGCGGCCGGCAAGGGAGATGGCATCGGTGGGCATGCCAGTGTTCTACGCTGGTCATCCTACGTGACAATGTTGTGAGGGAGCGCAATGGGCAGATCGTCGGAGGCGCAGACGGTGGGTGCACTTCGTTGCGATCGTCGGAGGAGAGGAGTCGCACCCAACTTTTTGTTTGAGCTAGCTAGGGATGTAACGAGGGAGGAGAGGAGCCGTGCCTAGCTCGGTATGTCTTCCGAGGGAGAAGGCGGCCGACAGAGGGCCGGTGCGTGGGGCATCTGCGGGTGGGTGCACTGCGTCACGATCGTCAGAGGAGAGGAGCCGCACCCAACTTCTCGTCTGAGCTAGGGAGGCGGCGAGGGAGGAGAGTAGCACCGCACAGCTCGGTATGTCTTCCGAGGGAGAAGGCGGCCGGTAGAGGGCCGGTGCACGGGGCGTCTACGGGTGGGGGCGATGGGGTGCAAGGGTTTAGGAATTAGGGATTTAACAAGGGGGAGGGTGAAGATGAGGGTAGTTTAGGAATTATAAGAATTTTTAAACGGGATGGTGGAATATTCCATCGAATATTCATTTTTTTAACGCCGATGAACTAGATGGACTTTTTAACAAGAGTTAGATGATTTCATGGGCTTTTAAAATAATAGTGAGATTTTAGGGACTAAAAAGCAATTCACAATGTTTATAGGGACTAATATGTAAAAATCTCAAATTTGAAATATTGACTCGATCGATGTGTCGATTGTTCCAAAATGACTAGGATGGTGAAAGTGATATGTGAGAATTGATAGAATCTAAATTGGATTCCTGCTTTGGGCTCAGTGCTCAAATCACCCATAAGTTAGTATAAAACCAAAGATGTCAAGTTCGGAGAGTCAAAAATTTGAAGTATCAGTCCGAACAGTGTGCCCATTGTTCCAACATGACCGAAGTAGTGAAAGTGGCCTATGAAAACTGACGAAGTCCAAAGAGGAATTCTTCTTTTAAATTTTAATGAATTTATTTACTTCAATTTGTTTATTAAGAAATCTATCTCATATATGCACATCTAATATTCTTTTATTTTTCTTTTTTAATGTTGGAGGATCTTACCCATCCACATGATGGGAACGGAAGAGACGATGACATGGAGGGAACATCGGATATTTCTTAATTTTTTTTGAACCAATGTTGTAAGTAAATTATACTTTTAAATACTATATTTTAAATTTTTGGGATATTATGTTAATGATGAAAGTGTGTATTTTTCATTTTAATTAAATTGTGTGTTCGATGTGTATGAGATTTCATATTTTTATGTAAATAAAGTTTTTTAAATTTAAATAAAGAAACATTTTTTAAAAATTAAAAATCACTTGGAGATGGATGGGTCCGTCACTCATCCGTCTCTAATTGAAATCATATAAGATAGATTAGCGATGGATTTGTAGTCGAGTAGCGATGAACATAATTAGCGACATAATTTTTTCATCTTTAATCTGTCGCTAACTGAGGTAGAAGTAGCGACGAAATATTAAAGATAGTGAATGTTGTCGCTAATCCGTCTCTATTTTACGATGGAAAAGGGACATATTAGTGATGGATTAACATCGCGACAGACAATCATCTATCTCTAATCTATCTCTAAATGGAGGAAAATTAGTGACGAATAATTATACTTAGAGATGACATTATCCGTCACTAGTTTGTCTTTATTAATTTTGCGAGGGATTAGCGACGAACATTTTTCGTCAATAAAATGTAGCCATCGACAAATAAATGACGAAAATATTATGTGTCTAAGATGTCACAATATGATGGTGGAAAAGCGACAAATACTTGTTAGTCGCTATTTAGCGAGTAAATTTCAGCGACGGAGGTGATGTGCCGCTATTCCGTCACTAATCCGTTGGTAAGGATTTTTGCGACGAATTAGCGACAGAAGCTGTCCATCGCTAACCGTGCATTTTCTTGTAGTCATCTAGGGGGAAAAGTCAGTGTATGGGAGATGGTCTTCATCGGCGGCAAACATCGATAGAGTAGAAATCACCAGTGTAGTTTGTGTGCTCATAGCGGCTAGTGCATCCACCTAGCAGTCGACATCATGTTGCAAAGCTTCAAAGGGATTACTTACCTCAATCCCAACTAATTGATTGGGTGAATCGTTGTTGCAAGGACCATCCTCACGTCGTACTTGGCGCCAATGAGTTATAGGCTTGGACGTAGGTGCAAAATCAGAATATTCTCTACCTAGGGCGGATGGGCATCATGTCAACATTCCTCCTTAGTTTAGGAAACGAATGGTGGCTGGATGGGAGGTTCTTCATGACAATCAGGGGCCTTCTTACATGATGTAGCATGATGCCCTAGCCGACGGCATGAATTACAAAAAGTGGGCATGTCATGGTATGAAAAAGTTGCCATCCTCCTCTTCCTGGGTAGCCTCTCTAGATTCTACTAGGAGGCTTCTTGAAAACATCTAACTCAACACAAACCCTTGCCGCATTGGTTTTATATAGTGTCAAGGTGCTCTGATTGTTCTTCAACATAGGGCCAATGCTCTAGTGATCAATCGAAGCATGGGTTCTTGATACAGATTTACAAGAAGGCTAGGAAGATCGACCCGCATAGGCACAATAAGGGAATCCTCAAGAGGAGAAAAATCCATAGTCCACCTAAAGAAACAGAAATGGCACCCTTGGACATAGTGTGATTCTATGATCAAGACCTGGAGATAGCCTTCATACGCTTGAAATCTAATCAAAGATGTTTAGGATCAAGCATACTGATGACAAAATCACACAAAACTTGAATCTGTGTAGAAGATGCACCCTAGTGTCTTGGAGCTATGGATGGGTGTCACGCCCTGAGCCTTTAATAAAGCGGAAGACAATCTCGAGAATCGTTAACAGCCAACATGGTAAGTCTCTTGCAAGCAAGAATAATCAGAGCGTAAGATAATCACACACATAAGATGTAATTGCACAATAAATTAATCAAAATAAATTAATCAAACTTTCACTTTTATTAATAAAAAGAATAATTCAAGTACATCAACTATTCCTCTCTCTTAATTCTATTTGACTCAATAAAAAGGAAAATTACATGAACTCGATCTAGACATTATTGACTTCCTAAGTTTTTCTCTCTCAATCTTATATGACTTTCATTCGCTCTCGGACCTATCACTTGAATAACTCGAATCCGAATCCGAACTACTTGCATCTCCTGAAAAGATTGAAAATAGGTAATGAGCACACTTGCCCAGTAGGTATCTTCGCATCAACATGTAGGCAAATTTAAGTGATTAGCATTTTAGCTCTAAAGAATAACATAAAATCATGCGAATGCGATAAATCACGTAAATAAATCATAAGACATGATCCTATTTAGATATGATTGAGCAACCATGATCAAGCAAGAATGTAATTATGGCCTTTCATGAATAAGAATGTACTAGCAAGTCAAGCAAGAATGTACTCTTCACTTAGTAACAAGTACTTCGTGAATTTCTGTGAATTTTCATTTCACGAACAGTGGATATTTGTAATTGCCATGAATTTTCACTTATTTATAAAGAAAGTACTCCCAGTGCAATGCGACGCCAGTAGCATCATACCCCATGGTTTATAATATTATGTTTCTAACAATCAACTGAGGGGACTAGCATAGAGCCCTTGAACACAATCAGTGCTCGAACCGCATCTTCCAGTATAAATCAAGCTACTTCCACGCATGTAAATAATGTGGCCAAGAATGTACAATTTCAACAATAATTTCATGATGACATAACCAAAAATAAGAATGTTTCTATTTAGAATAAGGAATTTCAATAAACATATTATAAACTAGGTTATGCCAAAGAAATAAATTAGCAGCATAATGGTACATTCTTTATCTTTCATAATTTATTTTAGATGTCTTTGAATAAGGTTATAAGTCCTAAACTATCATTAGTCAATTTAGGATCATATGAATATTAACCCCTTTGGGTCAACCTCGGGTTAAAAGTACTTAGGAATTTTAGCGGTCTATGACTGGGCCGCTATACTGATATGGCGGTCTAGTATTGGGCCGCTAGAATGGACTGAATCGGAAAGAAATCAGTTTGGACTCAGATAACGTGGCGATCAAATACTGGACCGTTAATGGGCCTTAGCGGTCGAGTATTGAACTGTTACAAATCAAAAATCAGAAACATCGGTAGTGCTTTCTAGACAATTGGGCTTTATTGGTACAACCAACTCGGCGTCCTAGTGGGAATCCCAGGCGCGCGGAGAATTACGAAGGCCTTGAAACAAGATTTCCTAATCCATTGGAAGGAATATCCAAGGGAGAGATTATCAAGTTCAAGATTATGTTCCTACAAGTGCAAAGTGTGTAACTAATGGTCATATATCGGGATATATGCCATGAACTTATAGAAAATGACTCTGAGATAGAAATAGAATGCGTGCTGTGAGAAACCAACGTTCAATCTCGACTATATAAGTATCTAAACCATAATTTAAAATTATATAATTTTTGACATGAAACTATCATATGTTTAAAATAATCTTAAAACCATAAAGAACATAAAATCACTGTTAAGAATCAGGAACTTAAAACTCAGAGTAGTACATTACATTCAAATAGGTTTGAACATAGTTAACTAGGCTTACTTATAAGTTAAATAGACTGTCCTTGATTCTATCTCGAGTTGACAAAAACAGAACGCTGGCGGTCTATTATAGAGCCGTTACAGTAATGTGTCAGTTTATCGTAAGGCCGCCATAAAGATAAAAATGGTCTATTTCGTGTCCGCCAGATATTTTATAAGAATCGAGTCTACAGAGTGTCTTGTGGTTTATCGTAGGGCCGCTATATGAGATTGGCGGTCGAACATTAAGCCGCTAGAGTACGACTGACAGTAACTAATGTTTAAAGCACATCATGTCTGGAAATCAACATATTAATAAAGCTACTACATGATAGAATGAGAAATAGGCTGTAATATGCATGGGCATCATGTATTGGAATAAGAGAATTTATTTGGTTTATTAAGGTTAAGGAATATGCATGAATGACATACTAAGTGCATAGGTCCTATTGAAACATGAAATTCTCCACACATAAAGCATGAAATCGAGTAAAACCAGAGGGCTTATATCCCTAGAATGGTATTTTTGTCATTCATGAGATGACCTACCTCTGCTAAAGCTTTTAAACTCCGAATTTGATGCTAGATGCTACCCTTAGTCCCTTGCACTCCTTGTGACAAATCAGCAACTTCACCCCCTGATATCTCTTGATCCTCTTGACCTAATGACGTGAAATTTAGAGGGTAAGAAGTAGATACTAAGGGAAACAAAACGTTCTAAAGGCAATAAAGCTAAATATCTTGATTTGGCAACCTAATTCCTTGATCTTCACCGGACTTTTGCACAGTTTCCTGGGTTGTTACTGTGGAACCATCAACTTTGCAGGCTTCTATCTCCTTGTGTGTTTGATCTCCTAGTACGAAATTTTGGGAGATGTTAGTCCTATGTATTAGCAATAAAAACTTCTAAAGAACCTACCCAAAATAATACCTCCTTACCTTGATTCCACGCGAGCCAAATGTCAGGGTCGCATAGGTCAAAACTAGGTCCTATTTATAGGGTTTTACTAGGGTTTGAGGATTAGATCGATCCTAGAGTCCTTATTAAACCTTAGATTGACTTCTAAGAGTCCTTAACATGTTTACTAGTCCACCTATCTCGATCTCTAGGCGATAAGACCTCAAAAATCTAATCTTTTTGCTCGTTCTTCCATTCACGGAACTGACAGGAAATAGCGGCCAAATATTGGTCCGCCAAATTCCTTGTAGCGATTTTACGATAGACCGCTATAGGTCCTGGCGTCGAATTTGAAATGAGTTCAAACTCTAATTTCGTCTTATCTACTAAATTATCTAAATAAGAAGTATTTATCCTTATTAATTCGTGAATAGGTTAATTATCTTTCTAGAATATGGGCCAAACTTCATGGGCTTGGTCCTTAAGTCCTTTGGGCTTTACTTAATCGGGGTAGGTTAATTGTTTACTTTAGTTGGGCTTTAATAATGATTTATTTAACCCAATATTGATTTATTAATTCATTTGGTATTTTATAAAATCTCTGAAAATTTTAGAAAATTCTTAAATATTTCAGAAATAATTTATAAAAATTCTGGGGCATTACACCCTCCCCCACTTAAGAGAATTTGGTCCCAAAATTCAATTCATAGATTTTATGGAGAGTGTACTTACAATTAAATAACTCCGGATATCTTTTGCGCATAGCTTCCTCCTTCTCCCATGTTGGTTCAAAGGGCCATGACTTCTTCCATTGAATCTTGACCATAGGAATGTCTTTATTCCTTAATTGACACACTTCACGTTCAAGAATCTTAATTGGTGTTTGCTCGTACGTCATATCCTTCTGAATCTCCAAATCATCTTAAGTGAGAACATGGTAAGGATCATAAACATATTTTTTCAACATAGAGATATGGAATATGTCATGCACTCCTGTTAGTTGTGGAGGCAATGCCAGTCGATAAGCCACTTCACTGACTCTTTCCAGAATTTTAAATGGGCCAATAAATCTGGGAGTAAGCTTGCCTTTAATGCCAAATCTTCGAATACCACGACCCGGAGAAACCTTAAGGTATACTGTAGATCTCTTTTAAAATCCACACTTAAAAATATAAAAAGCAATAAGATATATGGGTGAAAGCAATAAAAATAGCACGAGGTGCTAATGTGGAGTGTGTGTGATCGCCAGAGACACGAGGGTCTCAAAGAGGAGATTGATATGGGAAGATGATCGCAAAATACCTCAAATATGCGGGGGATGTGAGTATTCCTTTCTCTTCAAATCGGCCGGCCGATGAAGAGAGTTCTTCCTTTAATTACCCTTGCAAAAAAGACAAACACCAATGAAGAAATTGCATTAGATATGTGGTGAGTGTAGCATCAATTCATAAAAATATATGTGAGCATGAAAGCATGTGCAAGAACGCACCTTAAGGGTGGTTGCCCTTAAACCCCTATGCAAAAGAGGGTGTGGGAGATATGAATGCATGTAAAAAATATTATGGGGAGAGAGTGCAAGAGATGCACTAAAGGGGAGATCTCAATGATAGTTGAGAAAAATTAATATGATAATGAAACATGATGCATGCATGTTAACGAATAGCAAAAGGAGAGTAAAAATAAAATAGAAGGAGCCTGTTGCTTCTGTTGCTTGTGGCCTTGATATTCAATGGGGAAGAAGCTTTAAAAAAATGGAGATTGATGCGCACAGAGTTCCTTCCTTAGCCAACGGCAGCAGCAACCTGTGAGAAGAAAAGAAAAAAAAGCAAAAGAAAAGAAAAGAAAGAAGAAGAAGAAGAACAGAAGAACGGCGGGGAGAAGAAAATGGGCGTCCAACAGAAGAGAAGAAATCGGAGGGGATCCGAAGAAGAGGAGTCCAACCAAACAACAGAGCCATTGGCTCTATTAAATAGGTTGAGGAAGAGATAAACATGGGCAAGAGTCCTAAGAGGGAAATGATAAGAATGGGCAAGAGCCCAAACCAAGTAGGCATCTATCGAAGCAAGGACTCTCTGGGGAAAGGGCCGCGTAGCCAGAAGGTGAAACACGCCTTAGGTCAGGGCGTCAATTAATGAATTGACGACCTACCCAAGGGCGTTTCTCAAAAACCAAATTTAGCAATAAAAACTCCCCATATTTGAAAAATGTAAAACACGCCTTAATTAAAGCCACGTTTAAAAACACGCCCCTGAGAAGGGCGTTAATTTCAAGAGCTCAAATGGGGAAGTCGGTCAAACCTAGAAGAATTAACGCCCTCAGGTGAGGTCGTCCTTTCTTTAAGAAACGCCCTTGGTTAAGTCATGTTTTGAAGAAAACACGCCCTTACCCAGGTCGTGAATTTAGAAAATTCATAAAATAGATAAAATGGGGGAGAAATAGATAAAATGGGAGAAAACGCCCTAGACAAGGTCGTGTTTCAAAAACACGCCCCTGATGAGGGCGTGAATTCAGAAAATAGAGATAAATGCCCAGAAAATCCAGAAAAATAGAAAAAAGGAGGAAATGAAGAAAAATAGGAGAAATTCAAGAAAAAGTGGGAAAACCACTCAAATAAGCTGATTTGAGGGTCAAATGGGGCATCGCAGAGCGATATGAAATATACTCAAAATAATGTCAATTTTAGCGTGTCTACAGCTGCCCCGCCTTGGCGTCTGCTTTGCAAGGGAGCGTAGCAAACTGAAAAGTAGATCCCAAGGTGTGATGAGACACGCAATCAACATCACTTGATGAGAATCAAATCAAAAGCACGAGATGAAGCAAATCTCGGGAAATTCAAGGAAATCAACAATGTCTGGATAAAAGGGGAGATGTGCACGCGGTGCACGAAGAAGATAAAATAAAATGATCAACTTCCAGCGCGGTGGAAGTACCTCAGGTCACAAACCTGCAAGTTTCACCATTGGGGAGCGGTTACCAGCCAGTGGACGTGCTGCAGCCAAGGTGGATCAAAGGAAAGTTGGAAAATAAGATGATAAAAATCCAAACAAGGAGCTTTCGAGAAAATCACCCAAAACAGCGACAAAACGAACTGAGGATCCAATTCGGCAAGGAAAATCTCATATCGAGAAAGATTAAGATCAATTCAACTCTCACATCAGCTTATCAAAAATGATTTTCCAATGTTAATTCAAAGTCCTACATGAATGCATGCTGGGCTAAAGGGAAAAATAACAAATGAAAATATAATATAATCAAGGATAATATTGTTAAACTGCCCAGACTGGGTCAAGAAACCAATTCTGCGAGCTGATACTAAGCCGAAGCCCGTTTATCCACGCACCAACTCGTAAAAAGGGAACCATCGTCCCCAGTCTCGGACGGCTCAACGGCCTATCCGTGTGACTAAGACTCCTCTGGAATCGTCATTGTTTTTGATGAAGGGGAACTCAAATCCCAGATTTACCAAAGCCACAAGGTCCTTAATATAATCTAGTAACATATAGTAAAATGCATACAGGGAGATGGTGATAACAATAAGCCTGGGAGACTCAGAAATGAGCTGCAAAACCGGTGGGACTTTGATGATGATGCCTAGTCGGCGGGACCAAGAGCTTCTTATCCTGCGCTCAAAAATTCATTAGCCAAGATATAAAAGATAACAAACAATGAAGAAGGTATTTAAGCATAGCAATCATCAAAGCATCAATTATAGCATGTATATGGCATGAAGCATAAGCATTGTTTCAAATCATAGCATTGTTTCTTGTTTTATCATGAGAAGACAATCTTGGCTAATCAAGATTTGGAATTGAATGATCAAGATCTGATATAATGCCCAACGGCGGAGTGATCAGATGAAATTAGCAGGAGTTGATTAAAAGATTTGGAGATGAATAGGAGATATGAGGAAATGACAATCAAAATGCCCAGGGTGGCATGTTATGAGAATATCGGGAAGAATCAATAGATTGATAGCAATAAGTGGAGAGAGGACCCATCCCGTGCTCCTGGTCCTTGCAAAGTTGTTCCTGCAAAACACCATCAGAAAATGCAATGCAAATTTTTAGATTTTGGAATATGCAAATTTTTATGAGTTTTTGGAAAAGATATGAATTTTTATGGATTTTGAAAATATTCAAATTTTTGTGGTTTTTTTTTAGGAAAAGATATTCAAATTTTGTGGAGATTTTGGAAATATTCAAATTTTTGTGGAGATTGGTTTAGACATTGTTAATGCAGCCTCAAAGGGTGTTCTGAACCACTGGCTAGGGGTCCTTGTTCCTTCCCTTTTCGCTAAAAACTGCCCAAAGCTGGACGTGCATTGAAAGTGGCATCCTATAACCGACCGTCTTTGATCAACGGTGCCCCTACCAAGGCCATACCCGAGAAACATTCGGTCTTGGAGGGAGAAGAGAAGAATAATTGAGGATAAACTTTGTGCAGGATGGGAGATATCAGGACTTGAATTCCTTCCAAGGTGTTCCCTTCAAAGAGGTAGTCTGTTGTGCCGGGGCTTTGTGCCTTTAATTTTTAGACCCTTGACATGCATACAACCAGGGTTTTCCCTGCGGGGACTTTGCCACTCTTGACATGCCATAATTCACAATTTTACTTTTATCGAAATTCTGACTTGATTTTCATAATAGCCCTTTTGGCGAGATGTATATAATGAAATTCATATTAATTTCGGGTCAAGACTGCCCCTATTTGAGACTCCTCTCGTATTGGAGATTACCAAGGTTGGTCATCTCATCCGTCAACCTCTTGCCCCTGCACGTGGCCGAGTAAAGAAGAGAAAAGACTTTCAGATATACTCATGGCATGGCCAAGGTAGGAACGGTGTTTTAACCAAAAGAGCCGGCTAAGGACGCCGTGAAGTGTGTGGAATGCCCAGCTAAGGGTTGCTCTTAACAAGCGGGGAGAGAATGTTGAATTCCCAGCGCGGGGTTCTTATTACCAAAGGTGCTGCAAAAGCAAGCCTAAAGACTCTTTTGAGAATGATTTCAATTAAAAAAAAGCTTAAGATAAAGGTTTAAAACACCACTCTTAATCTTGTTAAGAAGCACTTGATTTTGAAAATCATGCGTGAAGTAATGAGAAAATGATATCATTAAAATGCGTACTTACGCCAATATGTTACCTTGCAACCTTTGTAAAAGCAGCTGCTGCGAGGCGATGTTGATCATCATGGGATAGTCCTCTTTGGCAGTCCATAGGATTGGAAGCAAAGGATTGAAAGTGGCTTAACAAGAAGGAGTGGCGCCAAGACCAGACTCAGATGAATAAGGAGAAAAGGAAGAGAGGTGAGGGCTAGAACTCCCTCACTAAGGTGTGGAGACCCTGATCACATGGAACAGTCTACAGAAGAAGCGGAGAATTAGAAGGATGAGTGAGGACTAAAGCCTCGAAAGCAATGGGAGAAAGGGCAGATGCCCAAGGCAGTGGATGTGGAAGAAGTTGGGTCAGACCCAGAATTAGGAGGAATCAGAAGAAGAAATTGGTAGATAGAAAGAGGTGGATCCGGAGGGTCCGGAGGTAGTGGAGGAGAATCGTGATAGGAGGAATCATCCGGGGGCTCCGGAGGGATAACGAAAGAAGGGACGCGATGCCCTGGGGAGAAATAGGGAAAAAGATGATGAAAAAGATGACGGAAAAGGAAGAAGAGAATAAAAGATATGGAGTCCCGGAGGAGCAAAAGATGAATTGAAGGAAATATGGAAGGTCCGGAGGTTCTGGAGGAATGAAATCAGGAGGGTCGCGATGCCCTAGGAGATGATAGAGAGAATAAGACGAAGAATCCGGAGGTTCCGGAGGAATAAAATCAGGAAGGAGAAGGTGGAAAGAGGCGTCGTGCCCGAGGGAAAAGTCCGGAGGTTCCGGAGGAGGAGAATGAAAAGGGGCGTGATGCCCGAGGGGAAAGTCCGGAGGTTCCGGAGGAAGCAAATAGAAAGGGGCGCGATGCCCGGGGAAAAGATGGAGACAATCAGGTGGAGAATCCGGAGGTTCCGGAGGAATAGAATTAGAAAGGGCGAGATGCCCAAAGAGGAGGGATAAAATTCCTGGAGGTTCCAGGGAGATAGCAGGAAAGGGGGCGCGATGCCCCAAGGGGAGTGGACAAAAAGATGAATATGAATAAGATGGGAAATGCGAAATATCCGGCGGTGCCGGAAGACGAGGAAGGTACGGGTTTGGAAACCCGGGAAGCAGGAGATGCAATTGTATGCGAATGCAATGTGATGAATACTGTAAATGCATGAATGCAACAAAATGCATGAGATGCAAGGAATATGGAGAATATGAAGGGCGAGAGGACGAGATCCTCCTCTTAACCCTGGGAATGGCCCATGAAGAAGAAGTGATAGAGATGGACGAATAGAAAGTGGAACAAATAAGGGATGGTCCCTTAGCATCAAGGTAACTGCCCCTCCATGGCAGTGAACATGTACGGCCAATTGGCCCAATAAAGGAAGCTTCAATAAATGACAACCCCTTTGGAGAGCGAAGATCAATAAAGTGAGGGAGTCGTAGAGTTGGAACGGGAAGCATTATGTTGCCCATTGATGGTGATGAATATGGAATGTTGAATAAAATGGGCATTCGCCCCTTGTAAATGAATTCGGAATTCGAAGGTTTGAACAAAGGGTGCCCTGCCCGGCCTTCATACGGCGTTAACGCTTGGCATCTGTTGAGCAGTGGCGGTGACTCGGCCTCTTCGATCATGCGCGGCACAATAACCCGGATTGGCATCCGGTAAATAAATTCTTGAATCTTGAATGGCACAGTCGTGGCCAAAGTCTTCTTGCCCGCCTTTTGCTTATCCTTGGCGCGAGTAGCTGCAGAAGCACGCCCCTTCCGAGTAACAAAGGGAGGTGAGGCGGAGGCGGGAGGCTTCGTGGATGGTGGAGTTATAATGGAAAGTGTTGGCGTAAGTGGAGGCGGAGGTTCAAACACATCGAGTTTCTCCCTTTGCATGCAAGCGGTCGGGTTTAGCTCGAGTGCAAAAAGTGGTGGGTCCTGCTCAGGATTAGCCATAGGTAAAGGTGGAGGGTTAAATAGTGGGGTAGGTAAGGTGGTTTTTAGGGATGGTGGTAATGGGAGGTCAATTGGAGGAGGTTCAGTGGTAGGCTTGGTGTAGGCCGATGTGGAGGTTACTGACTTAATAGGTGGAGGTTTTATAATGGAAGGCTCAGCGGTGGCTAATGGTGTGAAGGTTGATGGTATAGTGGGTGGAGGTGTAGTTGGTGGAGGGTTAATGGGTGAAGGTTTGGTGCGTAGAAAATGCCGGACGGGGCGAGCAGTGTTAGGAGTGGGAGTGGGAATGGGAAGAGACTCAATAGGCGCCGGTGCGGACGATTGGAATATCGACCCATCGTCGTAACACCAACTAGTCTCATAAATGGGGGTTGGATCGGGGATGGTTTCATCCTGAGCAGGAGGTTCATCGAATGATAGCGGAGGGAGCGGGAAATTAAGGAAACTCGGAAGGGGTGCCTGCGGAGCTTCATCATCATACACCGGCTCGGATTCTTCAATTGCCGGTTCTTGCTCGCTTGGAATATCAACGCCGTAGTCGTCCATCCTATCCTTCCATTCTCTCTCCATTCTTGTAATGTCATCCAAAGCCGCATAGAGAGGATTGACCGGAGTAGGAGGAACCGTGACCCTCTTTAATTGTTCCTCCATGGAAGTAATCTTATCAAAAAGAGATTGTTGGAGGGGTGTGACTTGAACAATAGAAGGTTGGCAGGGCCTTGAAGGAGGAGGGGCCGTATAAAAAGGCCGTGGAGGGGAGTTGACGGTATGACCCGTAAAAGAACCCGGATGGGCCGGATTGCAATGAATAAATGGGTCTCGGGGCCGTGAGGGAGGAGGAATAGAAGGAGGCGGGTGTCGGACCACCCGAGTAGAATGAATAGGGGGAGATGGGTAATGGGCTACCCGAATATGATTGGAAGGAGGAGGTGGGTGATGGGCCACCCGTGTAGAACTGGAGGGAGATGGGTGATGGGCCACCCGAATAGAATTGGAAGGAGGGAGAGATGCATGAGATGTACCCTCAACGGCAGCCTTAAGGGCTTGGATCTGTTGAGGGGTAAGATGATCTAATGCATGGATGATTCGAGAGACCTTCTCGTCATTGGGAGGAGACGGTCCCGAGGGAATAGTGGCTCGAACTTGAGGAGGGGGACCATAAGAATGGACATTGCCCATGGGTTGGGTATGACCATGAGAATAAGGACGTGGTCCCTTGAAAGAATGGTGAGAATGCTGATTAACATGTTGAAATTGAGGATATGAAGTGCTAGGTTGTGCATCCTCATGAATTGAATTGAACATGTTTCTATCATGGTAAGTCATTATATAATCAAAAATTCTCAATAATTATGCAAATAAGCACACAAGTTGGAATGGTTACCGTGATTTTTGATTGTTTTATCCTTGGTGAATTAAGGATTTTAATAAAGTTTGGAAAGATTCACACAAGGAGAGTCCTAGTTTCAAATGAGATTTGAACTCCAATGCCAACTAGGAACTCTCACTCACCACGTATTAGGCCAACTATATCGGGACTCCAAAAGGGTACAACCTGCCCGGCGTCCGTGAGGGAATCCACGGGTGCGGGGGCTTATGGAGGCTTGGAAAAGGGATTTCTAGTCCAAAGAGACGGAATGCTCAATGGAGGGTCGTCCCGATTCCAAGAGGGTGTGTGGATCCAAATGAAGAGGAGGAGGCTCCCAAACCAAATGCAAATATGAATGCAACAGGGTAAACAGGCCAACCACAATAATATGATCAATCAACAAAAATAAGCATGAAATATCATGAAAAACCACAGCCGGAGGTTCTGGAAACCCACAGTAAAAACACGCCCGGGAAGGGGGCGCTACTAAAAAAGACACGAGGATGTGACTGTCGTGAATCAACGTGAGGGGCCCTGGGGCTGGCGAAAACACGCCTTAGGGTGAGGCGCTATCAATAAACGGACGCCCTGTTCAGCGGGCGTCAACTCAGGAGACACGCCCTGATGAGGGGCGCTAATAAATAAAAGAACGCCCTTGGGCAAGGCGTGAAACACTGGCAGCAGATATATGCAAAATATATGATATGAAGAAAGCACAGGGGTTTGGCAAAACACAGGAAGAAAACGCCCTGGGACAGGGCGCTACCAATGGAAAAAGCGCCCTTCGGTAGGGCGTGAAACGCCGCGGGCAGATGCCAACCAAGTCAAGGAACGCCCTGGGTCAGGGCGCTACCAATAAACGAACGCCCTATGCAGTGGGCGTCAAATCAATAGAAACGCCCTGATCTGCGGCGCTACTCAATAACAGAACGCCCTCGGACAAGGCGTGAATTCACAGGAAGCAACAAAACCCGGAAGTAAGCTGGAAAACGCCCTGGCAGAGGGCGTAAAATATTAAGAAGACGCCCTGTGTCAGGGCGTTAAATCAATAAAAACGCCTCTTCCAGAGGCGTGAATTCATCTTGACCAGGAATCCTTCGCGGCCAGCAACAGCAGAGGAACACTCATAGAATCAATGCAATCAACAAATATGAATATCAAAAGGGCACGCGAGGGTGCCAAGGGGAAAGGGGTAATGAAAGAAGAACACAAAGTGTCCCACCGTGATCGCCAATTTGTAGATCTCTTTTAAAATCCACACTTAAAAATATAAAAAGCAATAAGATATATGGGTGAAAGCAATAAAAATAGCACGAGGTGCTAATGTGGAGTGTGTGTGATCGCCAGAGACACGAGGGTCTCAAAGAGGAGATTGATATGGGAAGATGATCGCAAAATACCTCAAATATGCGGGGGATGTGAGTATTCCTTTCTCTTCAAATCGGCCGGCCGATGAAGAGAGTTCTTCCTTTAATTACCCTTGCAAAAAAGACAAACACCAATGAAGAAATTGCATTAGATATGTGGTGAGTGTAGCATCAATTCATAAGAATATATGTGAGCATGAAAGCATGTGCAAGAACGCACCTTAAGGGTGGTTGCCCTTAAACCCCTATGCAAAAGAGGGTGTGGGAGATATGAATGCATGTAAAAAATATTATGGGGAGAGAGTGCAAGAGATGCACTAAAGGGGAGATCTCAATGATAGTTGAGAAAACTTAATATGATAATGAAACATGATGCATGCATGTTAACGAATAGCAAAAGGAGAGTAAAAATAAGATAGAAGGAGCCTGTTGCTTCTGTTGCTTGTGGCCTTGATATTCAATGGGGAAGAAGCTTTAAAAAATGGAGATTGATGCGCACAGAGTTCCTTCCTTAGCCAACGGCAGCAGCAACCTGTGAGAAGAAAAGAAAAAAAGCAAAAGAAAAGAAAAGAAAGAAGAAGAAGAAGAACAGAAGAACGGCGGGGAGAAGAAAATGGGCGTCCAACAGAAGAGAAGAAATCGGAGGGGATCCGAAGAAGAGGAGTCCAACCAAACAACAGAGCCATTGGCTCTATTAAATAGGTTGAGGAAGAGATAAACATGGGCAAGAGTCCTAAGAGGGAAATGATAAGAATGGGCAAGAGCCCAAACCAAGTAGGCATCTATCGAAGCAAGGACTCTCTGGGGAAAGGGCCGCGTAGCCAGAAGGTGAAACACGCCTTAGGTCAGGGCGTCAATTAATGAATTGACGACCTACCCATAGGGCGTTTCTCAAAAACACGCCCTGCACAAGGGCGTTTCTCAAAAACCAAATTTAGCAATAAAAACTCCCCATATTTGAAAAGTGTAAAACACGCCTTAATTAAAGCCACGTTTAAAAACACGCCCCTGAGAAGGGCGTTAATTTCAAGAGCTCAAATGGGGAAGTCGGTCAAACCTAGAAGAATTAACGCCCTCAGGTGAGGTCGTCCTTTCTTTAAGAAACGCCCTTGGTTAAGTCATGTTTTGAAGAAAACACGCCCTTACCCAGGTCGTGAATTTAGAAAATTCATAAAATAGATAAAATGGGGGAGAAATAGATAAAATGGGAGAAAACGCCCTAGACAAGGTCGTGTTTCAAAAACACGCCCCTGATGAGGGCGTGAATTCAGAAAATAGAGATAAATGCCCAGAAAATCCAGAAAAATAGAAAAAAGGAGGAAATGAAGAAAAATAGGAGAAATTCAAGAAAAAGTGGGAAAACCACTCAAATAAGTTGATTTGAGGGTCAAATGGGGCATCGCAGAGCGATATGAAATATACTCAAAATAATGTCAATTTTAGCGTGTCTACATATACATGATCTCCTTCTTGAAATTCTAAGTCGCGTCTTCGATTATCAGCATAAGATTTCTGCCTGCCTTGTGCCATCTGGAGTCTTTCTCGAATGAGCTTTATCTTTTCCGTAGTAACCCTGACTATATTAGGACCTAAAAATTACCTTTCTCCTACTTCGTTCCAACATATTGGTGATCGACAACTTCTTCCATATAGAGCTTCAAATGGGGCCATTCGAATACTAGCTTGGTAGCTATTGTTATATGCAAATTCTACTAGAGGTAAGTGATCATGTCAACTACCCCCAAAGTCAATAATACAAGCTCTAAGCATATCTTCCACCACTTGATTTGTCCTTTCCGTTTGACCATCAGTTTGCGGGTGAAATGCTGTGGTAAAGTTCAGTCGGGTTCCTAGAGAATGTTGAAGACCCTTCCAAAACTGTGAGGTGAATCGAGGATCTCTATCTGATATAATAGTGACAGGGACACCATGTAATTTGACGATTTCCCTCATGTATAACGCTGCGAGAATATCCACAGACCATCGACTTTTTATTGGCAAAAAATGTGCAGACTTAGTCAATCGGTCTATGATTACCCATATACCGTCGTGTCCTCCTCTTGTTTTAGATAATTCTGTTGAGTTATGGTTTTGATGATTGTTGTAATTGTTAAGTTATGATTTTGATGATAACTAAACTTAATGTGTGCTTTAATGATGATAACTAAACCTGTGATGATTACACATGTTCTTGATGATTGTGCTCATTCATCTTATTGTTTATGTTGGGTTTGCAAGAGGCAAGAGGTTTCATAATCTCTTTAATGTGAACAAGCATGGTATTAACCATGACTATTTTGCTTTCAGGATCAACTCATGGTAGCCACCTGGTAAACCAAACGTGTGGATAAGCACCATGCTCCTCTGCAATCCAAAACAGGTGGTATATGTCATTTACTGTCAAGAACCATTGGTAAGACTCTTACCTTGTATTAAAACGAAGCTTCATGCTTTAAGCCATCAAGATTCACTCCTTTTCAAACTTGTGTTCATGAATCATTCCATGTGTTAAATCGAGTCTAAACAAACTTGTAATCAACTATAACACAAGACCTTTTCAAGTATCGAACCAATGGATAGTTTCAAGTGAACTAACACTTAACTTTTGCAGGTTTGGAGACTGGCGGTCGACCTGTGGACCCTTGGCGATCGACCTGAAATCACAGAACTGAAAAGTTGGCACCTGTGAACCTGACGGTCGACCGCCAGGAGCTAGCGGTCGACCTATTTTCCCAGTAGCCACAAAGCTACAGAATGGCCCCTAGCGGTCGACCGCCAGCCCTCCACCGGTCGACCGCCAGCCCCGAGGCCCTCCTTTGTTGACTTTTGTGTCAAGTTCGAAAAGAGATCCTTCACCCCATTTCTTTAATCCCAATGCTCCTAATCACCCCATATTTTATGGATCTAGGTCTGGGATTTGTCTCCTAACCTTCCAAGGGTTATAAAACCTCTCTTTAAGGTCATAAACCCTAAGAGGCTCCAAGAGAACAAGAGAGATAAAGTTGGCTCAAGGAAGAGGAGGAATATCACTGTAGCCGTGAACAGTGATTCGAAGATCAAAGCCTCATCATAGTTGAAGATCCAAGATCTATTTTGAAGCCTTCATCTTCCCATGAATTGAAGCAACACCAAATCAACCTAGAGAGATCAAGATAGTAGCTATCAAAGGAAGGTTGCTGCAACGATCATGAACAACATTCCTTCCACCAAGTTCT
This sequence comes from Amorphophallus konjac, assembly GCA_022559845.1. NCBI lineage: Eukaryota > Viridiplantae > Streptophyta > Magnoliopsida > Alismatales > Araceae > Amorphophallus > Amorphophallus konjac. The sequence continues at coordinate 393,841,095 of CM040120.1, read as the reverse complement.
TCATCCGATCGAAGCCATTCAAGCATCAACTGAAGCCATTTAGTCATCTTCTAAAGCCAGGGAGTTCCAATCAAGCAAGGATCTCAAGAAGAGCTTAAGGGAAGGCTATCCAAGTGAAGAGAAGAAGAAGTACTGTAACAGTGAACAGTACTCCGTGCAAGGAAACCTACATCCAATACAAGGCCATTCAAGCTGAGTCTCAAGCCATTCAGGTGAAGAAGGAATCAACGCGAACATCCGGAGCATACACTCAGAGGGAGCCTAAATCAGGAGCATTCTAAACTGTGGTCTATTTACTTTGGTGTCTTGTGCTTTAAATCTCATATTTGTGTTTCATCATAAACAGTAATAACTTGTGTGTGTGTGGATCGTGTTGGATCCGTGGTTTTTTGTGTGTGTGTTGTAATTGATTCGTGTGTGTACGTGGATCTTCCTAGATCTGCATTTGTGTGTGTGAGGGTCTTTTTAGATCCGTTCGATCTTGTGTGTGTGGTTGTGATCCAGTTGTCGGATCGTGTTGGAGTTCATCTCCGTGTGTGTGTGTGTGTGTGTGTGTTGGAGCTTGTCTCCGTGTGTGGGTTGGGGCGCGTCCCCGTGTGTGTGTGCAGGCGTCGTCCTGCGTGTGTGGTTGGAGCATTATCTCAGTTTGGGGATTTATCCCCGAGTGAAGCCTCACCGGGTTTGGTGAGGGGTGGACGTAGGATTGCCGTCGTTACATCCGAACCACCTTAAAAACCACTGTGCATTGTGTGTTATTTGTGTGGTTTGATTGTTTTCGTTGTATGGTCATGTGGGAACAGTGAGTTTGAGAGAATTGGTTAATTAGTTTTCTATTGCTAATTATTGTTTACCACATATTTTGTAAAAAGCCAAAAGTTTTCTTAAAATTGGTAAACACCCAATTCACCCCCCTCTTGGGTGTCATTGATTGTGGGACTTCAATTGGTATCAGAGCCAATGCTCTAATTTCATAGATCTAACGATCTAGAGTGATCCAGATCAATGACCACCATTATGTACACCTTGAATTCTCCACCGGTGTTTGATGGTTGCAATTTTGATTTATGGTTAGGAAGGATGTGCAGTCTAGTAAACTCATATGATCCTAAATTATGGAAGCTTATCTCACATGGTCCTTATGAGTTGCCTAAAGACAAATCTGTCTGGACCGAAGATTCCAAGCTCAAACATGATCAAAATTGTTTGGTTCTATAATTGCTTATTGCTACAGTTGATTCTAATCATTTCCCTTTTGTCTCCCATTGCAGATCCGCGAAGGATATCTTGGTCGGCTTAACCAAAGTCCGGGAAGAGCATGAAGATCAATGTCTTGTGGTATGCACGAGTGATCAAGGGAGTGATCAGCAAGTTGAATCAAGCTCAAAGGTAAATTCTGATTCTGATAATGAAGATGAATTCAGCTATGAGGAGTTATTGATTGTATATGATGAGCTTGCTGATAAATACGAGAAGGTTAAGTCTGAAAACAAAAAATTGAAAAAGAATGTTGGACAAAATAAATGTGATTCTCCATGTAAAGAATGCTCACACTTGAAGGAATTGATTGATGGTCATGTGTTCGACATTGAAATTCATAAAGATCAAATATCTTCTTTGAGAAATGAAAACAAAGAGCTGAGAGAGAGAGAGTAAGTCTTATGAACAATGGTCAAAATGAGTTTGCTCATGATAAAAATCTTGAAATGGAAAATGAGAAACTGAAGGAATTGAACAATACCATTTCTGAAAGATTGCTCATTTTTGAAAAAGGAAAAAGTTTGCTTGTTGATCAATGTGAAGAAATGCATGTGATGAAACAAGAAATGGAAACCTACAAAATCATCAACACCCAATTACATGAACAAGTCAAGACTTGTGAAAATAAGACTGTGATGGGTAATTAGAATAGAAATCAGCCTGATACTGAGGTGGTGAAGAGTAGATGGGTTGACCTTGAGAATGAGCTTGATTGTAAGGATCATTGGAATATGAAGCCCAATCTGCAAAGTGTGGGTTTGAAGGACTTTGAATGGGGTCTTGATAGGGTGCCCAAGAGGATGATTGTTGGTTTTCCCACCTAGGATATGGATTTGTGTGAGAGAAAGAGGTGGAAGAATTCGATGACAATTGATACGGCTCTTGGGTAAAAGATGAATTGTGAACCCCATTGTGGAAGAGTGAATGAGTTTGATGATAAGGGGCAAAGGAAGGGTTGGAATTCAAATAGCCCGCATAGTTGAACATGAAAGAATCTAGTAATGGGCCTGAATAAATTTAGATGTGGTAATGCAAAAGACCCAAGAAAGAGTGATGGCTTTTTTTAATGAATTTTTTTTTGTGGTTTATATTGACATACTTTGACGAAGAAAAGAGAAGAAAATGCTTTTATTTTTGTTTTGTTTTTAGACAAACACAAACAATTTCACACACAAATTACCCTAATGACCTAGATGTGCCCTAAACCTACAGGTGAGGTTTCACAAAGTGATTAACGTGAGACTTAAGCTTACCCTCAATATGACCACCAGCCAGGTAAGGGGTGGGGAAGTGGGAGGTTCCCCCTACTTTCGTAGGGACCTTATTATACCAAACCACTAACCCGCTTAAAGCGTTTGCTGTCCGACCGTCTTGCCTTAGACACCGGTTTTCATATGAGGATAAACCTAAATAACACAAGAATCATAGTGTGATCCTAGGGCCAACGTTTACTGACTTTTATTTATGGCGGAGGTCATGCGAAGATGCAAGAGAAATGTGGTTTGTGGGCTAAGGAAGGGTGATGAAATCCCCACCTTATCTTATTAGGGGTGTTGCCCTTAAAGTATTTTGAAATGAAAATGCACACCACAATTTCAAACAAGGGGTTCTTTATGCAAAATGAATGCCAGAATATGGTGAGTAGAACGTACCTTGCCCCTCGCAATCTTCAACATGCAATTGACATGAATTGAACAAAGAAAACTTCTATGCTAAATGATGCATGTCCTAAACATGTTGTGTGGTTTCTAATCTTGAAATGCATTTTTTTTTAGATTTTGGTGCAAGTATTTTTTTTTTGTTTTTAATTAATGAACCTATCTAACCAGCATAAAAATTTCTTTTGTTTTGATTGTTTTATGATTTTTATAGAGTTTTGAAGAATTTTTCAAATTTTTGTAGAGATTTTTCAGAAATTGGAAAAACAGAACATGTTCCGACGTTTCTACTCTTTAGCGATGCTTCCGAGCTATTAGCGACGCTTCATTTTCTGAGGGTTTCAGGTCCGATCTTCCTCTTTCTTTGCTTTTCGAATTTTTTTCTTTTTCCTGCACAAGTAAAAAGAGTAAAATTAATATTCACATATATACACCAAACACAAGAATATCCAACTATTAACATAATTCACTCCCCGGCAACGGCGCCAAAAATTTGATGCTGCTCGACAGTCGTCGTTTAAAAATGCCGTGCCACACAAATTTTAAAATTTATAACCGCACTCACTCACTCGAATGATTTTTGAAAATACGAGTACAGTGGTGAATACGGGTCGATCCCACGGGGAGAGAATATTTGATTTTAGTTCAAGTTGAAAATACCCTTGTGTTTGGAAAATAAAATGTTGTATTTGGAGTGCGATTATCACTAAAGAAATTTGAATTATAACTGTAAATGACAAGAGATAAGTAAAGGAAATTTAGCCAATTGATTGAAGAATGCCGTCGTTTCCACACCGAGCTTTTGATGAAGATCGCTCCGCCTAGGAAGTCGACGCCGTGAGAGGATTTGAAGAAGACTTACCGCTTCGGATATGTTTGAAGAAACACTTAAGAAGACAAGGGTTGCATATAACAAGTTTGAAAACTTAAGTTTGAAAATATAACAGAATTCAAGTGAAAATAGGGATTGGAAGAAAAAAACATAACTTCAAATCTAGACGGAATTAGAAGAAGTGTAAAACATGAACGTTGTAGAGAATTGAAAGAGGAAGAACTTTGATGAAGAACACAGACACAGAAAATAAGAGGAAGACAATGAAAAATCAAGATCTATCACTGCTGGTGAATAGTAACTGACAGAAAAACAGCACCTTGAAAAATTAATTCTAACTCTAAAAATACACAGAATTAGACAAAGTGGTAGAAGAATAAAATGGAGATCTATAAGAGAGGAACAACTTTGATGAAGAACGCAGATTGAAAAGAGGTCTAGAAAGGCTTCAAAACATAAGAATACTAGAATGTCTCACCACGGATGAACAGTAAACACCTAAAATAGCACTTAAGAAAACGGGCAATAACTCTATGAATCAGGAAGAATTTGAAGAAATGCTAAACAGCGACGTTGAAGAAAACTTAAAAAGGAACAACTTTCGTGAAGAACTCAAATTGAAATGAGGACCATAATAATAAGTAATTGACCAAGAATAGACTGAATGCTTAAAAAGAACCTTGCATTAATATCAAATCAACTTACAAAGGTGACATCAAAAGCTTGTAAAACATCAAGATCCAACCCTCCTATGGAGCTCTACTAAGACTTACAATGAAGAACTTCAAGAATACAATGGAAAACCTTCACAATCTCTATGCTATCTCTCCTTCTAACTATCCCTAACAACTCCCCACTTACTCCTTGTTCCATTACAAATGAAGCCCTTATATAGGGTTACAAACTCTTCTTGCCCATGTGAAACAATCAAGTGCACCTAATTTTGACCCAACTTGGTAGCCTGGAATGTGCTGCACCTTTTGTAACTTTTTTTCTGATTTTTTCGGATTTTTCTGGCATTTTTTTGGCCTTCTTTTCCTTCTCTCTCTCTCTTTCTCTGACTTTCTCTCTCTATCGGCGCGTTGCGCCGACCGGCCGACCGCCGTTCGGCCGCCTGCCGTGGGCCCGCCGTGCGCCCGCCTTCGCGCCAGCCGCCGCGTGTCGCACGCTCGGCGCGTGCGCTGCGTGTCGCCTTCGCCGTGTGCCGCCTTCGCCCTCTCGCCGCGTTGAGCGCGGGAGCCACTCCGGCCGCCACGACCCCCGCATGCTCGCCACGAGCCCCCCCCTCCCTTCGCCCGTCGACCTCGTCGCCCGTGCCATTGGCGCGGGCGGGGCGAAGGCGGGAAAGGGGGGGCGGGTTTAAACTTTTTTTTAAAATATATATATATATATATATATATATATATATATATATATATCTATATATATATAGTATATATATCGTTAGAAAATTCTAAAAAATATCAAATAATTTTATTTTTTTTATTTTTTTTTCTTTTCTTTTTGAACAACTTCCTGGGCTTCTGGCCCATTTTCACATATAACTTTATTTTCTTTATTTTCTTTTTCTTGGAGCTTTCCTCGTATTACGTGCCTGCATAAATACACAAAAATCGTTATTAAAATTAGTTAATTTCAGAAAATTAAACATTTGATTCTCAATCAACAATAAGTGTGAGAAGTGTATATTTATTATTAGTTAAGCTTATAAAAATATGTATAATCATGAATTAAGATGTAAAAATACACACTTATCACTAACTGAGCAGCTAGCCAAGGCCCGCGACTCGCTCAAGAGGAAGAGCATGCTTCTTGAAGAGGAGCGCCTTATTCGCGTCGAGCTGGATGGCCGGTGGGAGGCCGAGCGCTCCGAGCTGGTGGACCAGGCGGAGGAAGCTGAGCACCTTCGGGGGGAGGCCGAGGCTGATCGAGCCGAGGTGGAGAAGCGGGTGGCGGAGGTCAAGGAGCGGACGGCTGAGGCCGAGCGGAGATTTGCTGAGGCAGAGCGGGAGAAGGCCGAGCTCACTGGTAGGGTGGGATTGGCCGAGGCGGAGGCGCTCGAGCAGTACAAATGCTCGGAGGCCTACCGGGTCGACCTTAAGGAGGCTGCCCTCCCCTACTACGAGTCAGCGCTTCGCCGAGGCATCCGTCAGGGGTTCAAGCAGGGCTACGACCGGGCCGTATCTTATGCCGAGGAGCAGGCATCCGAGATAATTGAATTCCCATCCGGACAATGCTATGACTCGGATCTGTCATCCTCTGGCTCCTCTGCTTCGACGTCGGAGGAAGAAGATCAAGAGGGCTCTTCGCCCGAGGGGTCTCCAACTCCGGATGCCTCGGGAGGGCGCGCAACCGAGGCAGTTCCCACGCCGGTGGGGTTAGTGCCAGGGTCAGCCGTCGCCGAGGGTGTCGGGCGCAGACCGCCTGAGCCTTCCACTTCCGAGCTTTAGGGTGGGCCAGAGGCCTAATGTATCTGCTTTGCTTTCTCTTTTTGTATGTCTTTTCCCCCTTTTTTTGAAGAAAAACTTTCTCTGTTGTGTAGGAAAAAAGGTAAGGCAATAGTATTATGACGAAGACTTAACTATTCCGAATCGTTGTTGCCGTATTTTGTTCAGCGTATCTGCAGTAGTTGGAAAGTGCCGAAACATTCTGCGTGGCTCTCGCATGATGGTTGGGTGAGCGTTTGACAGGGTGTCTTTCCGTTTTCTCATGCTTTGAATGTTTGGCCGCTTCGTGTGTCCCGCTGGGTCAGAAACGAGGAGTTTGAGGTGACCATTCGTAGGGAGAGGTCCCTTTGGCGTGTTTTCGAGGGGAGAATCATTTAAGGCAAATAGCCTCCCTTCGCCTATAAAAGGTCTGAAGGGTGTCCTTTCCTCTCCATTGCTTAGGGTTTTCCTCGACAGTCTTTTCTCATTCCTTCTTCACGTAGCGCTGTGCCATTATATTCGAAGCATGAAGATGCTCTGGAGGATGAGGCTGCCGATGATGGAGGGCAGAGAGTCCTTGCCGCTTCGGGTTTAAAGAGGGTTCGACGGCCAGCGGGCGAGGTTAAAGAGGGTTCGACCTGCGGAGGCACGTCGTCTTCTTTTATCAATTCTGGCCGGCGCTTGCGGGGAGGGGCGAGATAACGGACGGATGGGGGAATCAGGCATCTCTGCTGCCCGTCCATTCCCGCTCGCTCCATGGAGGGGATCTCTCTCAAGATTCCTCTCCACTTCCTGCTTCTCCTCTCTTCTTCCGCAGCCTCTTTCTCCCTCTTCTGTCCTCCCCATCGTTTCTTTAACTCTTCGGAGGGTGCCTGCACTCTCTGCCTTCCAAAGAGTTGGCAGATTGGCAGAGAGGAGGCCTTCATTCGTATTCCCTCTTCCCCTTCCTCCATCTCTGTCAACTTGGAAGGTAGCCTTCCCCTTCTTAATCCCTCTGTCACCTTTGTTCCGAGCTACCCGAGCCAGCGGGGTCGACTATCCTTTATCCGAGCCAGTTTCTGCGCAAGGCAGAGTCAGTGGCTGGATGCAGGAAGGTCAACCGAGTCAGCCGAGCGATGGGCTCATATGGCGACGCCAGATGGATTTTTTGCTTTTTCGACATGTATTTTCTTGGCTTCGGCCTTTCTGATGTACAAGCGAGTTGTTTGAATAAAGGAAAGGGAACTTTTGTTTTATTCCATGTTGCTTACACGATGTTCGGTATTCAGAAGTAGAACTTGCGTAGTGTAGTCGCGTTCCAAGTCCGAGGGATGGGCTCTCCTTCCATCATAGATAACCGGTATGCTCCTTTCCTGAGCATCTCGACCACTCGGTAGGGGCCTTCCCAATTAGGGGTTAGCTTGCCCGCCGCCTCAAGTGGTCGAGAGGCTTCGACTTTCCTGAGAACGAAATCTCCCGGTTGAAAGTGTCTATCTCGGATTTTGGCGTTGTAATATCGAGTGAGACGGCACTGGTATTTCGTTGCTCGGATGCCGACAATCTCTCGGAGTTCATCTGTTAGGTCGAGGTTTTCGAGCAGTTTCTGATCGTTTGCCTCGGGCGAGAAACAGATGACTCGGAGGGAAGGATTGGCAATCTCCAACGGGATGACGGCCTCAGCGCCATACACCAACTGAAAAGGACTTTCACCGATTGCCGTTCTGGGTGACCAAAGTACGTTCGATAATTCCTCAAGCCAGTTGCCCTTGGCTTTGCTGAGCCTGGTCTTGTTGCCTTTTAAGATAGTCTTATTGGCATTTTCAACCAGCCCGTTAGCTTGAGGGTGGGCGACCGAGGTAAAGTGATTGTGAATGCCCAGGTCGGCACATATGTCTAAAAAATAATGAGAATCAAATTGCCGACCATTATCGCTTACTATCACCTGGGGGATGCCGTAACGACAGATGATCACCTTCCAGACAAAGCTCCAGACGACTATCTCGGTGATTCTTACTGTGGCTTCGTCCTCGATCCATTTGGTGAAGTAGTCGATGGCGACGATGATGAACTTCTTCTGGGCCTGGGCCGTGGGGAATGGCCCGAGGATGTCGATTCCCTAGTGAGTGAAAGGATAAGGCTCGGCTAAGGTGATGAGCTCCGTTGCTGGCTGATGTGAAGTCCCGCGATCAATGACACCCAAGAGGGGGGTGAATTGGGTGTTTACCAATTTTAAGGAAAACTTTTAGCTTTTTACAAAATATGTGGTAAACAATAATTGGCAATTGAAAACTATTTAACCAATTCTCTCAAACTCACAGTTCCCACATGACCATAAAATGAAAGCAATCAAACCACACAAATAACATACAATGCACAGCGATTTTTAAGGTGGTTCGGATGCAACGATGGCAATTCTACGTCCACCCTTCACCAAATCCAGTGAGGCTTCACTTGGGAATGAATCCCCAAATGGAGACGATGCTCCAAACACACACGCAGGGTGACACCTGCACACACACATGGGGACGCGCCCCAAACTACACACGGAGACAAGCTCCAACACACACACACACACACACACACACACACACAGAGAGAGATGAACTCCAACACGATCCGACAACCGGATCACTACTACACACACATACACACGCTGCAACAAACGCAGCACAATCACACATACGACCGCACGTAGGCGATTAACCACGACCGTATACACAAACGGTCACACACACAAAATGTATTTTCATGTTTGAAAGTAAACACAAGTAACAATATAAGCTCATATCAAAGTAGAACTCATGGCAACCATCTCAAAACAGCAACTAAAGGATGTAGAGATTGTTCCCCCTTTGATTTCCAAGACAAATAGAAGTGGTAGCTTGGAGCTCCAGTTGGATGGTGATGATTTTAATGTCTTCTTGATCCTCTCCTTGATCTGCTGCACTTTTCCTTCTTCTGCAATCTTCAAAACCTCTTGGATGAAGATCAAAACCCCTTGGCTTGAGCTCTTCTTTCCTTTCTTCCCTCTCTTCACCTACAAGATAGAAAACAAGGAATACATTAGAGTTCCACTTGCTAAATTCGTAGCTTACACATATGCCTATGTACAAGACATGAAAAGACAATGATCACCCTTCTAGAACCATCCAAAAAGACCCCCAATAGGTCTATTATGAACCCAAGGGCAAAATGGGGGTTTATGACTTCACAAATATATTTTTATAACCCCTTGAATGGTCCAAGGACAAGTCCCAGACCAGATCCACGTTTTGTGGATGATTGGGTGTCATTAGGATTAAACAAATGGGGTGAAAGCCCTCTCCACGCGCTTGAAAAATAAAGTCAACAAAAGTGGCTTCGGGGCTGGCGGTCGACCGGAACCTTCTGGCGGTCGACCGTTACTGATAGACCTGTAGAAATATCAGTTCTGGGATTTTCGGTCCACCGCTACTGGGCTGGCGGTCGACCGCTACTGAGAGAACTGTTGCCCGTTGGTTTCTGGGATTTTTGGTCGACCACTAGCTTCTGGCGGTCGACCGCTAGCTACAGTATTTTTAGGTCAACCTAAACTGTCCTTTAGGTCGACCTAAACCATGAATCTTGATACCTTTGCATATGGGATTGGCATTCCATTTTAAACCTGCATAAGAGAGTAAATGAAGTTAAGATAATGCAAGTTCAATCACTTCGATGCCATCTACCACTTTCAACCAAGATTCTCATGAAGCATTCATTTTGTGAATCCAAATGATCTATATATGCATCCCATTGACATCAAACATTCAACCAAAGATTATATACAAACCAAGGATCAAGACCATGTAATCGTTGCCATTTGCCATCCGAACCATGTAAGTTTAGTTATCATCACGTAATCACACATTAAGTTTAGTTATCATCAAAACCATAACTGTCATGAACAATAATCACAACAATCATCAAAACCATAACTCAACAATCTCCCCCTTTTTGATGATGATAAAATTAGTGATGATGACAAATTTAATGATAAACTTAGGATTATATAACAGAATGGCACAAATGTTCTTTTCCCCCTGTCAACAATAGTCATCAACTTCTCCCCCTGTCAACAACAATCATCAATTTTTCTCCCCCTTTGACATAATCAAAAAGTGGGATAATGTAAATCTTTCTCCCACAACAACAGTATCAAACGAGCTAGAAGAAACCAATGAAGTAAGAGCAATTCTTTCTCCCTCTTGAGGAGACCAAGATGTGATTATTCTCACACATCAATATGATACCATTTGAGGCAAATTCAGTCAAGCATGCATGGATACCAATGGAAGATAATGATTGGCCTCATATCAGATTTTCACAAGCTGAGATAGTCAGCATGATAGCATACAAATAAGAGAACCCATATCAGATGTTCACAACATGCAAGAGCACATCAAAAAATTTTCTTTTATTTTCAAATTTTTTGAGTTTTATATTTTCTGGAAATACGTAAGAACTCAATGCAAGCATGTGATGACACTATGAATGCAAGCATGATACCAATAGAAAGCAAAAACCCCATATGGCAAGTGTAAGCAAATTGAAGTCTAATTTTTGTGAGATTTTCAGTGATTTTCAAAATTTTAATTTTCTTATAAAATACATGAGGCTATATACATGCAACTTATGACACATGATGAGCACACAATGCAACCAGGCAGATACGTATATATAGATATGCAAGCATATCTCCCCCTTACTTATATAAGAGGGTATAGGTATAGGAAGGGTGCATGAGGGTCATGACAATCGGAATGCACATGTGTAGCACACGGGAAGTTGTGCAATCATATAGGAGAATTATGCAATTGCTAATGCAATCAATCAACTTTCTGAATACATATTAAATCAAATTTCCAGATGTGTAAGTGAGTAACATGAAAAATGATAGTTGCAATATGGATATTCAGATTTTCAGATCAACACAAGGAGATATTTTACAGACTGCACTTCAATTTTGAGAACAGCGTATTGGAGGCTACACTCTACCACAATGAGTTTCACCAATATTATTCAACTCAACCAATATCACATGATAGTCAGAATTTTTCAAGAGTGATCAGGTTCAAATGATTCCTTTTTACGCGAGTAGACGCATGGAGCTCATGCCAGAATCCCCGGTTACTCAGAATACTGAACCATTTCACCTCATTTTGAATAGAGATACTAGTCAACACTTTTCAGATATGAACCACATCACGTCTCAGGTGACATGTGCCCAGTTTACTCAGTGAGACCGAGCATCGCTCTATCTTTCATTTTCATCCCAAATTTTTAAACAGGATAGGTAGGCAACTTTTTCCTCAACTGTCTCTCCAACATACATGCATCAAGTTTAACATCTCGAGAGTGTTGAAAAGAAATTCATATATCCTTATCTTTAACACTCATTTTCATATTTTATGCAGGAAGTGTGCGAATTTAATTCAGCATGTATACCGAAAATATCATGAATACATAACAGTGCAGCTCCCCCTAAATAGATGCACTTATGAAATATAAACTCTCCCAGAGTGTACGATATGAAACACTCCAATAATGACTGAAATGCAGCATTATTAAGCAAGAAAGGATAAGGCTATAGAAGTGTCAAAGGATGGGGTTGAAAGGCATATAATAGCACACAAACACACATTGGGAGTTTATGTAAATGCACTATGACATGCATGCGAGCAATGTGATGTCAATTTGATACCAATTGAATGGACAATTTGATACCAATTGAATGGATGCCAACTAAATGAACTAAGTGCGACTAATGCATGAGTTCCAATGCAATACAACATATGAGCATATGAGAATGTGATGCAATGTGCAAAGTTATTCGGACTTGATTTTCATTTGCAGGATCTAAAAGCACCTTATGCATTGAATTATGATGCATGCAACCTATAACTATGTGAGAGTGGAATGCATGTTATTTTGGCAAGTTGAGAGCTTTGATTTTGCAGCCAGTGTGACAAAATTCTCATTGAAATCATCCACATTCTATTCATGAATCAACAAATATTTTTCATGACATGACCTTTATGAATAAGGTTGCATACATGATCACAATTAAACACTGCAACCCAATGTTCAGAATTGTTCAAAAATAGATTTTCAGAAATCTTTCACAAGTTTTGAAATTAGAAATCATTCACAAGCCAAATGTTTGAATTATGAGCAAAAACATATTTTCAATTGAAATAACTTAGTTTAAAGATTCATTTATAGATCAACCATTTGACTTCTTTGAGTTCTAGTACGAGGCGGAGAACATTGATCCAAAGACCAACTCACGCATAGTGAGAGTTCCCAGGTGAATGTAACCCACCTTTTAACTACTCAGTATTTGATATACCAGATACTCAATTGAGCCCAGATGTCATCATGCAATTCAAATTAAGAGATATTCAATAGCCAATCACCTCATACACATTTCTCAAGATTTTCAATTTGGTTCAAGCAATTTGACAAAATCATCACATCATACTAGGGCAACAACATGTCTGGTTTTTAGAATATTTACCTGAGTTTAGCAGACCTGTTGAGAGGTGCATTCCATAATCTCCCACATGCAAATGTCAAGATTCATCAACAATGTTAATGCATGAAAATGGATATGCATTCTAATAACAAAACTAATTTTTTTTTATCTTCATTCATGGAAATATGGTTAAAACAACTATGAGTTTTTCAAACAGAGCTCAGAAGTTAATTTCCAAATACGTGTGCCTTGAGCATCTGTCATCTTCCAAGTCTTCCACCTGCAATTCAAAGAAGGTACAAATCAGTTCATCCATAATGCTCATTTCAAAATCTTCTTGTATAATCCCTACAAAATAATCATATAAAGCATTATTAGTAGTTCCAGAGATGGTAATAATCACATATGCATGAACCACTAAAAGGACTTTACCTGATTTTCTCATGAACAATGGTTGATTAACTTTACCTGTTGCGGGCCTTTTATACCATGCCTTGGGTACTTATTTAGATCACTTTTCTGTCTCCTGGTGACGGATTGAGGATATTTTTATCATTTTCATCCTTTCAAGGTATTCCTCAGTTGATTCAAGCTTGGTCATGACTAACCCATTATCATTTAAATTTTTTTTTGGAGTATAATCTGCATCCTGGGACAAGAGGACTTGAGTTATCAATTTCGATTCAAGTTTATTGACAATGGCATGATAAATTATTTTAACAACCAACATCCCCTCGACAGCTCTAGATGCAATGCATGACTCATGTGTGAATCTAAACATTAATCCCATATAACGAATGCGGTTGCTCCCCCTTAGTGTGTGCATGAATGCAAGATGTTCAATTACCATCCAATGCCATATGCAGCCTGTAACTAATTGACTCATAGTACCGGGCGGAGAACTTAGATCCGAAGATCACCTCACGCGTAGTGATAGCTTTCAGACAGGCGAAACCTGCCCTTCCACATGTCACCATTTGATATACTATATAGTCAAGGGTGGTGGAGGTAGGAGGATTGCTATGCATTATCACATGAATTCACAATATTCAACTTATGCATGACAGTACGTGAAAGTGTATGCAAACTCAATATATGTAGTGAAATCATGATTTGAAGAATCTTCAAGCTCTCCTACAACAAGATGCTATATGACAAGTGATGTACACATAGATATGCAAACAACTATGGATGGAATGCATGTACAGACATGTGCATTATCACAAGACTATTCAGCACAAGATGAATCAAACCAATGACACAATTACTGAAGAAGGTTAGAGGGATATCACCTGAGTTTCTAAATTTCAGTTTTAATTTTTCTTTTAAGCTGACTTATGTCACTAGCCCGTGTGCCTTACCTTCTTGATGAAAATAGATTTCATGCTTTTCATTCTCAAGGCACACCTGCAAAATAGATTTCTCATTTGACCTTCTTAGGTACCCAAATCCTTTTGGGTCCTTGTGGGTTAGCAGCAACTTTGGCATGTAATTTCCAATTTTTAACAACATTCAAGTCATAATTTTTCATGAGAAAATAATCATGCTTAACATTCCCAGACTTGCTAAAGTGGTGGGGGGAAGCACGTGGCATCACATTTTTCTTTCTCATTGGCTCTACTGGTTTATGTATGTGAGCATGACTTGTTGAGTGAAGACTCTCTTTCTTCATGAGTAACCAGCAGTATGACTTGGTGTGACCTCTTTTACCACAGTGATTACAATGCATGGAAGGTTTTTTGGTGAAGACTTCCTTTGCATTTTTCAAAACTGCTTGGTTCCTACATGCTCTCAAGTCATCATTCTTCATAATGAAGCAATTATGCATAGCATGTCCATGTTTTCCACAATAAAAGCATATGAGTTTCTTTCTAGTTGGTTGTCTGTGTGTGGCAGAAGAATGTTCAACATGCATGGGTGTGCTAGCAGCATTTTTAGATTTTTGATGCAAATTGATTTTCTTTGTGGATGCATGTGTGTGTGCAACATGATTTTCCTTTTTCCAATTTTCATTTGATGTGTTGGCTATATTTGAATTGTGCACAAAGGATGTATAAACTTTATTTTCAAACTTCTTTTTGTTTACAGGATTATAGCCCAGCCCTTCCCTTTGAAAATTCACTTTCATCCCAAGCAATTTGTTCAAGTTTTCTTGACCATTTACAAATCTAGACAGCAAATCATTCAAGTCAAGAATTTCAGATTGAAGAGATGAAATTTGTAATTCAGAATTGACAAGTTCTTCTTCACAAGTGGAAAGACTAACATTCAACATGTCATTGGTAGTCTTAAGGCATTCTACATCTTGCCTAAGTTCATCCACATTTTCACATTCTCTAATAACCACATATTTTCCCTTTTCAAGAGTTAACAATCTTTCAGAAATGGCCTTGTTCAATTCCTTCAGTTTCTCATTTTCTTTAACAAGCTTTTCATCATGAATCAATTCATTTATCAAGGTTTGATCATCGGCCATAGAATTTAGTTTTGCAGTCATCTCCTTATTTTCATTTCTTAAAGAACATATTTGATCTTTGTGAAATTCAATGTCAAACACATGAGCCTCAATCATTTCCTCTAAATGCAAGCATTTTTTACAAGAGGAATTACACTTATTTTGTTCGACATCCTTTTTCAATTTTTTGTTTTCATATTTTAGCTTCTTGTATTTTTCAGCAAGATCATCATATGCAATCAACAAATCTTCATAAGTAACTTCATCTTCATTATCAGAATCAGAATTTACCTTTGAGCTTGATTCAATTTGCTGATCACTCCCTTGATCGCTCATACCTGCCACAAGGCCTTGGTCTTCATACTCTTTCCGGACTTTGGTTAAGCCATCCAAGATATCCTTCGCAGACCTGCAATAGGAGACAAAAGGGAAATAGTTAGAATCAACTGCAGCAATAAGCAATTTCAAAACCAAGCAATTTTGATCATGTTTGCACTTTTGATTTTCAGTCCAGACATGTTTGTCTTTAAGAAATTCATGAGGACCATGTGAAATAAGCTTCCATAGCTTAGGGTCATATGAATTGACTAGACTAAACATTCTACCTAACCACAAATCAAAATTGTAACTATCAAATACCGGTGGAGAATTCAAAGTGTACATAATGGTAGTCATTGACCTGGATCTCTCTAGATCGTTAGATCTATGAAATTAGAGCCTTTGCTCTGATACCAATTAATGTCCCGCGATCAATGACACCCAAGAGGGGGGTGAATTGGGTGTTTACCAATTTTAAGGAAAACTTTTAGCTTTTTACAAAATATGTGGTAAACAATAATTAGTAATTGAAAACTAATTAACCAATTCTCTCAAACTCACCATTCCCACACGACCATACAACGAAAGCAATCAAACCACACAAATAACACACAATGCACAGCAGTTTTTAAGGTGGTTCGGATGCAACGACGGCAATCCTACGTTCACCCCTCACCAAATCAGTGAGGCTTCACTTGGGAATGAATCCCCAAACGGAGACGATGCTCAAAACACACACGCAAGATGACACCTGCACACACACATGGGGACGCACCCCAAACTACACACGGAGACAAGCTCCAACACATACACACACACACGAAGATGAACTCCAACACGATCCGACAACCGGATCACTACCACACACACATACACACGCTACAACAAACGCAGTACAATCACACATACGACCGCACGTAGGCGATTAACCACGACCGTATACACAAATGGTCACACACACAAAATGTATTTTCAGGTTTGAAAGTAAACACAAGTAACAATATAAGCTCAGATCGAAGTAGAACTCATGGCAACTATCTCAAAACAGCAACTAAAGGATGTAGAGATTGTTCCCCCTTTGATTTCCAAGACGAATAGAAGTGGTAGCTTGGAGCTCCAGTCGGATGGTGATGATTTTAATGTCTTCTTGATCCTCTCCTTGATCTGCTGCACTTTTCCTTCTTCTGCAATCTTCAAAACCTCTTGGATGAAGATCAAAACCCCTTGGCTTGAGCTCTTCTTTCATTTCTTCCCTCTCTTCACCTACAAGATAGAAAACAAGGAATACATTAGAGTTCCACTTGCTAAATTCGTAGCTTACACATATGCCTATGTACAAGACATGAAAAGACCATGATCACCCTTATAGAACCATCCAAAAAGACCCCCAATAGGTCTATTATGAACCCAAGGGCAAAATGGGGGTTTATGACTTCACAAATATATTTTTATAACCCCTTGAATGGTCCAAGGACAAGTCCCAGACCAGATCCACGTTTTGTGGATGATTGGGTGTCATTAGGATTAAACAAATGGGGTGAAAGCCCTCTCCACGCGCTTGAAAAATAAAGTCAACAAAAGTGGCTTCGGGGCTGGCGGTCGACCGGAACCTTCTGGCGGTCGACCGTTACTGATAGACCTGTAGAAATATCAGTTCTGGGATTTTCGGTTGACCGCTACTGGGCTTGCGGTCGACCGCTACTGAGAGAACTGCTGCCCGTTGGTTTCTGGGATTTTCGGTCGACCGCTAGCTCCTGGCGGTCGACCGCTAGCTACAGTATTTTTAGGTCAACCTAAACTATCCTTTAGGTCGACCTAAACCATGAATCTTGATACCTTTGCATATGGGATTGGCATTCCATTTTAAACCTGCATAAGAGAGTAAATGAAGTTAAGACAATGTAAGTTCAATCACTTCGATGCTATCTACCACTTTCAACCAAGATTCTCATGAAGCCTTCATTTTGTGAATCCAAATGATCTATATATGCATCCCATCGACATCAAACATTCAACCAAAGATTATATACAAACCAAGGATCAAGACCATGTAATCGTTGCCATTTGCCATCCGAACCATGTAAGTTTAGTTATCATCACGTAATCACACTTTAAGTTTAGTTATCATCAAAACCATAATTGTCATGAATAATAATCACAGCAATCATCAAAACCATAACTCAACATGATGGACCAAGTGGTCAAATCGCTGGCATCGGTCACAGTGTTATGTGTAGGTCGAGCAGTCGTGCTGTAGAGTGGGCCACCAATAACCCTGCCGTAGCAGGATCCTGGCGAGCGACCTACCTCCTAAATGCGCTCCGCACAGACCTTCGTAAACTTCTTGAATCGCTCGGTTGGCTTCATTAGTACTGAGGCACTTCAGGAGGGGACCAGAGAAGGATCTCCGGTAGAGAGAGCTGTCCAGAGTGACGAATCGCCGAGCTTGGTGCTTCAATCTTCGGGCTTCCCGAGGGTCGGGAGGCTCTTGAGAGTCTTGGAGCCACGACAGGTACAGGGTACGCCAGTCGCTTGAAGAGGCCGAGTCAACAGCCAGGAGCGCCAAATCGATGCTCGGTCGCTCTAGCTCTTTGAGAAGGACCGATCGAGTACCCTCGGGGTCAAGAGAGGATGCCAGCTGAGAGAGGGCGTCCGCTCAGGAGTTTTCCTCTCGAGCTATTCAGACTACCTCAAATCTCTCGAACTGTTGTGCCACGGCTCTGACCAGCTGGAGGTATTTGACCATCGGTGCTTCTCGAGATTCGTAATCGCCGTTGACCTGGCTAGCGACCCGTTGGGAGTCAGTGTGAATTTTGACTCGCTCAGCTCCCAGCCGCCGGGCCATGCGGGCTCCCGATATTAAGGGCCTCATACTCGGAAGCGTTGTTGGACGCCTGGAAGTTGATTCTCAAGGCGTATTGTAGCTCTGCTCCTTCGGGGTACTTCAGGAGGATGCCAGCGCCGCTTCCGGCTGAGTTGGAGGATCCGTCGATGAACAGTTCCCAGATTGGCCCGGGCGCGGACGGAGATCTTTCTTCGGTTGGGATGGTGGTCTCGGTGATGAAGTCAGTGAGCGCCTGACCTTTGATAGCCGAGCGAGGCCGGTACGATATATCGTAGGCCCCAAGCCTGATGGCCCACTTGACGAGGCGTTTCGAGGCTTCAAGCTGAGCGAGGATCCTCTTCAATGGTTCGCCGATCAGCACGGTGATGGAGTGCCCTTGGAAATAGGGTCGGAGGCGCTTGGCCGAGGTAACCAATGCTAGCACGAGTCTTTCGATTGCGGGATACCTTCTCTCAGCCTCGTTGAGCACCTTGCTGGTGTAGTAGACCAGTCTCTCGACTCCCGAGTCATTTTTGACCAGGACCAAGCTAACTGTAGATGGGGTTGCCGAGAGATAGAGATGCAGGGCTTTACCTGGGACAGGCTTGGATAGCACCGGGGGCAAAGCCAGGAACTCTTTAAGCTCGGTGAACGCTGTTTGGCATTCCTTGTCCCATGCGAACGTAGCAGAAGCCAATTTGGGCCCCCTCAATAGCTTGAAGAAGGGTAGGCATCGTTCGGCCACACGGGACATGAACCTGCTGAGTGCGACGATGCGCCCAGTAAGGCGTTGAACGTCTTTGATGCAGGTGGGTGGGCGCATGTCCAGGATGGCCTAGACCTTGTCGGGGTTGGCCTCGATCCCACGCTGGGTGACTAATAAACCCAAGAATTTCTCGGATCTTACTCTGAAGGCGCACTTTGTGGGATTGAGCTTCACATTGTACCTCAGGAGGGTGTCGAAGGTCTCAGTCTAGGTCGGCGAAGTGGTTCTCGGCCTTGGGAGTCTTGACGAGCCTGTCATCAATATAGGCCTCGACGTTCCGGTCGAGTTGTCCCTCAAACATATGATTGACCAGCCTCTGGTAGGTGGCTCCAGTGTTCTTCAACCCGAAAGGCATCCAGGTGTAACAGTATACGCCGAAGTCGGTGATAAAGGCGGTCTTCTCGATGTCTTCTAGATTCATTCTGACATGATGGTAACCTGAATAGGCATCCAGGAAACTAAGTATCTCGTTGCCCGAGGTTGAGTCAACCAGCTGGTCGATGCTCGGCATCGGATAGCAGTCCTTAGGGGTGGCCTTATTCAAGTCGGTGAAATCCACGCACATCCGCCACTTTCCCACAGCTTTTGTCACCAGGATGACGTTGGCCAGCCACGTCGGGTACATGACTAGTTTAAAAAGACCAGTCTTTTGCCCCTTGGTGACTTGCTCCTTGATGATCGCCTGCTTCTCTGGCACGTGCTTCCTTCTCCGTTTTTGTATGGGTTTGACGGTCGGGTCGAGGTTGAGCTTATGCATCACCGTCTCCTCCGGTATCCCAGGGAGTTGATCATCAGACCATCCAAAGACTCGGATGTACGCGGGAAGAAACTCTTTGTATTGCTGTTGGACCTCAGACGGTAGGTCGGCTCCAATCTTTACTCCTAGGGTCTGGTAGTCGTTTAGGAAAATCGCTAGCAACTCGCCTCCAGGCTCGGCAGTTGAGAATTTTTCCTCGACTTCCCGGGGGCCCTTGTTCTTCCCATCCGGCCTTATGGCTTCAACCGAGATATTATAGCACATTCTGGTCGTCGCCTGGTTACCTCAGACTTCCCCCAACCTATTTTTGGTGGAGAACTTCATCTTTTGGTGATAGGTAGAAGGCACCGCTTTCGTTCGGCTGAGGATTCCTCGGCCGAAGATTGCGTTGTATGCTATCATACCCTTGATCACTATGAAGTCCACCATGATCGTAATGGTTTTGGGTGGGGTGCCGAGAGTAACCGACAGGCTTAGGGCTCCCTCGGGATAAGTGACCTGGCCATTGAACCCGCAAAGGGGGGTTCGGATCGGACGGAGTTTAGACGGATTCTCCCCCATCTTAAGGAAACATTCATAGGATAATACATCAGGGGCATTCCATTGTCAACTAGAATCCTGTCTACGTTACAATGGTTTATCGTGGCCGATATGACTAGGGCGTCGTCATGCGGGGTGGTTAGCCCTTCTAGGTCTTGGTCGGAGAAGACTATGACATCGGGTCACTTGGCGGGGCCCTGGGAGGCTCGATGACTCGGCTCGCCCGCTCAGCATGACGCTTCCTTCCTTGGCCACTATCTCCTCCTGATGCAGCTCCTCCAGTGATGACGTTGATGTGGACCCCGCGGGGGCCATTGTCGATTTCCTCTGGGGCGCCTCGGTCTTCCTTATGCCCGGCCACGTACCGGGATAGGTGTCCTTGATGGACAAGGCGCTCGATCTCATCCTGGAGCTGGTGGCAATCACCGGTGTGATGCCCGTGGTCGCTGTGGAACAGGCAATGCTTGCTGCGATTGCGGTTTTTTGACCTCATTGGCTCAGGTTGGCGGTCGAGGCCCGAGCCTTTGATGACCTCATATATCTCGTAAATCGGAGTGGTTAAGGGAGTGTACCGCTCATACTTCCGTGACGGTTCCTTATGTTCCCCGTCTCGGTTCCACCTTTTTCCTGGACCCGAGCTTGGCTCGGGTGCCCGCTTCTTGTCCCCCTACTGACCCGAGCCGGTTGCGTCTCGGCATGCACTGAGCACTTCTTCGCACTCGGCATGGTGTAAAGCCAGAGTCACTAGCTCGGCAAGGGTTGAGGGAGGGTGGAGGATAAGCTCGCGGCGGAGGTTCTCATCGCGGGTGCCCCCGGTCAGCGCGGTATGGCCGAGGCGACATCCAGGCGGCGGATCCTTAGGGCTTCCAATTTAAATCAAGTGATGTAAGCCCGGAGTTTCTCCCCTTGCGCCTGTTTGAGAGCCAATAGCCCCGCTACCGACCTTGGGGGACCGCTGCCGGTGAAACTCTCCTTGAATACTCGCCCGAATTGCTTGAAGTCCCAGATGGACCTGGGGGTGAGGGCCCAGAACCATGCTTTGTTGAGACAGGTGCAATAGATTCAGAGGGGGGTGAATGAATCTCCCCTTTAAAATTATAGCCTAATTAAAAACTTATGCTCAGATATACGGAATTATAACCTGTTGCAAATATATTCTGTGAATGCTTAGGAATATCTCAGCAAAACAGCACAGATGAATTTACCTTCACTCGATCCTAAGCAAGCATCTAATGTGCGAAGCAATAAGATGAACACATAATAAAATCAAACCACAAGGGACACCAGGATTTTTAGGTGGTTCGGTCTACAGACCTACGTCCACCCCTCACTCCAAACCGGAGTGAGGCTTCCACTAGCAACGCTAGAACAGCAGACTCAATCTGCAACAAATGCTGCCACACAGCTTGACCAGGGGAACAACCTCCCCTCTTCCTCCACACCGGAGGGAATCCACTAGTGACACACAGTCACTAGCAAGCCAGAGACCGAAGTCTCTCTTCCTCCACCAAGGAGGGGAGCTACAAGTAGCAACTACTACCTACAGCCGGAGACCCAAGTCTCCCTTCCTCTGAAGCCTAGAGGGAAGCACAAGTGACACCAAGTCACCTGTAAACCAGAGGTCTCAGACCTCTCTTCCTCCACAAAGGAGGGAACCACTGATGACACAAAGTCACCAGCAAATCGGATAAACAAATCTCCCTTCTCCTGAAACCACAGGAGGAACCTGATCCCCAACAGGGCAATCGGAAGAACAAGGTAAAAGGAAAATAATAAAAGATAAAAATCACAGCGACAGAAAGCTGGAGAAATGAAAAGCACAAAGTAGCTCTCGCAGGAGCAAACTGGATTGGATCTGATCCAAATTCCAGTGAAGACAATGAAGCTCCCTTCTTCTTCATGACCTCTCTATCTCTCAATCTTTTTCTTCTTCTCAACTCATGCTCTCTCTTTTTCTCTTTTTCTTCTGCTACTTCTCTGCCCTTTCTGCTTCAGCTCTTCTTCTTTCGATCACTCTTTTTCTTTTGTCTTTCATCCACTTCATCAGTGGAAGAAGGCTTCCTTTTATGGCAGCAGAGGAAAGGGCTAATGCTCTCTTCGATTCCCGCCCTAGCTTCAGTCCACATGGCGGCTTCTCAGCATCTTGGATCACGTGCCAGGTGCTAGCCTCGGATCACGTGCCCAGACTCTGCAGGTTTAATGAAGAGTTCAGTTGATCAGCAGAATCAACACAGGCTGTACATAGTTCAATCAAGCAGCAATGTATAGACTTAACAATGCAGTGTGCATGCAATGTACAGACTTTGCGTGCAGGCTGCCAGCGATGTATAGACTTGCTGCGTGCAGGCTGGCAACAATGTATAGACTTTGCTGCATGCTGTGGGACGCAATGTACCGACTTTGCGGCAGGCAGCTGGACGTTGTATAGACATGCTATGCAGGCTGTGGGACGTAATGTATAGACATTGCAGTGCTGGCTGCCAGTGATGTATAGACATTGCAGTGCTGCCGTGGGACGTTGTATAGACTTACTATGCAGACTGCCAGATGCAGTGTACAGACTTTGCGTGTGTGTGCTGAGACAATGTGTGGACTTGGTTCGAGCAACACACTGACTGTACAAACTATATGAATGCAGAGCTAGACCCATGTATAGACTTCTTACATGCAAGACTGAAGCGTGTACAGACATGATGTAGCATGATTGTATGGACTTAGTTTGCACGCTAGAAGACGATGTATAGAGTTGATGTATGCAGCCATAAGGATGTATATACTTTGATTGCGTGCATGACAGAAAAATGTTTAGACTTGCTATAATGCATGCATGATAAAAAGTAAACTGATGTATAGACTTTAGGTAATGCATGCGATGCAACACAGTGTATAGACTTAGTTGTGCTGTGTAAACTATGTTCAGACATGCTATGCTTGCTGTGGGGGATGTATAGACTCTGCATCTATCAAAGTATGCACAATGAAAATAGACGCCTCTTTCCTAGGCGTTAATTTCAGAAGTGACGCCACTTTTGGTGGGCGTCAAATTTTGAGCTTAAAAGAGTGTATAGACTTAGTGTGGCTGTATAGACTAGCAAATGCATTCGAGGCAAGGCAATGTATAGACACAAGCTGTATAGACTTTAAGCAAACGCTGTACAGACTTGAACGTAGGTGAAGACCGCAATGTATAGACTTGCGTTTACACAACGTAGGTAAAGGTGAGAATGTACATACTTACATTCAGCAGTGTATAGACTTGAACACATGCATTATGCAATGTACAGACTTGGATGCATGCTGTGCTATGCGATGTATAGACTTCCCAGCAGCAAGGCTTTGCTATGAATGTGCAGACTTGATGAAATGAGGCATGTACAGACTTGAACTCTTGCAATTCAGCAATGTACAGACTTAGTGACTTGCATGCTGTGTGATGTATAGACTTCACATTATGCATCCAAATGAATGTACAGACTTGAGTTATGCAACTGAAGGCTGTACAGACTTGCTATGAAAGTGAGATGCAACGTGAGACGCTCGAATGTACAGACTTGCTGATTGTGTTAAGACACAGCATGAGACGCTGAGTGTACAAACTTGCTATCTGAAGTGTGTACAGGCTTTACTGAAGAGTGTTCAGACTTAGCCTGCAGCATTGTGTAGACTATGTAACGTGCAGACAAGACACTGTATGGACTTGAGAGCGACCAGAACAATGTACAGACTTTGACATGATGCATAAGATGCATGAAATGCATTGGCTGTACAGACTTGATTGATTAACAGCAGATGAGTGTATAGACTTCAGCTATCAAGCTTCAGGCAGGCTGTCTAAGGATTTATAGACTTTGCAGAGAGAGTGATACACTGGCTGTGCAGACAACATCCGTTGTACAGACTTGACCTAACTGTGCAGACAACACCTGTTGTACAGACTTAACCTGAGTAGATATGAAATGCATGAGTCTAAGTCTAGACATTCATAGAAACAAGGTTATGAAATGCAGACATTCTGATGGGGACATCGAGGCAAGACCGTACGCATTTTGTTGACATTTATGTCTTTTCATATTTGTATGTATACCCTTGTGTTATATGGGTACACAATTGTAGGTCTTAGTGGGTTTATATGTAAAATTCCAGTAGGACCAAGCAAGGGGGCCCTCAGCCCTTCCCATTGGTCCATGTCACTCATGTGGGACTGGTCAACCATCCTAGGTGGCCATCTAGAAGGGTTGAATGTCAAAATGCCACATGGGTAGACAAGTGGTTACATTGGTCCAAGGTAGGTCACCTACCTTCACCTACCCATTCAACCCTTACATATGGTCAAGGGGGGGCCCCATTCCACTAGGCATATTTTAATATTTTGTGTGTGTTTATCACACTTAATCCCAACCTTTCATCCCCCATCCCTAGATCCAAGGGTGTACAATTGATTAGATACATAGCATATAAAAGGTTGTATTTTCCATTTGTTAGCATTAATGAAGAGAAAATTGTTAGAAAATCAAGAGTGATTCTTGAGCCCCTCCCCTCTCCCCTCGTGTTCATCTCCTCCAACCTCAAATTCTAGAGTGGTTCTATCTTCAATCCCCTCCCCTCTATCTCCGGTGATCATCTGTGCCGCCGCCGCCGCCGTTCGTGCCACCTTCGAGCCGCCGCGGAGCCATCTTCAAGGTTTTGTCTGGCTGGATAGAGGTGTAGTCCACGAATTCCTGCTCTCCACCATGTGAAGATCTCAAGCTGAAATTTTGAGGATCCAGTCCAGATCTTCAAGCCTAGATTGAAGTATTTGAAGTTAGCTTTCCAACGGCGTCAGTCTCGTGTCGATCCGACATCGGGGCTAATCGCAGCGTCCGTTCTCGCCGGGACGCGCGCTAAAAACCAGAAGTTGCAGATCCGTGGCCGGTTGTTCCGACCGGTGCCGATCGGAGCCGCCCGACCTCCGGCCGGTGAACCAGCGCACCTCCACTCCAGGGAGCGCTCATCTAGGTATCCACCACCACAGCGGTGCCACCGGGACCCACACGGGCCCTCCGGACAGCAAGTGGGCCCCACAGGCGCGAGTACGTGTGCGGCCGAAGCTACGCGAGAAGCCACCCGTCAACCCGAAATCGGTCCTCCCAGACCCCATTGTGTCACCCTTTACCTCCCTGCGTGGAGTGGGCTGTAACTCATTGCTGTAATCTTTATGTATTAACTATCCCGGGAGTACGACTTTAGCCGGGTCCTTCGTCCCCACGCCGAGCGCGTGGAGGTATCGTCCTCGCTCCTTACTTGGCATTTTGCTTAATTTCATATATGCTTATTTATGCCGCTGCTAGAGAGCATGATAGGGTAATTATCTCGCTTTCTATTTATATCACCGCTGCTGCGAGAGAGAGCGTTACCGTCCCGTGACCCGATCAGGGCACGAAAGAGAGAGCCGACCACCCTAGCTCACTGCCGGTTTCTCAACCGCGCACGTCTGACTCTTCCCTCGTTAAGGGACGATCGCGAGCTTGTCGTGTCCGTGGTCTCATCCCACATCACATTCATTGACTTATGGCAGTTATGAAATGCACCAATGCACACAGCCTGTTCGATGTAATGATACTCAAATAAGATGTTCATTGAAACATTCACATATGCAACACAAACAGATTCATCTGCAGACACAACAGATGATGACTTATAGTGTTTGCAATCATCAAAATCACAGGGACACAACAATCTCCCCCTTTTTGATGATGGCAACACTATGAGTCATACTCACTTGATCAAATATTTCTCCCCCTTTGACTTCAGCAAAAAGACATTAGTTGAAGAGGGAAGAATAAGACTGCATAAGATGAGTGAATTAAAAGCTCCTCCATTGACTAAGCTCTCCCTTAATGGCAATTAGCTCCCCCTGAATAGAATAATGATCAGAAACGTTTTGAAGGTTGAAACCAATTGAGATGAAGTAAGAATATCAACAAAAGCACAGGGACACTCAAGAATGCTGACTAGATCTCCCCCTTTATGAAAGACACTCAGCATGACAGGAAAGCTCCCCCTGATTAGACGGAGTGAAAGAGGTGATGAGCATCTATCAGTAAAACACATGGGTACTCAAGGATTACCACAGTCTGTAATCATAGTGAATAAATGAGGAAGAATATTTTTGTTAACACACCAAATTCATAAATCTTGATGACCGAATTTTAGACTCTTCAATTATAATAGATTATGAATGACTTGAAACTTACTTTCATGATTTAAGAGTGATGTATTCAAAGTTTATCAAGAAAATTCAATACTCATATCTAAAACACCTTTTAATAGTAGTGAACCAAAGACTCATCTGAAATTCATGTTTAACCTCCTTCCATCTTACTCATTTAAATTCAATGTCACCTATGGAAGTTACACAAGATAATATTGAGATTAAACAAGAAAAAATGTGTCTGAATTTGCCTTTAGTTTTTCAGAATTTTCTATTTATCAGCACTTATTTTTCATAAGCAAGTTTGGTTCAGTCAACACCTTTTTACGTGAGGCACAACACGTCTTAGGTGAAGTGACCCAGTTACTCAGTGTGACAACCATATTGCCTCTCAAGGAGAACAGAGTTAGCAATGAGGAGTGTCTTTTTACATGAGGAGACACCTTGATCAGAGGCCAGAATCCCCAGTTACTCAACACAACCATGCCATTGCTCTATCAGATTTTTAATCATTTTTATAAGAGAGGTAATTATGGCACTTCATGACATGGGGTTACTCTATTTCTTTGATGGACACCCCAGTTTCTCTGTGACCAAAATCATTGCTCTTATTTTAAAATTTTTAAATGTTTTCTAAATTTTCAAACAAAGCTCGGTACACAGAATTGTTTAAGAACAATACTTTCTACATGTATCTTAACCAAAGATAGCCATGTCCTTTAAAATTTCAGATTTCAGAAAGTTTTGCATGAAGTTATATGAGATAATTGGTTAAGATTTATTAAGCAAATGATTCAGATACTTTCATGTCTTTTAGATCAAAGCTTAATGAATACATTAGTCTTAAATCAATTTGATATATCAGACATTCTTAAGCCAGTATAATAGAAGATTCTTCTTTTCAGAATATGTTTGATTTTTGATTAGGGTGCAGTGACTAAAATCTTTCCTCATTCATGATGAATCAACATTGACATTGCAGCACATCAGTGGAGTCAACAAAACATTTTTATTGAGAGAATAGCAGAAATTAATCATGATGAGACAAGGGGTGAACATTAGAACAGTGTTGTTTAGAAATTAATAGCTGAGTCTGGAGTACAGACAGAACAGCTACACAAGTGGAAACAGCAGTGAATTCAAGTGAACCACACAATTGCCAAGAGAATGAATCAGATTGCTAGACAGTAGGAGTTCAAGAGATGAAGAAGTGATCAAACAAGAATGCTCTCCCTGTCTAGATGCAATGAAATATCCTTTTAGGTTTTTCAAATTTTATGTTATGCAATGCACTGCTCTATATGAAGTCTTGACTCTTGGTACTTGGCGGAGCACTTGGTCTAAAAGACCACCTCACACATAGTAAGAGTCTTCGGACAGATTTCCCTGCCTTTTGGTAGCTTACCATTTAATATACCATAGTGGTCATGTAAATCAGTGTAATACAACATACAAGAAGTTTGACATATCATGCATCATGACATTTATATGCAATGCATTTAGAGATAAACTATAATCATTTCCATGAGCATTTCAGATTTTTCAATTAGATTCAGTTAGACAATGCACAAAAGAATTATCATGATATGCAGTGCATTCAGATCACACAAATTCAGAATACAGAGTTTTCAGAATTTACCTGAATGGGGCTTTATCATCTTGGGTGCCTTGGTTTATTTACCCCTCTTTTTATTCCTCAATCCAAGGCACACCTGCAAATTTTGATCATTTTGATCCTGCAGGGACCCAAGCAGCTTTGGGTCCTGCCTTAGCCCTGACAAGTGTTCTAACATGTTTCTTAGCTAGATCAACATCAAAAATCATCCGAAAGCAATCATCGATAGAATGTCCAAATTTTCCACAATATCTACATGTACCAACAGAATTTTTGACTTTATTATGATGCACATTAGCAAAAACATGAGGCCTATGTGCATGAGTATAAGATCGTCTGTTGCTTACATGAACATTTTGTATCTTATTCTTAATCAGCCAACATTCAGAAGATTTGTGACCTTGCTTTCCACAGTTATAGCATGCAAGTCTTGCAAATGGTTTTGCAGGGAATTTGACTACATGGGGGTTAACAGACTTCTTCTGAACATGCCAACAGTCCTTGACTGTATGGCCATTTTTCCGACACTCGAAGCATCTGATATGCTTACTTTTAAAACCATTACCTTCCCACCAACATTCAGAAGCTCGGTGGCCAGTTTTTCCACATTCAAAGCATGCAAGATTCTTTTCTTCAAAAACAGTTTTATTCCTACCAAAAAAAATTTTATTTACAGAAAATTTGATAAATTCAAAATTAAGTTTATTTCCCTATTTATGTCAACAGTGGGCTGCAATGTGGCCCAGCTTGCCACAACAATAACATTGAATTTTCTTTTTCTGAAAACCATGATTCTTAACATGGTCTTTCCTAGTATGAGTTTTGTCAAATTTCAGATCATCCTCCTTCATCACAAAGCACTCAGTCATCTCATGACCAAATTTCCCACAATAATAACATGACCCCTTTTTAGTATGAGTTTGTGGGAGATCATGTGACTTGTGTGCAGCAATTTTTGTAACAACAGGAGTGTCTTTGTCCTTTTTCTGTAGATTGTCATTCTTTTTCAATTTTTGAGTTTGTTCTACAGTTTTGGGACTAACAGTGGATTTTTGGTTTTTCTTAGCACTGAATTTGAAGATAGGTGCACTAGATGTACTAGTTTGCTCAGAGCTACACACAAATGAAGTGTGAAGCTTACTATCAATGCCCTTTTTATTTGCTGGGTTAAAACCCAAACCCTCACGTTGGAAATTAATTTTACAACCAAGGAGCTTGTCCAAATTATCCTTTCCACTCACAAATCTTTCAAGAGATTTGTTCAAGCCAGTGATTTCAGATTCAAGTTTTGAAACATTAAGTTCTAGGCCTACAATTTCAGTTTCATAAGAAATGACCTGATTATGCAATGCATCATTCAGATTTTTTAATGTTTCATTTTCCTGTTCGAGTTTAGCAAGATTTTCAGATTGATTTTCATCAACAACACATTTTCCTTTTTCTAGAGTAAGCAGTCTCTCTGACATAGCAGTGTTTAACTGCTTCAACTCTTCATTCCCTTTTTGTATCAGTTTCAATTTTTCATTTTCAGATTTCAGATTTTTGATTTGTTCAGCAGAATTTTCGTCATTAGCAATGGAACTTAGCTGTTCTATTTGAACTTCTTCTCTCTGTTCATTTTTCAAACTTTCATTGAGCAATTCATTATTCTCATTTCTTAATGAGGCAACAAGATCCTTGTACCATTCAAGTTCTAAATGAAGACTCTCGTTAACTTCTTTCAGATATGAGCAATCCATGCAATCAGATTCACATGTAGTTTCAGCATCGACTTTTAAGCTCTTTTTCTTAAGACATTCATTTTCAGATTTTAAGACATTCAATTTAGAGCTAACACACTCTAAATCTTTTATGAGTTTTTCATACTGAACTACATCATTGTTATGAGTCTGATCATCATCAGTTAAACTAAGTCTTTCTTTTAGTTCAGCAATTTCACAAACAAGCTCTTGATTCTCCTTTTTGTGAGAGTCATTTTGTTTCATGAGAGTTTGTTTATCAGATTTCAAATGATCTAAATCTGAAGTAATAGAATCAAAATCTTGTAGTTGTCTTCTGAATATTTCATTTTCAGTTTTCAGAATTTTAGGGTTTTCACCTCTAGAATTAACATTCACATGTTCATTCAACTTCCTTTTTAGAGAGTTATTTCGTTTTGACAGCTTTTCATAAGAATTAAGTAAATCATTGTATGCATCAATCCAATCACCCATATCATAATTCTCAAATTTAGAAGGTACCTCATCTTCATCTTCTTCTTCATTTTCTTCTTGCTGCCCATCATCGTCAACCATCAGACATGTGTTGCGATTCCTGGTGAGCTTTAGTTTCTCCAAAATCTCCTTGGCAGACCTGCAAGAAGAAACACATGAAATTAGAGATCTATCAAATGATGCTTTCATTAATTTTAAAGCTCTCAAGTTGACAGAGTTTTTCAATCTATCCTCATCAGTCCATCTGGATTTATCTTTTGATAATTTGTGTGGACCGTGGACAATGACTTTCCAAAGTTCAGGATCAGTCGATCTAACATACTGATGTAAGTTCTTCAGCCATAGATCAAGATCATTACCTTTGAAGATTGGCAGATGAGCCATTACAACAGATAGAAAGCAACGGCACACAAGACAATCGACAAGAATGCACAGCAAACAGATGAGCAAAGCTATGCACTAGGACAGTGAAGCAAAACACCGAGCACTAGAAACCCACTCTGAAATGCACCACAGAAGATGCAGCATCTGCTGCGGATTGTTAGATCCTATGCACAGCAACCCAGCTCTGATACCAATTGTTGAGACAGGTACGATAGATTCAGAGGGGGGTGAATGAATCTCCCCTTTAAAATTATAGCCTAATTAAAAACTTATGCTCAGATATGCGGAATTATAACCTGTTGCAAATATATTCTATGAATGCTTAGAAGGATCTCAGCAAAACAGCACAGATGAATTTACCTTCACTCGATCCTAAGCAAGCATCTAATGTGCGAAGCAATAAGATGAACACATAAGAAAATCAAACCATAAGGGACACCAGGATTTTTAGGTGGTTCGGTCCACAGACCTACGTCCACCCCTCACTCCAAACCGGAGTGAGGCTTCCACTAGCAACGCTAAACAGCAGACTCAGTCTGCAATAAATGCTGCCACACAGCTTGACCAGGGGAACAACCTCCCCTCTTCCTCAACACCGGAGGGAATCCACTAGTGACACATAGTCACTAGCAAGCCAGAGACCGAAGTCTCTCTTCCTCCACCAAGGTGGGGACCTACAAGTAGCAACTACTACCTACAGTCGGAGACCCAAGTTTCCCTTCCTCTGAAGCCCAGAGGGAAGCACAAGTGACACCAAGTCACCTGTAAACCAGAGGTCTCGGACCTCTCTTCCTCCACAAAGGTGGGAACCACTGATGACACAAAGTCACCAGCAAACCGGAGAAACAAATATCCCTTCTCCTGAAACCACAGGAGGAACCCGATCCCCAACAGGGCAATCGGAAGAACAAGGTAAAAGGAAAATAATAAAAGATAAAAATCACAGCGACAGAAAGCTGGAGAAATGAAAAGCACAAAGTAGCTCTCGCAGGAGCAAACTGGATTGGATCTGATCCAAATTCCAGTGAAGACAATGAAGCTCTCTTCTTCTTCACGACCTCTCTATCTCTCAATCTTTTTCTTCTTCTCAACTCATGCTCTCTCTTTTTCTCTTTTTCTTCTGCTACTTCTCTGCCCTTTCTGCTTCAGCTCTTCTTCTTTCGATCACTCTTTTTCTTCTGTCTTTCATCCACTTCATCAGTCTTCTTCACTAGAAGAAGGCTTCCTTTTATAGCAGCAGAGGAAAGGGCTAATGCTCTCTTCGATTCCCGCCCTAGCTTCAGTCCACGTGGTGGCTTCTCAATATCTTGGATCACGTGCCAGGTGCCAGCCTCGGATCACGTGCCCAGACTCTGCAGGTTTAATGAAGAGTTCAGTCGATCAGCAGAATCAACACAGGCTGTACATAGTTCAATCAAGCAGCAATGTATAGACTTAACAATGCAGTGTGCATGCAATGTATAGACTTTGCGTGCAGGCTTCCAGCGATGTATAGACTTGCTGCGTGCAGGCTGGCAACAATGTATAGACTTTGCTGCATGCTGTGGGACGCAATGTACAGACTTTGCGGCAAGCAGCTGGATGTTGTATAGACATGCTGTGCAGGCTGTGGGACGCAATGTATAGACATTGCAGTGCTGGCTGCCAGCGATGTATAGACATTGTAGTGCTGCCGTGGGACGTTGTATAGACTTACTGTGCAGACTGCCAGATGCAGTGTACAGGCTTTACGTGTGTGTGCTGAGACAATGTGTAGACTTGGTTCGAGCAACACACTGACTGTACAGACTATATGAATGCAGAGCTAGACCCATGTACAGACTTTATACATGCAAGACTGAAGCGTGTACAGACATGATGTAGCATGATTGTATGGACTTAGTGTGCACGCTAGAAGATGATGTATAGAGTTGATGTATGCAGCCATAAGGATGTACATACTTTGATTGCGTGCATGACAGAACAATGTTTAGACTTGCTATAATGCATGCATGATAAAAAGCAAACTGATGTATAGACTTTAGGTAATGCATGCGATGCAACACAGTGTATAGACTTAGTTGTGCTGTGCAAACTATGTTCAGACATGCTATGCTTGCTGTGGGGGATGTATAGACTCTGCGTCTATCAAAGTATGAACAATGAAAAGAGACGCCTCTTTCCTAGGCGTTAATTTCAGAAGTGACGCCACTTTTGGTGGGCGTCAAATTTCGAGCTTAAAAGAGTGTATAGACTTAGTATGGCTGTATAGACTAGCAAATGCATGAGAGGCAAGGCAATGTATAGACACTGGCTGTATAGACTTTAAGCGAATGCTGTACAGACTTGTACGTAGGTGAAGACCGCAATGTATAGACTTGCGTTCACACAACGTAGGTAAAGGTGAGAATGTACAGACTTACATTCAGCAGTGTATAGACTTGAACACATGCATTATGCAATGTATAGACTTGGACGCATGCTATGCCATGCGATGTATAGACTTCCCAACAGCAAGGCTTTACTATGAATGTGCAGATTTGATGAAATGAGGCATGTACAGACTTGAACTCTTGCAATTCAGCAATGTACAGACTTAGTGACTTGCATGCTGTGCGATGTATAGACTTCACATTATGCATCCAGACGAATGTACAGACTTGAGTTATGCAACTGAAGGCTGTACAGACTTGCTATGAAAGTGAGATGCAACGTGAGACGCTCGAATGTACAGACTTGCTGATTGTGTTAAGACACAGCATGAGACGCTGAGTGTACAGACTTGCTATCTGAAGTGTGTACAGGCTTTACTGAAGAGTGTTCAGACTTAGCCTGCAGCATTGTGTAGACTATGTAACGTGCAGACAAGACACTGTATGGACTTGAGAGCGACCAGAACAATGTACAGACTTTGACATGATGCATAAGATGCATGAAATGCATTGGCTGTACAGACTTGATCGATTAACAGCAGATGAGTGTATAGACTTCTGCTATCAAGCTTCAGGCAGGCTGTCTAAGGATGTATAGACTGTGCAGAGAGAGTGATACACTGGCTGTGCAGACAACATCCGTTGTACAGACTTAACCTGACTGTACAGACAACACCCGTTGTACAGACTTAACCTGAGTAGATATGAAATGCATGAGTCTAAGTCTAGACATTCATAGAAACAAGGTTATGAAATGCAGACATTCATTGGCTTATGGCAGTTATGAAATGCACCAATGCACACAGCCTGTTCGATGTAATGATACTCAAATAAGATGTTCATTGAAACATTCACATATGCAACACAAACAGATTCATCTGCAGACACAACCGATGATGACTTATAATGTTTGCTTTCATCAAAATCACAGGGACACAACAATCTCCCCATTTTTGATGCTGGCAACACTATGAGTCATACTGACTTGATCAAATATTTCTCCCCCTTTGACTTCAGCAAAAAGACATTAGTTGAAGATGGAAGAATAAGACTGCATAAGATCAGTGAATTAAAAGCTCCCCCTTTGACTAAGCTCCCCCTTAATGGCAATTAGCTCCCCCTGAATAGAATAATGATCAGAAACGTTTTGAAGGTTGAAACCAATTGAGATGAAGGGAGAATATCAACAAAAGCACAGGGACACTCAAGAATGCTGACTAGATCTCCCCTTTATGAAAGACACTCAGCATGACAGGAAAACTCCCCCTGATTAGACGGAGTGAAAGAGGTGATGAGCATCTATCAGTAAAACACATGGGTACTCAAGGATTACCACAGTCTGTAATCACAGTGAATAAATGAGGAAGAAGATTTTCGTTAACACACCAAATTCATAAATCTTGATGACCGAATTTCAGACTCTTCAATTATAATAGATTATGAATGAGTTGAAACTTACTTTCATGATTTAAGAGTGATGTATTCAAAGTTTATCAAGAAAATTCAATACTCATATCTGAAACACCTTTTAATAGTTGTGAACCAAAGACTCATCTGAAATTCATGTTTAACCTCCTTCCGTCTTACTCATTTAAATTCAATGTCACCTATGGAAGTTACACAAGATAATATTGAGATTAAACAAGAAAAAATGTGTCTGAATTTGCCTTTAGTTTTTCAGAATTTTCTATTTATCAGCACTTATTTTTCCTGAGCAAGTTTGGTTCAGTCAACACCTTTTTACGTGAGGCACAACACGTCTTAGGTGAAGTGACCCAGTTACACAGTGTGACAACCATATTGCCTCTCAAGGAGAACAGAGTTAGCAATGAGGAGTGTCTTTTTACATGAGGAGACACCTTGATCAGAGGCCAGAATCCCCAGTTACTCAACACAACCATGCCATTGCTCTGTCAGATTTTCAGTCATTTTTATAAGAGAGGTAATTATGGCACTTCATGACATGGGGTTACTCTATTTCTTTGATGGACACCCCAGTTTCTCTGTGACCAAAATCATTGCTCTTATTTTAAAATTTTTAAATGTTTTCTGAATTTTCAAACAAAGCTCAGTACACAGAATTGTTTAAGAACAATACTTTCTACATGTATCTTAACCAAAGATAGCCATGTCCTTTAAAATTTCAGATTTCAGAAAGTTTTGCATGAAGTTATATGAGATAATTGGTTAAGATTTATTTAGCAAATGATTCAGATACTTTCATGTCTTTTAGATCAAAGCTTAATGAATACATTATTCTTAAATCAATTTGATATATCAGACATTCTTAAGCCAATATAATAGAAGATTCTTCTTTTCAGAATATGTCTGATTTTTGATTAGGGTGCAGTAACTAAAATCTTTCCTCATTCATGATGAATCAACATTGACATTGCAGCACATCAGTGGAGTCAACAAAACATTTTTATTGAGAGAATAGCAGAAATTAATCATGATGAGACAACGGGTGAACATTAGAACATTACTGTTTAGAAATTAATAGCTGAGTCTGGAGTACAGATAGAACAGCTACACAAGTGGAAACAGTAGTGAATTCAAGTGAACCACACAATTGCCAAGAGAATGAATCAGATTGCTAGACTGTAGGAGTTCAAGAGATGAAGAAGTGATCAAACAAGAATGCTCTCCCTGTCTAGATGCAATGGAATATCCTTTTAGGTTTTTCAAATTTTATGTTATGCAATGCACTACTCTATATGAAGTCTTGACTCTTGGTACTTGGCGGAGCACTTGGTCTAAAAGACCACCTCACACATAGTAAGAGCCTTCAGACAGATTTTCCTATCTTTTGGTAGCTTACCATTTAATATACCATAGTGGTCATGCAAATCAGTGTAATACAACATACAAGAAGTTTGACATATCATGCATCATGACATTTATATGCAATGCATTCAGAGATAAACTATAATCATTTCCATGAGCATTTTAGATTTTTCAATTAGATTCAGTTAGACAATGCACAAAAGAATTATCATGATATGCAGTGCATTCAGATCACACAAATTCAGAATACAGAGTTTTCAGAATTTACCTGAATGGGACTTTATCATCTTGGATGCCTTGGTTTATTTACCCCTCTTTTTATTCCTCAATCCAAGGCACACCTGCAAATTTTGATCATTTTGATCCTGCAGGGACCCAAGTAGCTTTGGGTCCTGCCTTAGCCCTGACAAGTGTTCTAACCTGTTTCTTAGCTAGATCAACATCAAATTTTATCCGAAAGCAATCATCCATAGAATGTCCAAATTTTCCACAATATCTACATGTACCAACAGAATTTTTGACTTTATTATGATGCACATTAGCAAAAACATTAGGCCTATGTGCATGAGCATAAGATTGTCTGTTGCTTACATGAACATTTTGTATCTTATTCTTAATCAGCCAACATTCAGAAGATTTGTGACCTTGCTTTCCACAGTTATAGCATGAAAGTCTTGCAAATGGTTTTGCAGGGAATTTGACTACATGGGGGTTAACAGACTTCTTCTGAACATGCCAACAGTCCTTGACTGTATGGCCATTTTTCCGACACTCGAAGCATCTGATATGATTACTTTTAAAAACATTACCTGCCCACCAACATTCAGAAGCTCGGTGGCCAGTGTTATGTCCCTGAGGTCAATTGAGTCATTCTGTGGTCACTTGGGTCATTCGACATCATTCTATAGTCATATGAGTTCTGTGGTATTCTTGGTTTTGATAATGGCTTAACACTATTAGTCATTGTTGTTTTTCACTCTTATATGACTAACATATATCCTATTGTGTTCATGACAGATATGCAAAGAAATGGACAAGTGAACGTTGAATGTTGCGCCCTCGCACGCGGATCGACCTGCGCGGTCAGGTCGCGGGGATCGACCTGCGCGGTCAGGTCGCGGGGGTCAAGGGGGCAGCGCCCCTTGCGGGGGTTTCCAGGGGCGGAGCCCCCGAAACAAAAATTGATTGAAGACTCAATAATAAAATCTTCAAGACTGTCAAGGAAGATGCCACGGACATGACCGGGCTGCTAAAGAAGTTGAACGACGGAGCTGACGCGGATAACGGACCGACCCGGGCTGGACCGGGTCTGCCCAGCTGGCGGTCGACCGCCAGCACAGGGGCGGTCGACCGCCCCAGCCAGGACTCCACCGTCTACAGGCTTTCTCAGTAGCGGTCGACCGCCAGCCAGTGGCGGTCGACCGGATTTCCCAGGGATCGCCCGTTTGCAGGTGTTTCTGTGGCGGTCGACCGCCAGGAGCCTTAAGTCGACCGCCAGCCCCGATGCAGCCTTGTTTGACTTCGAAATCAACCTCGTGGCTAGCCCCTTTCCATGGATTTGTTTAATCAAACCTTACCTAATCCTCCATGATTTGTGGATCTGGTCTAGGGGGCATCTATAGACCATTCAAGGGTTATAAAACTAACACATGAGGGGTTAGAAACCCTAATGCTTCAAGGGGCTTCTTGTGAGATCTAGGGTGGCTGCAAGAGAGCTTGAGACGAGCTACTGTTCACGTGACCAGTAGTTCGTGAAGGTGTTCTTCATCCAATCAAAGGGGAATCAAGCTCAAATCAAAGCCAGCAAACCTCAAGGAAGATTACATCAAAGCAAGGCTATCAAAGTGATCCAAGGAAGTCGGTTTGATTCAAGTTCTTCAAGGGAAATCATCTTCATCCATTCAAGTTCTTTCCACCTCATTCAAGGTGATATTTCAAGCATTCAAACTCCTAGAAGCTAAAGAAGCAATCAAGGTTCAAGGTAGCTTCATCATCTCCTTCATTCATTCAAAGAAGTTCAAAGAGAAGATCAAGAGAGAAGAATTGAAAGAAGAGGTACTGTTCACGTGAACAGTACTCCGTGAAGAACATTCATCCAATCAAGGGTGAATCAAGAAGATTGAGTTGAAGCCAAGAGGAGCCTTGTTGCTGATCAACATTCATACAAGGGCCAATTCATTTTCACTCATAACTCAATCTCTTGTCTTAGTTCATTCACATTTGTTTCATTTTCATTATTGTTTAAACATTGAAAGTGTGATTCATCCCTACCGGTGGTTAGTAGGAAGGCAATTGGAGGGTGTTCCAATTTGCGGTTGACATCCCTACCAGGTGGTGAGTAGGAAGGCAATCGGTGGTTTCCGATTTGCGGTTCTGTGCGCTGCACAAGTGAAGCCTCACCGGGTTTTGGTGAGGGGTGGACGTAGGACTGAGGATTCAGTCCGAACCACCTTAAAAATCCTGTCTAGTGTGGTTTGCCTGTGTGATTGATTCGTTCTAGATGCATGCTTAGGATCGAATTATTATATATCTTGCTTATCTTGCTAAGTGAATCATACGCATCTTGGAAGCTAGTTTCTATTCCGCTGTAATTCATTTTAACTAGCTAAATAGAGGGCCACATTGCGAAAAGTGGTGCTGATCTATTCACCCCTCCCCTCTAGATCCGCTGTCCACTACACAACAAGTGGTATCAGAGCCTAATCTCTCATTATGGGGTCCAACGACCTTGAGGGAAATGGTGGATCAGCGTCCAAGGGTTTTCTACCCGAAGGACATGCTGTGAATAGGCCTCCTTACTTTACTGGAACTAACTATCCTTATTGGAAACATAGCATGCAGGTGTTTATTCGCGCCCAAGACTATGAACTTTGGCGAGTGATCTGCAAAGGTCCGTATGAGCTTACAGATAATGAGGACTTGTGGACTAAAGTACAGATACGGCAATCCACTGTCAATTGGAATGCTAAACACATCATGCAATGCTCACTCCATCCAGTAGAATTCTCAAGAGTGGCTACCTGCTCATCTGCAAAACTAATGTGGGATAAGTTAGAGGTAATCTACGAAGAAACGTCTCAGGTACGAGAAACAAAAGCCAACATTTTAGTTTCTGAATATGAAATGTTCCGCATGAAGCCTGATGAATCAATTCAAGATATGTATGCTCGATTAACTGTGCTTACTAACAGTTTGACTGATTTGGGAAAGAATATTCAGAACAGGAAATTGTAAGAAAGATTCTCAGATCACTGACTCCAGCATGGCACACAAAGGCTACCGTGGTTGAAGAATCAAGAGATCTCGCAACTACCAAGGTAGATGAACTCA
Organism: Amorphophallus konjac; assembly: GCA_022559845.1. NCBI lineage: Eukaryota > Viridiplantae > Streptophyta > Magnoliopsida > Alismatales > Araceae > Amorphophallus > Amorphophallus konjac. The sequence continues at coordinate 393,801,860 of CM040120.1, read as the reverse complement.
TTGGGTCATTGATGACCTATGAGATCAGCCTCAAGAACAAAGAGGCTGAGACACCTAAGAAAAAGTCCCTAGCTCTTAAAGTAGGACCCTGCCGTCAAGGCTCTTCCGATGAAGGTGAGGATTCGGCAAGTGAGCAAGAAGAGGATGATGTAGCCATGCTCACACGTAAGTTCAAGAAATTCTGAGAAAGGAAGGTAAGAGCTTCATGAGAGGAAGGTCAATGGTAAGAAATGCTTTCAAGTCTAATTCTGAAAACTTTAAGAAACCTGATAAAATCATTTGCTATTCTTGCAATAAACCAGGACATTTCAAGAATGATTGTCCCGACAGATTCAAAAAGGCCGACAAATGGAAGGGCAAGAAGAAGAACAAGGCCATGGTGTCCACATGGAGCGATGAAGAGGAAAGTGATGACGGAACTAGCTCCTCAGACAATGAAAAAGAAGATTTCTGCCTTATGGCCAAAGGTGATGAAGAAACTGAGGTAAATTCTCCATTTGAAAATTATACAACTGATGATTGGGAGGATGCATACATACAACTCATGGAAAAATATGAAATGTACAAAAAGGAGAATAAATCATTGAAAAAGAAAATTAACTCATTTGTGCATGATCATAATATGAATGATAAGAATGCTCTACTTGAGACTGAAATTGAAGATCTTAAGAAGATGATTGAGGATTTGGAGGAAGGAAGAAAAGAAATGGCTGACTTGGAAATTGAAAATGAGGATTTGAGAAATGAAATTGATAGCATGAAGCTCAAAATGCAAAGCTATGAAAAAGATAGTAGATTGAGCAATGAAAAGTATGAAGCTGTCAAACAAGTCAACATTCAACTTCTTCAAAATATCGAAAACCTACAAAAAGAGTTGAAGGATAAACAACAATCTTTAGAAAAATTTGTGGATGGAAGAGAAAATCTAGATGCATTGCTAGGTACTAGAATGAACTTCAACAAGGAAGGGTTAGGTTTTGAACCAACAAACAAAAGGCCAATTGGGCTCAAAACTGTTACATTCATTTCATCTTCCGAAGCTTCCACCTCAAACACAACTCCCACACAAAACCAGCAAAAATAAAAGGAAAAAGGGAAAGAAAAGGTTGAAGAAGCAACCACTGAACTTCCCAAAAAGACTGTCCAAAAGCCTAAGAAAGGTCGACCTTCCCCGCAGCATAGGTCAACACTTCCTTGGCCATCGCATGCTCAACCTTCAAGATTTCACCACAATTGGATTGCGCACTCATATAGGCCAGCATCACCATATCTTTGGGACAATTGTGATTTCTGTGTTCATCAATCCCATAGGTGGCAAAACAATCACTCTCAACCCAAAACCAACCAACGGCCTCAATAGGTTAAGAAGCCAACTTCATCAAAGTTCCACAAACCCCAACCAAGAGCCCCCAAACAGAAAATGAATGTCAATGTTGAAAAGAAAAACCAAATCCCTGCTCTAGGCAAACAAAGCATGAATGTTAAAAAGGTTTTGGATTCCAAAAGAAATGGTTTCATGTTTTGAAATTCTGAAAAACTTGAAGGGACCTAAATTCGGTTGGGTTCCAAACACCATTGCTTAATTGCTTGTGCAGGAATGTCTTGCAGCCATGCATAACAGGTGGTACCTTGATAGCGGCTGTTCAAGACACATGACTGGAGACAAATCAAAATTTTATCTTTTGGAGGAAAAGGAAGGAGGACACGTCACATTTGGAGGGAACAACAAAGGAAAAATCATTGGAACAGGTAATGTAGGTAAGAATCTCTCCAACTCCATCGGAAATGTGTTGCTAGTTGAAGGTTTGAAATATAACCTGCTTAGTATAAGTCAACTGTGTGATAAGGGTCACAAAGTGTTGTTTGACTCTCATGAATGCAGAATTCTTGAACCAAAATCTGACAAGGTAAAATTTTCTGGTAAGAGAGTCAACAATGTTTACATGATTGACTTAGATGATCCTGCTCATTTAAACCTTTGTCTTGCTACACCAAAATCTGATATTGCTTGGTTATGGCATCGTAGATTAGGACACGCTAGCTACAATGTCTTGCATAAACTCTTGAAGCATTCAATGGTGAAAGGTTTGCCTGAACTATCCTTTAAGCAAGAAAATAAGTTGTGTGATGCATGTGCCCTAGGTAAACAAACTAGAAAATCATTCAAGGGAAAATATGAAAATACTTCATCCAAGCCACTCGAGCTAATTCATATGGACCTGTTTGGCCCAACCAGAACCGCTAGCTTAAGTGGTAGAAAATATGGATATGTCTTAGTGGATGACTTTTCTAGGTTCACATGGGTTTTCTTTCTCACACACAAAAATGATACTTTTGATGAGTTTCAGGCACTCTACATGAAGATAAAGCAGGACGGTGAGTTTAAACTTTCCAAGATTCAATCTGATCATGGTGGTGAATTTGAAAATGCTAATTTCTATAATCTTTGCAGGGCTGAAGGGATTACACACCGATTCTCTTCACCAAGAACGCCGGAGCAAAATGGTGTAGTTGAAAGAAGAAACCGAACACTTGTAGAGATGGCAAGAACCATGCTTGCTGAACGGCAACTTCCAAGGACATTTTGGGCTGAAGCGGTAAACTCGGCATGTTACATTATCAACCGCTCTATGGTAAGGCCACACACCAAAAAGACTCCTTATGAGTTGCTAAAAGGTAAAAAGCCCTCTCTCTCACATATGAAAGTGTTTGGATCGAAATGCTTCATTCGCCACAATGACAAAAGAGACTTAGATAAATTCGAGCCCAAGAGCGATGAAGGTATATTCCTTGGATATTCTGATAGATCTAGGGCTTATAGAATTTACAATATCAAAAATCAAACTGTGGAAGAATCACCCTATGTTTCCTTTGATGAATATCATGATTCTAACAATGATAACTCTTGCAGGAAAAATGATGAAGATGGGGAATTCCTAAGCATAAAGGACAAGAGTGATCCTCCACAAGAAGAAATAAAAGAAGATGGTGACCTAGCCGAATCAAGCAATGCAAGGGATCAAGCTCCAGGAGAAGGTAACGATTCTACAAATATTAGAATTCTTAAGGATCATCCCTTGGAGAATGTCATTGGTAGCTTGAATGACCCACCTAGAACTAGGTCACATTTTAAAATTGTGGAAGAATTAGATCAACTTGCTCTTGTCTCGCAGCATGAACCCAAAAACATTGATGATGCTTTAAAAGATGAAAACTGGATAAATTCCATGCAAGAAGAGTTAAACCAGTTTGAGAGAAACAAAGTTTGACATCTTGTTCCTAGACCATCATCACAATCTGTCATAGGCACTAAATGGGTTTTTAGGAACAAATTAAGTGAGGAAGGCAAAATAATCAGAAACAAAGCTAGATTGGTGGCTCAAGGGTATAATCAAGAGTTTGGGGTCGACTTTGATGAATCTTACGCCCCAGTTGCTAGACTCGAAGCCATCAGAATTTTACTTGCCTTTGCATGCTCCCTTAGGATAAAGCTATATCAAATGGATGTCAAAAGTGCTTTCTTGAATGGCTTGATCAAAGAAGAAGTCTATGTTGAGCAGCCCCCTGGCTTTGAGAACTCTAACAATGCAGATTTTGTATACAAGCTAGACATGACGCTTTATGGACTTAAGCAAACACCAAGAGCTTGGTATGAAAGGTTAAGCTCATTCCTCATTGAAAAAGGGTACACACGAGGTAAGGTAGATCAAACACTCTTCACCAAGAAGCAAGGTAAGAACATCTTGATTGTTCAAATTTATGTTAATGATATTGTGTTTGGTTCTACAAAATCTGAAATGTGTGAGGAATCTGCTAACCTCATGACTAGCGAATTTGAGATGAGCCTAATGGGAGAACTTCAATTCTTTCTCGGTTTGCAGGTCAACCAAGGAGACGATGGGTGCTTCATAAGTCAAGCCAAATACATTAAAGAGCTATTGAAAAGATTTGACATGGTAAACAGCAAAATTATTGCAACTCCTATGAGCACCTCAACTTCACTGGATTCGGATGAGAATGGTAAATTGGTAGATGCAAAGGTCTATAGAGGTATGATTGGCTCTTTGCTTTATTTGACTGCATCTCGACCAGATATCCAGTTTAGTGTTTGCCTTTGTGCTAGATTTCAAGCTAGTCCTAGAGAATCCCATTTGACTGCCGTCAAACGTATCCTTCGATATCTTGCCGGCACTCAAGATTTGGGATTGTGGTATCCGTCATCATGTGATTTATCTCTTATATCTTATTCTGATGCGGATTACGCTGGATGCAAGCTGGATCGTAAGAGTACTAGTGGCTATTGCCAGTTTCTAGGCAGGTGTTTAGTTTCTTGGGCCTCCAAGAAACAACACTCGGTTGCCCTCTCAACCGCGGAGGCAGAATATGTTGCTGCGGAGAGCTGTGGCACCCAAGTGTTGTGGATTAAACACCAACTCCAAGACTACTTGGTGGATCTTGGTTGTGTCCCGATTCTGTGTGATAACACTAGTGCTATCAACCTTGCCAAAAATCCAGTCCAGCACTCTAGGACTAAGCATATTGAGATTAGGCATCACTTCATTAGAGATGAGGTCGGTAAGAAAAACTTTGAACTGCATTTTGTTGATACATTGAATCAGATTGCTGATATCTTTACCAAGCCCTTGTGTAATGACATGTTTTCAACACTAAGAAGGGAGCTTGGTCTTTGCCGACCTCAGGCCAACAAGAATTTGAATTGATAATCATGTTCAATTAGTTGTGTGTTTTGCATTCATGCATTGTTTATATGTCAATATGTCCTTTTGTATATGGTGTCGCATTGCATGTAGTTGCATAATAATGAATTGAGTTCATGTTCATAATGCATTGTATGGTTTGTGTAGCATCATTCTCGCATGGCCATGGTATATCAAATGTTGATGTATGGAAGGGCAAGTTATGCTTGTCACGAAGCACTCAATATGCGTGAGGTTTCACCTCCGCCAAGTACCATGCGTCAATGTCGCATATAGGCCATATAGTAAGGGGGAGTTGTCCTTGTGCCACATTCATGCATATATTTCATCTTCATTCTGTTGCATTTAATAAGTGTACAACCATGGGTTGGGTCATACATTTCATTTCTGGCACCTTCTTGAGTGACTAGGCAAACCTCATTTGTCATTCAACTTGATTGCAAATATAACTCCTTCACGCATCCATTGCATATCTTTAGGGGGAGTTTTGCTGATTCTCTTCACCTATTGCAATATGTACTTCTCTTCTTGACTTACAGTCTGAAAATGAGCCCATGAGACAGACGAACATATGGTGTAAGAGCTTTCTATTATATGCCTTAATGATTGTCCATTCAATGAAAATGGTTCAGGATTAATGATCTCCTTGACGTTCTGAAATATATCTTTTGAAATCATCTATATTCTGTGGATTTAATAGACCTTAACTAGAGATTGCATATTATGCTTTGAATGACTATCCTGAAATCTGAAAATTCCAAGTTCTTGACAATCCTGGTGATACTATAGAGCTACGTATTATTTCTAAACATCTTGATGAGCTGGAATTCTTGAAAATCAATTTGCAGAGCAATGATAGTGTTGCACGAAGAAATATGTCCCGTCACAAGTCAAGTGACGAATGATATGTCATGATGTGCCTCTGTTATCTCTGTCTTCATTCATATGGACTCTAGACCGAGCAATGGCATAATTGCTGAGAAACATATCTTCTCATCAATGAAATGAGTTCGGATATGTCATGACGTGACTTTGCTATCTCTGTTCATCTTGAAGCATGACAGTCAGTCTTGCCAAATACCTGGGAATACTGGCGTCTAAACAACGTGTATTCTTACGGCTAGGAGGCATGTACTAGACTTGATTGTTCGTAAAATATGAGTCATGTGCCTTCAAATACTAAATATATTGAAAATCAAACTATGACACCTCTTGCTTCAATCATACAATTCCATGCTCTAGTCATGATTGTTTAGCCTCAATACTCGTTTCTGTGTTATTCTCTTTGTAGTTCTTGAATAAGGATATGTAAGACAAGGGACGGTTCAACATTGCCATGATATGCACCTTTGGTTCATTTCTATTAAATCTTGGATGTAGCTGCTTTTCGAACTCTGTTGATGAATTCGGAATTCATTAGTTTTGAACCATATATGTTGCTTACGGTCTGTTTCAAGTTTGCATATAATGGCTTGCTCTTCACTCCTTTCAGCTCTGGTCTCCCCGACCTTTCACTTTATCACTCCTTTTTGCTGTTGGCAAAGGGGGAGAATTCTTTGTGTGAGTCCTTTGTCGCGTTAGCTATGTGTTATCGCGTTGTCAAAAGGGAGAGCATACTTGCTTTGAGTGTTGTCAAAGGGGGAGAGTGCATTGTGGACAAGGGAGAGTCCAAGGGAGAGAACCTTTGTGCGTAAAGCGTTTGTGTATGTGATGGGGTTTGCTTAATTTCATCGCATTCATATGTCATATGTGTATTCACATGCTTTAATTCATGGATCTTGAGCTGCACATGTCACATAGCATAGCATTCATATCTGCATTCATAATTGCATTCACATGCTATTACTATCATGAATCTTGAGCTACATATGTTGCATTTGTTATAACTTGTGCCATTCTTAGACATTCATATCACATAATGACTCACAGTGTAGCCATCATCAAAAAGGGGGAGAATGTTATGTCCCTGAGGTCAATTGAGTCATTCTGTGGTCACTTGGGTCATTCGACATCATTCTATAGTCATATGAGTTCTGTGGTATTCTTGGTTTTGATAATGGCTTAACACTATTAGTCATTGTTGTTTTTCACTCTTATATGACTAACATATATGCTATTGTGTTCATGACAGATATGCAAAGAAATGGACAAGTGAACGTTGAATGTTGCGCCCTCGCACGCGGATCGACCTGCGCGGTCAGGTCGCGGGGATCGACCTGCCCGGTCAGGTCGCGGGGGTCAAGGGGGCAGCGCCCCTTGCGGGGGTTTCCGGGGGCGGAGCCCCCGAAACAAAAATTGATTGAAGACTCAATAATAAAATCTTCAAGGCTGTCAAGGAAGATGCCACGGACATGACCGGGCTGCTAAAGAAGTTGAACGACGGAGTTGACGCGGATAACGGACCAACCCGGGATGGGCCGGGTTCTGCCCAGCTGGCGGTCGACCGCCAGCACAGGGGCGGTCGACCGCCCCAGCCAGAGCCTCACCGACTACAGGCTTTTTCAGTAGCGGTCGACCGCCAGCCAGTGGCGGTCGACCGGATTTCCCAGGGATCGCCCGTTTGCAGGTGTTTCAGTGGCGGTCGACCGCCAGGAGCCTTAGGTCGACCGCCAGCCCCGATGCAGCCTTGTTTGACTTCGAAATCAACCTCGTGGCTAGCCCCTTTCCATGGATTTGTTTAATCAAACCTTACCTAATCCTCCATGACTTGTGGATCTGGTCTAGGGGGCATCTATGGACTATTCAAGGGTTATAAAACTAACACATGAGGGGTTAGAAACCCTAATGCTTCAAGGGGCTTCTTGTGAGATCTAGGGTGGCTGCAAGAGAGCTTGGAGACGAGCTACTGTTCACGTGAACAGTAGTTCGTGAAGGTGTTCTTCATCCAATCAAAGGGGAATCAAGCTCAAATCAAAGCCAGCAAACCTCAAGGAAGATTACATCAAAGCAAGGCTATCAAAGTGATCCAAGGAAGCTGGTTTGATTCAAGTTCTTCAAGGGAAATCATCTTCATCCATTCAAGTTCTTTCCACCTCATTCAAGGTGATATTTCAAGCATTCAAACTCCTAGAAGCTAAAGAAGCAATCAAGATTCAAGGTAGCTTCATCATCTCCTTCATTCATTCAAAGAAGTTCAAAGAGAAGATCAAGAGAGAAGAATTGAAGGAAGAGGTACTGTTCACGTGAACAGTACTCCGTGAAGAACATTCATCCAATCAAGGGTGAATCAAGAAAATTGAGTTGAAGCCAAGAGGAGCCTTGTTGCTGATCAACATTCCATACATGGCCCAATTCATTTTCACTCATAACTCAATCTCTTGTTTTAATTCATTCACATTTGTTTCATTTTCATTATTGTTTAAACATTGAAAGTGTGATTCATCCCTATCGGTGGTTAGTAGGAAGGCAATTGGAGGGTGTTCCAATTTGCGGTTGACATCCCTACCAGGTGGTGAGTAGGAAGGCAATCGGTGATTTCCGATTTGCAGTTCTGTGCGCTGCACAAGTGAAGCCTCACCGGGTTTTGGTGAGGGGTGGACGTAGGACTGAGGATTCAGTCCGAACCACCTTAAAAATCCTGTCTAGTGTGGTTTGCCTGTGTGATTGATTCGTTCTAGATGCATGCTTAGGATCAAATTATTATATATCTTGCTTATCTTGCTAAGTGAATCATAGCATTCTTGAAAGCTAGTTTCTATTCCGCTGCAATTCATTTTAACTAGCTAAATAGAGGGCCACATTGCGAAAAGTGGGGCTGATCTATTCACCCCTCCCCTCTAGATCCGCTGTCCACTACACAACAGCCAGTTTTTCCACATTCAAAGCATGCAAGATTCTTTTCTTCAAAAACAGTTTTATTCCTACCAAAAAAAATTTTATTTACAGAAAATTTGACAAATTCAAAATTAAGTTTATTTCCCTATTTATGCCAACAGTGGGCTACAATGTGGCCCAGCTTGCCACAACAATAACATTGAATTTTCTTTTTCTGAAAATCATGATTCTTAACATGATCTTTCCTAGCATGAGTTTTGTCAAATTTCAGATCATCCTCCTTCATCACAAAGCACTCAGTCATCTCATGACCAAATTTCCCACAATAATAACATGACCCCTTTTTAGTATGAGTTTGTGGGAGATCATGTGACTTGTGTGCAGCAATTTTTGTAACAACAGGAGTCTCTTTGTCCTTTTTCTGTAGATTGTCATTCTTTTTCAATGTTTGAGTTTGTTCTACAGTTTTGGGACTAACAGTGGATTTTTGGTTTTTCTAAGCACTGAATTTGAAGATAGGTGCACTAGATGTACTAGTTTGCTCAGAGCTACACACAAATGAAGTGTGAAGCTTACTATCAATGCCCTTTTTATTTGCTGGGTTAAAACCCAAACCCTCACGTTGGAAATTAATTTTACAACCAAGGAGCTTGTCCAAATTATCCTTTCCACTCACAAATCATTCAAGAGATTTGTTCAAGCCAGTGATTTCAGATTCAAGTTTTGAAACATTAAGTTCTAGGCCTACAATTTCAGTTTCATAAGAAATGACCTGATTATGCAATGCATCATTCAGATTTTTCAATGTTTCATTTTCCTGTTCGAGTTTAGCAAGATTTTCAGATTGATTTTCATCAACAACACATTTTCCTTTTTCTAGAGTAAGCAGTCTCTCTGACATAGCAGTGTTTAACTGCTTCAACTCTTCATTCCCTTTTTGTATCAGTTTCAATTTTTCATTTTCAGATTTCAGATTTTTGATTTGTTCAGCAGAATTTTCGTCATTAGCAATGGAACTTAGCTGTTCTATTTGAACTTCTTCTCTCTGTTCATTTTTCAAACTTTCATTGAGCAATTCATTATTCTCATTTCTTAATGAGGCAACAAGATCCTTGTACCATTCAAGTTCTAAACGAAGACTCTCGTTAACTTCTTTCAGATATGAGCAATCCATGCAATCAGATTCACATGTAGTTTCAGCATCGACTTTTAAGCTCTTTTTCTTAAGACATTCATTTTCAGATTTTAAGACATTCAATTTAGAGTTAACACACTCTAAATCTTTTATGAGTTTTTCATACTGAACTACATCATTGTTATGAGTCTGATCATCATCAGTTAAACTAAGTCTTTCTTTTAGTTCAGCAATTTCACAAACAAGCTCTTGATTCTCCTTTTTGTGAGAGTCATTTTGTTTCATGAGAGTTTGTTTATCAGATTTCAAATGATCTAAATCTGAAGTAATAGAATCAAAATCTTGTAGTTGTCTTCTGAATATTTCATTTTCAGTTTTCAGAATTTTAGGGTTTTCACCTCTAGAATTAACATTCACATGTTCATTCAACTTCCTTTTTAGAGAGTTATTTCGTTTTGACAGCTTTTCATAAGAATTAAGTAAATCATTGTATGCATCAATCCAATCACCCATATCATAATTCTCAAATTTAGAAGGTACCTCATCTTCATCTTCTTCTTCATTTTCTTCTTGCTGCCCATCATCGTCAACCATCAGACATGTGTTGCGATTCCTGGTGAGCTTTAGTTTCTCCAAAATCTCCTTGGCAGACCTGCAAGAAGAAACACATGAAATTAGAGATCTATCAAATGATGCTTTCATTAATTTTAAAGCTCTCAAGTTGACAGAGTTTTTCAATCTATCCTCATCAGTCCATCTGGATTTATCTTTTGATAATTTGTGTGGACCGTGGACAATGACTTTCCAAAGTTCAGGATCAGTCGATCTAACATACTGATGTAAGTTCTTCAGCCATAGATCAAGATCATTACCTTTGAAGATTGGCAGATGAGCCATTACAACAGATAGAAAGCAACGGCACACAAGACAATCGACAAGAATGCACAGCAAACAGATGAGCAAAGCTATGCACTAGGACAGTGAAGCAAAACACCGAGCACTAGAAACCCACTCCGAAATGCACCACAGAAGATGCAGCATCTGCTGCGGATTGTTAGATCCTATGCACAGCAACCCAGCTCTGATACCAATTGTTGAGACAGGTACGATAGATTCAGAGAGGGGTGAATGAATCTCCCCTTTAAAATTATAGCCTAATTAAAAACTTATGCTCAGATATGCGGAATTATAACCTGTTGCAAATATATTCTATGAATGCTTAGAAGGATCTCAGCAAAACAGCACAGATGAATTTACCTTCACTCGATCCTAAGCAAGCATCTAATGTGCGAAGCAATAAGATGAACACATAAGAAAATCAAACCACAAGGGACACCAGGATTTTTAGGTGGTTCGGTCCACAGACCTACGTCCACCCCTCACTCCAAACCGGAGTGAGGCTTCCACTAGCAACGCTAGAACAGCAGACTCAGTCTGCAACAAATGCTGCCACACAGCTTGACCAGGGGAACAACCTCCCCTCTTCCTCAACACCGGAGGGAATCCACTAGTGACACATAGTCACTAGCAAGCCAGAGACCGAAGTCTCTCTTCCTCCACCAAGGTGGGGACCTACAAGTAGCAACTACTACCTACAGTCGGAGACCCAAGTTTCTCTTCTTCTTCACGACCTCTCTATCTCTCAATCTTTTTCTTCTTCTCAACTCATGCTCTCTCTTTTTCTCTTTTTCTTCTGCTACTTCTCTGCCCTTTCTGCTTCAGCTCTTCTTCTTTCGATCACTCTTTTTCTTCTGTCTTTCATCCACTTCATCAGTCTTCTTCAGTGGAAGAAGGCTTCCTTTTATAGCAGCAGAGGAAAGGGCTAATGCTCTCTTCGATTCCCGCCCTAGCTTCATTCCACGTGGCAGCTTCTCAGCATCTTGGATCACGTGCCAGGTGCCAACCTCGGATCACGTGCCCAGACTCTGCAGGTTTAATGAAGAGTTCAATCGATCAGCAGAATCAACACAGGCTGTACATAGTTCAATCAAGCTGTATAGACTTAACAATGTAGTGTGCATGCAATGTACAGACTTTGCGTGCAGGCTGCCAGCGATGTATAGACTTGCTGCGTGCAGGCTGGCAACAATGTATAGACTTTGCTGCATACTGTGGGACGCAATGTACAGACTTTGCGGCAGGCAGCTGGACGTTGTATAGACATGCTGTGCAGGCTGTGGGATGTAATGTATAGACATTGCAGTGTTGGCTGCCAGCGATGTATAGACATTGCAGTGCTGCCGTGGGACGTTGTATAGACTTACTGTGCAGACTGCCAGATGCAGTGTACAGACTTGCGTGTGTGTGCTGAGACAATGTGTAGACTTGGTTCGAGCAACACACTGACTGTACAGACTATATGAATGCAGAGCTAGACCCATGTACAGACTTCATACATGCAAGACTGAAGCGTGTACAGACATGATGTAGCATGATTGTATGGACTTAGTGTGCACGCTAGAAGACGATGTATAGAGTTGATGTATGCAGCCATAAGGATGTACATACTTTGATTGCGTGCATGACAGAACAATGTTTAGACTTGCTATAATGCATGCATGATAAAAAGCAAACTGATGTATAGACTTTATGTAATGCATGCGATGCAACACAGTGTATAGACTTAGTTGTGCTGTGTAAACTATGTTCAGACATGCTATGCTTGCTGTGGGGGATGTATAGACTCTGCGTCTATCAAAGTATGCACAATGAAAAGAGACGCCTCTTTCCTAGGCGTTAATTTCAGAAGTGACGCCACTTTTGGTGGGCGTCAAATTTTGAGCTTAAAAGAGTGTATAGACTTAGTGTGGCTGTATAGACTAGCAAATGCATGAGAGGCAAGGCAATGTATAGACACTGGCTGTATAGACTTTAAGCGAACGCTGTACAGACTTGAACGTAGGTGAAGACCGCAATGTATAGACTTGCGTTCACACAATGTAGGTAAAGGTGAGAATGTACAGACTTACATTCAGCAGTGTATAGACTTGAACACATGCATTATGCAATGTACAGACTTGGACGCATGCTGTGCCATGCGATGTATAGACTTCCCAACAGCAAGGCTTTGCTATGAATGTGCAGAGTTGATGAAATGAGGCATGTACAGACTTGAACTCTTGCAATTCAGCAATGTACAGACTTAGTGACTTACATGCTGTGCGATGTATAGACTTCACATTATGCATCCAGACGAATGTACAGACTTGAGTTATGCAACTGAAGGCTGTACAGACTTGCTATGAAAGTGAGATGCAACGTGAGACGCTCGAATGTACAGACTTGCTGATTGTGTTAAGACACAGCATGAGACGCTGAGTGTACAGACTTGCTATCTGAAGTGTGTACAGGCTTTACTGAAGAGTGTTCAGACTTAGCCTACAGCATTGTGTAGACTATGTAACGTGCAGACAAGACACTATATGGACTTGAGAGCGACCAGAACAATGTACAGACTTTGACATGATGCATAAGATGCATGAAATGCATTGGCTGTACAGACTTGATCGATTAACAGCATATGAGTGTATAGACTTCAGCTATCAAGCTTCAGGTAGGCTGTCTAAGGATGTATAGACTGTGCAGAGAGAGTGATACACTGGCTGTGCAGACAACATCCGTTGTACAGACTTAACCTGACTGTGCAGACAACACCTGTTGTACAGACTTAACCTGAGTAGATATGAAATGCATGAGTCTAAGTCTAGACATTCATAGAAACAAGGTTATGAAATTCAGACATTCATTGACTTATGGCAGTTATGAAATGCACCAATGCACACAACCTGTTCGATGTAATGATAATCAAATAAGATGTTCATTGAAACATTCACATATGCAACACAAACAGATTCATCTGCAGACACAACAGATGATGACTTATAGTGTTTGCTATCATCAAAATCACAGGGACGCAACAAGCTTGAGCACCTTGAACCAGGGTGGTCGCAAAGGCTCGGCACTTGATGGCGTCGGACGCTCCATGAAGGGTCATCAAGGCGTCGAAGCTGTCAAAGTGGTCTGCCGGGTCGCCTTGGCCGTCGTAGGATTTGAAGGTTGGAATAGAGGTTCTGGAAGATACCTCCGCCTTCAAGATGTAATCGGAGAACGGGGATTTCTCCTTGTCGTCCGCCAGAGAGACCTTCTGCAAGGCGCATAGGGCGCGCTCCTGTTCTGCCGAAGCGCCTCTCGAACTCTCGCAGTCGGAGGGATAATTCTGGCTGTCGCTGCGTCGTGGGGCTGGGGGGGCAGTCTTGGCATTCTCCAGGGACTTCGGTCTCTGGGTTCGGACGGCGGGCCCTAGGCTTTCTCCTTTTCGGTGTGGAGGAGGCCTCTTGCTCCGGAGGGGGGGCTTGTGATGGTCCTCCTGACCTGTTACGGATAATCTGCCGGCCCCCGATGGTGAAGCGGCCTCCGGCAGTGTGCTGGGACGCATTCTCGCGGGGAGGGCTCTCCGGAGGGACGCGTGACCTTCCATCCCTGGCCGCCTGGGTCCTCATGAGTTCCACGAGGATATCTAGTTTTACGTTGAGGGCTTGGAAGGCGTCAGCGCCATCGTTGAGTGGTAGCCCCACTGCCGCGGGAGGAGGGGGTGATCCGTTGGCGGGGGTGTTGGCATTGGAGGGGGGATTTTGTGAGGCCTGAGAGGGGCCTTCTCCCACTGCTACCATGGCCTTTCCCCTGTCGCCGGTGGACCTCCTCCCTAAACCTCTTCGCACCATGCTGGCTCTTTGGTCTTTTCCCACAGACGGCGCCAGATGAAGAGGCGTGATCTCGCGCTGGTCCTGAGCTGGGGAGATAATCACCAAGTAGTGAACTGCAAAGAAGGGAAACGGATCAGTGGGCCCAGGGATGGTTCCCTGGGGCAAACCCTCCGATGCCTAAGTTAGTAGAGCTATGGTGGAAGATATGAAGGGAGGAGGAATGAGATGCACGAGTTCCCTCTACACCAAAGGTGGTGAGGTGGTTCCTGCTCATGGAGTTTTAGGCGTGTCTTCGCCTTACCTTTCACTAGAGGGAGTCCTAGGCTTAAATAGTGCACCGGCCTCATGAGTCCCGTAAGTTGAGGAGTTTCAGGCGGGAGTTACATCCTCAACGTGGGCTATTTACGTCCTCATCGTGGTATCTTTATAGCCTTGAGGGATCGTGGGTCCCTTATCCTTGTAAACTCCTGTTCATTAAGGGCTCTAAACGGCAGCGTGAATAAATAATCATCGGTTAAACCCAAGCATGAAGGGTGCCAGCCTCGCCCGGGCGATAGGTATAGCTCGGATGAAGATAGGTCGGAGTGGGCGCTGAGCGCTTACCTCTATCTCGATAAGGGGATAACTCGGGCATGAGTCTTCCTCTGTTCTGATCGACGCTCGGGCCTTCCGAGCCTAAGGGCCGCCGAGGAAGGGTTTGATCCCGAATAATCTTATTAGGCTTTTTAGCCTAAGTGGGCCCTACGGGGCTGTCACTTAGATGAGCTGGGCCTCGTTTGGTCCTGATGGACCTAGTTTGGCTGCTCTTTAGATGGGCTACAGAAATCCCCCTTTCCAGTACCTTCCATTAGTCCACCGTCCCTGGCCGCTTCATCATCTTCTAGAACAGCATTGATGCGAGACTGCCTCTTGCGTCCACCACCAGATGATTATTCTTTCATAAGAGGATAGTCTGGCATGTGATGCTCACGGCTACCACACCTTAAACAACCACCAAGGTGCTTCCAGCATTCCTCGGCCGAGTGGCCAAACTTTTCACAAAAGGTGCAATCCGCCATGACTTGCTTATCCTCCTCCTTGGACTTCTTATTCTTCTGGGAGTTACTCTCGCTCCCGTTCCTGGACCTCTTCCTGCTATCACGGGCTTTGTAGGGCTCTGTGATGCTAAATTTTTCCTTCTTACTACACCGATCCGACAGTCGGCCTGACTCTTCACCTTTGCCCTTTAATTTTTCGACCTTTTCCAAGGTCCTCTCACAGAGATACGCCCGTTGGACCATCTCCGCATAAGTACGGATATTTTGGGTTCTTAGCTACTGAATATAATCGGGTCTTAACCCGTCCATAAATCGATTGGCCTTCAATAAATCGATACTAACCAGATGAGTCGCATATGGCGCTAGCCTGGAAAATTACAGTTCATACTCGGCAACTGTCATCATTCCATAACGTAGAGAAGCAAACTCGATAGCCTTTCTCTCTTTAACATGTTCCGAAAAATACTTGGCACGGAATAAGGTAAGAAAACCTTCCCATGTGTGTGGTGCATCACCTGGAGGTGCCAGAACCGACTTCCACCATGCACGTGCATCTTTATTGTGTTGAAAAGTAGTAAGACATACTCTTTCCTGGTCTGTACACTGTATGACGTCAAATATGCGGTTCATTTCATCGATCCAGTTCTCGGCTTCGTCTAGATTCGAAGAACCATAGAAACGGGGAGGATTTAAACTTCAGAAATTGAGATGCAAGTCCCCAGCTCTTACTCTGTGCCTGCTTGGGCTATCGTTTGCAACGCCTGAGTGAGGCCCGCAACAGTCTGCTACGTACCATCCCAGTCTACGCGATGAGCCATTATAAAAATAAGGTACCTGAGAGAATAACAAGTTGTTAATTCCCATGGAATTTTAAAAGGGATTAATCTAGAGCTAATTTATTATCTTATCCCGGGCTCTACCCAATTCTCACATGGGCGGGGAATTTCTCCCTTAGTTCATAGGTATGGTTTGCTAAAACCTTGGACTTATCATATGACATGACTTTTCTCTCTAAGTCCTTGGACTTAGGCTCTGATACCAACCTAACTGTCACGCCCCGAGCTTTTAATACAACGGAAGATAATCTCGGGAATCGTGAACAGCCGGCATGGTAAGCCTCCTGCAAGCAAGAATAATCAGAGCATAAGACAATCACACACATAAGATGCAATTGCACAATAAATTAATCAAACTTCCACTTTTATTAATAAAAAGAATAATTTGAGTACATCAACTATTCCTCTCTCTTAATTTGATTTGACTCAATAAAAAGAAAAATTACAAGAACTCGATCTAGACATTATTGACTTCCTAAGTCTTTCTCTCTCAATCTTATACGACTTTCATTCGCTCTCGACCCATCACTTGAATAACTCGAATCCGAATCCAAATCTGAACTACTTGCATCTCTTGAAAAGATTGAAAATAGGTAATGAACACACTTGTCCAGTAGGTATCTTCGCATCAACATGTAGGCAATATTTAAGTGATTAACATTTTAGCTCTAAAGAATAAGGTAAAATCATGCGAATGCGGTAAATCACGTAAATAAACCATAAGACATGATCCTATTTAGATATGATTGAGCAAGCATGATCAAGTAAGAATGTAATTATGGCCTTTCATGAATAGGAATGTAACAAGAATGTACTAGCAAGTCAAGTAAGAATGTACTCTTCACTTAGCAACAAGTACTTCATGAATTTCTGTGAATTTTCATTTCACGAACCGTGGATATTTATAATTATCGTGAATTTTCACTTATTTATAAAGAAAGTACTCCCAGCGCAATGCGATGCCAGTAGCATCATACCCTATGGTTTATAATAGTATGTTTCCGATAATCAGCCGAGGGGACTAGCATAGAGCCCGTGAACACAATCAGTGCTCGAACCACATCTTCAAGTATAAATCAAGCTACTTCCACGCATGTAAATAATGTGACCAAGAATGTACAATTTCAACAATAATTTCATGATGACGTAAACAAAAATAAGAATGCTTCTATTAAGAATAAGGAATTTCAATAAACATATTAAAAACTAGGTTATGCCATGGAAATAAATCAGCAGCATAACGGTACATTCTTTATCTTTCATAATTTATTTTAGATGTCTTTGAATAAGGTTATAAGTCCTAGACTATCATTAGTCAATCTAGGATCATAGGAATATTAACCCCTTTGGGTCAACCTCGGGCTAACAGTACTCAGGAATTTTAGCGGTCTATGACTGGGCCGCTATACTGATATGGCGGTCTAGTATTGGGCTGCTAGAATGGACTGAATCCGGAAAGAAATCAGTTTGGACTCAGATAACGTGGCTGTCAAATACTGGACCGTTAATGGGCCTTAGCGGTCGAGTATTGAACCGTTACAAAATCAAAATCAGAAACATCGGTAGTGCTTTCTAGACAATTAGGCTTTATTGGTACAATCAACTTGGCGTCCTAGTAAGAATCCCAGGCTCGCGGAGAATTACGGAGGTCTTGAAACAAGATTTCCTAGTCCATTGGAAGGAATATCCAAGGGAGAGGTTATCAAGTTCAAGATTATATTCCTACAAGTGCAAAGTGTGTAACTAATGGTCATATACTGGGATATATGCCATGAACTTATAGAAAATGACTCTGAGATAGAAATAGAATGCGTGCAGTAAGAAACCAACGTTCAATCTCGACTATATAAGTATCTAAACCATAATTTAAAATTATATAATTTTTGGCATGAAACTATCATATGTTTAAAATAATCTTAAGAACCATAAAGAACATAAAATCACTGTTAAGAATCAGGAACTTAAAACTTAGAGTAGTACATTACATTCAAATAGGTTTGAACATAGTTAACTAGGCTTACTTATAAGTTAAATGGATTGTCCTTGATTCTATCTCGGGTTGACAGAAACAGAACGCTGGCGGTCTATTATAGAGCCGTTACAGTAATGTGTCGGTTTATCGTAAGGCCGCCATAAAGATAAAAATGGTCTATTTCGTGTCCGCCAGATATTCCATAAGAATCGAGTCTACAAAGTGTCTAGCGGTTTATCGTAGGGCCGCTATATGAGATTGGCGGTCGAACATTAAGCCGCTAGAGTACGACTGACAGTAACTAATGTTGAAAGCACATCATGTCTGGAAATCAACATATTAATAAAGCTACTATATGATAGAACGAGAAATAGGCTGTAATATGCATGGAAATCATGTATTGGAATAGGAGAATTTATTTGGTTTATTAAGGTTAAGGAATATGCATGAATGAAATACTAAGTGCATAGGTCCTATTGAAACATGAAATTCTCCACACATAAAGCATGAAATCTAGTAAAACCAGAGGGCTTTTATCCCTAGAATAGTATTTTTGCCATTCATGAGATGACCTACCTCTGCTAAAGCTTTTAAACTCCGAATTTGATGCTAGATGCTACCCTTAGTCCCTTGCACTCCTTGTGACAAATCAACAATTTCACCCCCTGATATCTCTTGATCCTCTTGACCTAATAACGTGAAATTTGGAGGGTAAGAAGTAGATGCTAAGGGAAACAAAACATTCTAAAGGCACTAAAGCTAAATACCTTGATTTGGTAACCTAATTCCTTGATCTTCACCGGACTTTTGCATAGTTTCTGGCTTGCTACTGTGGAACCAACAACTTTGTTGGCTTCTATCTCCTTGTGTGCTTGATCTCCTAGCACGAAAGTTTGGGAGATGTTAGTCCTATGTATTGGCAATAAAAACTTCTAAAGAACCTACCCAAAATAATACCTCCTTACCTTGATTCCACGCGAGCCAAATTTAAGGGTCACGCAGTTCAAAACTAGGTCCTATTTATAGGGTTTTACTAGGGTTTGAGGATTAGATCGATCTTAGAGTCCTTATTAAACCTTAGATCGACTTCTGAGAGTCCTTAACATGTTTACTAGTCCACCTATCTCGATCTCTAGGTGATAAGATCTCAAAAATTCAATCCTTTTGCTCGTTCTTCCATTCAAGGAACTGACAGGAAATAGCGGCCGAATATTGGTCCGCCAAATTCTTGTAGCGGTTTACGATAGACCGCTATAGGTCCTGGCGCCGAATTTGAAATGAGTTCAAACTCTAATTTTGTCTTATCTACTAAATTATCTAAATAAGGAGTTTTTATCCTTATTAATTCATGAATAGATTAATTATCTTTCTAGAATATGGGCCAAACTTCATGGACTTGGTCCTTAAGTCCTTTGGGCTTTACTTAATCGGGGTAGGTTAATTGTTTACTTTAGTTGGGCTTTAATAATGATTTATTTAACCCAATATTCATTTATTAATTCATTTGGTATTTTATAAATTCTCTGAAAATTCTAGAAAATTCCTAAATATTTCAGAAATAAATTATAAAAATTCTGGGGCATTACAATGGGATTGAGAAGTCTGTGCAATCACGATTGGAGAGGGAAAGATTCGCAGCCCAACACTTCACAGCCCAAAGTCCCATAAAGACCTGCGCGGCCTAGTACGTGACAACCCAACTTCCTAATAAGGGCCCGCTTACTATAAACCCAAGGTAAAGGGCCCAAACAAGGCCCACCATGCCTTGGCTCGGTCGCCCGTATGATAACCTCCGCAACACTTGGGAAGAGCCTAGGTGCACCTTAGACCGATCTAGCCAAAGGTGGATAAAATACTCCCTGAGGGATGCCCAAGGCCAGGACTCCCTGCCTAGACGGGGAATATTCCTTATCTCTCGTGAATCAACCTATCGCTGGGACTCCCCAACGAGCCAGAGTGAATTTCTCGCGGCTGGGCACTTATCCCTAATAAGCATAAGCGAATGATATGTTGTCGTCTGAGAGTGGGAACCTCATTAGGGTAAGGGGAGAGCAAGAGTCCCTAAACAGTAAGACTTCACGCTGTGAACGTAAAGCCCCTCGGACTCTCACAATTCCCCCTACTCAGAAGAGGGAGCCTGTAGTTATATAAATCCATAGATCCCCTTCCAAAAGGTAAGCCAATTCTAGCCTTCTCAACTGGTGAAGAGTAGTCTCGTGCCCTACACCTCTCTCAGCTCCTTTTGCACCCACACTATTGTACTTGCTGACTTAAGCATCGGAGGGTTTTCCCTATGATAACAATCCCAGGCCCCCTGATTTCTCCTTTCCTTTTGTAGAATTCCATTATGAGGTGGCTTCTTCCAACTGATCTGGGACCCGTATTGCCCTAGATCAACGACTAGCGGCTTAGCACGAGATCTTGCGCCTTTAATGGTGAAATCAAAAGGAACTAGTGATGCCTTTATCTCATCAGCTGTGAAGAATGTTGCTGGTTCTTGATGCGGGACGGGACGCGACTCGATACCAATTGAATGCGATCTTGAGGACTCTAGGCAAACTCATGACTCGTCCCTAGCGGGGGAAACATGCAGATGTGCGCGGTTAAGAAACCGGCAATGAGTTAAGGGTATTTGGCTCTTCTGTCCTCAGATCGAGTCACTGGACGGGTCTCGCACTCACTCTCGCAGCGGTGATTAAAATTGAACGAGCTAATTTTCTATCACTCTAGCAGTGGCATATGAATATATACGTGGAAAGCTAATGTCAAAGTGGGGAGCGGACACGATACCTCCACGCTCCGGGCGTGGGGAAGATGATCTCGGCCAAGACTCGTACTCCCAGTACAAACAATTATCAATAATTAAAAATATGATATCCACTCCACGCAGGGAGGTAAAGGGTGACAACAATGACCCGGGAATATCAAGCTTGGGTTGATGGGCATCGTTATTGGACCAATCCGTCGGTGTTGTCCGGATGGCGCGTGCGGGCTATCTGGAGGATCACGCTCGGATCTGGCGTTTGATCTGGCTGGGAATGGCCCCGACGCGAAGAGGACTCCTGCAGGAATAATCCCTTGCAGGGGATCATGCTGGATCGTCTTGTGGAAGGCGAGGCGGCCCGACTCGGGGTCGTTGTTGCTTGTTGGCCCAAACCTGTTCAGCAGTTTCAGAACTGTGTGACCCGACGAGAAAAAATTGCTGCGATCAGATCCGATGTTGGATTGACGCGAAACTGGTGCCGTTGCGAAGCTCTTTTGAAGATCTACGAACACCTGCTATTACAGGAATTTTCCTGTGGCTATATTCTTCGTGGGGGATTTTTGAACAGGTGGGTTCACTATCTCAGAACAGATAGGGCATGTTGGGATCTACTTGTAAATGAGATTTGACCGAGGCTCAAAGGATGGATCTAGGACTTGGGATTTTTATGGGAGATAGAGGGGGAAGTAAGGAACACACACAAATTTTGTGGTATTTTTTTGAGGTGGTTTGAGGGGTGGGAAGGATTTTATGGCAGGGGTGGTCAGATCTAGACTGTAGGGGACAGAGCAGAAATCTGGTTTGAATAGAGGTTTTTCAGAGGGGTAAACAAACTCCAAAATTCATAAAAAAATTTGTGGAGAGGGGATTTGGTGGACAGAAAATATAGTCCAAATTTTAGATCAATCTGAAATTGGTAAGGGGGTCAAATAGATGAAGAGGTGGGTTGCTGGAACACAGATCTGCACTGGGACAGACTGTGTAGATCTGGGAAAATGTAAATGGAATGGGGGGCAAACGAATGATTCAAGGCATGAAAATTTTTGTGGAATAGGGGGGATTACGTGGGGAACTCACCCTAAAAATCTCAGATCGATTAGATTTGTGGATTGGGAGGAAGAATTCGAACACTGATCTGCTGTCCAGAGGTGGACAGAACCGATACGGTATGGCGGCGGTGGTGCGACGGTGGCTCGATGGCGGCGGCAGGCGGCGGTGCTGAGCTTCTCACTCAGAGAAGACCTGATAAGGAGGCCTCACACCTCAGATTGGGCTGCTTTCTCAGATTACGCCCTATGATTTCTTCACCAAAAAACTGATTTTCTTCTCATTAATTATATGAAAATAGGAAATACAATGCTTTTATTTGAAATGGAAACCCTAGACAAATGATCACTACTACCCTCAGATCTAGGGTTAGGGAGGGGTACCAAGGGGATGTCAAATTCTATTTTCTAATCCCTTGGTCAAAGAAAAATAAAAAAACTACATATAAGGACAAATAAGGGGGCGCCCCCTTTTAAAGTGGTAAAAATTGATTTTGCTTCTTTTGGTCCAAGTCCAACTTGGACCATGGACCAGCCCCTAGGGGCTCTAGCACCTAGGTGGCCCAATGGGAGAGAAGGTAGGGGGCCCGTTGGACCTACGTGGTCTTTTTACAAAGAAATCCTACTAAAACCCAAAAGAAGCACACATTACACACCAAGTATAATATTACAAATACACATTCCAAACATTTAATGGACTAGCCCCGATGCCCCATCAGTTCTCCACCATTGGTGTAGGTAGAAAGATGAACAAAGAGAGTCAAAGGAGGGGGTGCAAGAGAGGAAAAGATGGCCTGAGCAAAGGAGCGAGTGATATAGGGGCTACTGCCGCATCCTTCACGTGGAGATCAGAGGTAGGAGTAGCAAGTTGTAGAGAGGAGGGACCGAGCACTACAGGAGGAGAAGGAGGGGGCGGAGCGAGCCCCCCCCCGGCGGG
Organism: Amorphophallus konjac; assembly: GCA_022559845.1. Classification (NCBI taxonomy): domain Eukaryota; kingdom Viridiplantae; phylum Streptophyta; class Magnoliopsida; order Alismatales; family Araceae; genus Amorphophallus; species Amorphophallus konjac. The sequence continues at coordinate 393,778,938 of CM040120.1, read as the reverse complement.
CCATGGCTGGTGGCGCTAGGAAACCGTAGCAAAGCCCACAAGGAAGACGAGTGGCATGCCTCATCACTGAAAAATGATGACATTGTTTGAACTAGTCAAGTTTAAGTTTGAAAATCTTGACCTTAGACTTCCATGATCGTCCTTAATCTTGGGCTAGCTAATTAATTAATAAACCCTTTCAAGGAATTTAAGTTGCAAACGAGAAATGTAAGTGGAGGTGGCGCTAAGCTGAGATGAGTCAAGTTTCAGTAGGCTCGAGTTCTGATTGATAAAAAATCAAACTTAACCCTTCATTTGAGCTTAGGGGAAAAAATAGTAGCCAGTTTAGAATTTATTTTTATAGCGAATCAATTAAATATAAAAATCATTGAAGTAATTTAGAGACGAAAGAAAAGAGTGGCACCAATTTTGGACAAGCTCCACCCAATGCAGTACTCTTTTTGCTGCGGGCAATGTAGCTTAAATCGAGTGGTCCTTTAAGTCGTCCCACATCACATAATTATGAAAGAGAAAAGTGCTCTGAAACTCCCATTGCAAATTTTAATTCCACATCTCTACGGAACTGAATAGAGCAGTACTCCCTTCTGAAAACCGTTGCTTGGTGGATTGCCCACACGTAACAAGAATTAGTGGGAGAGCTGTGCCTTCTACAACGCTCTGTCCCATTCCCTAAGCAAAGCCCACATCCAAATGAATGGACTCCATCTTAAGCTCGAGTTTGTCTCGTTCTCAAAAAGTAGTCGATTTCAGTTCGATTACGAGCAGCTTGTACACAGCTTTTTAATCTAACAGCCAGCACTTTGTTGAATTTTCAACACCATTAATTAGAATGGCGCATGAGCATCGAATTAGGTCTTAATGCAATCATCACTTAAAATGACAAAAACATTCCCTGATGTACATGTGGGCAATTCTAGTATACAGATAGACTCGAGAATTTTCCAAAGGAGGCAAACGACACAGATTAACAATGCCAATGCAAGGTAATATGATCAGCTAATTAATTCAGATGCATGTTGTAGGGGAGAGTTAAAATATTCTAAAAATTGTTATAATAGCAGTGTTCGATACCATGCACGTAAGTACATAAGCTTGTAGGGAAATTAAGGGGATCAAATGGGTAACTTAAAAAAAGGAAACTACGTACGTAAGCCTATAGGGAGACTGGGATCAAATAAATGGCCGGGTAACCTCGTTATCGATGGATGGGAATTAATAATGGCGTAGGTAGGGTGAGTGCCAGCAGGAGAATGACCACACCACATTCGTGTGGTGTTACTGTGGCATATTCGAATCTATGTATTTCTTGCACATAAGCTAAAGCTTTTGTCCCACATGAGTTTTTTTTTTTTTTTTGGCCATCGACCACCTCTGAGCCTCTAGCAATGGATATGATCTCCTCCTTTTCATACATGTTGTTGTGAACTACGTACCCTGTTACATGCAAATTGATGATCTCCATATATGTATACAGCCTCCCTGATTCCTTCTCTGAATAGGACTCAATGGGGGGGTGAACGTTGAACAAGTCTATGCGGATGGAGTGCTACCGCAGCAAGCTTGGGATATACTTGTCATTCCGAAAGGATTTCTAGACTAGCAGTAACCGATGAATAATAATCGGCAATATATAGTAACACCGCTGGCTTGGTGGATGGCCCAAATTGAAGAGCTACACTACCTCCTAATTATTCAAGGTCAAACATATATAGATACGAGATGTCGATGGATTCACAGAAAATTGGGAAGACTTGTTTGGTCAACGCAGGTCGGGTTTAGATATGTGCATCTCCATTGTGTAGTCTTCTTTGGGTCTGGACGGATCTAGAATGGGATGAGTTATATCTGACTTTATCCCAATGATTCACTTTGGTGGCACAAATTTATTTGTTACTTATCGGGATCGATGATGACTTATCTTAAAATAAATGAGAATTTCTGATTTGACCAAAAAAAGTGAACTGGTTATTCTAACCAGAATAAAAACAATTCTTATCTTTTTTGGTAATTATCTTTTTAATTATTTTATCTTATTATTTTATGCTATGTACAATAGGATTATCATTGTCAAAGCAAAAAACCTTCTTATTTTGGTATGCAGTGTTGGTGCGACTCATCCACTTAGATCTCTTATTCCATTACAGGGAGGCCCATAGTGTTTAGGTTGCGGGGTCCGTTTTTAGTTTAGTAAAACGTATGTGGTGCCGTTAATTTGTTCGGGAATGTTGTGTGTGGAGGGAGAGCTAATTAGCCGCAAACAAGATAAGGCAATAAAACAGACAACCATGTCTTGACTTCAATATATGTACGTATGACAAGCTAGGGAATTTATAACAAAGATCCACTATCGAGGGTTTTCCTATGGAGATGTTATTTGGACGTGGCTTTGTTGCTGAAGGTGTCCACTGCCGTGGACAGATTGGGTACGTACACTCCCCAAGGGACACACCATTCTCCCTGTAATCCTTCTCTCTGTGGGAGAAAATTAAATGAGATCCCTTTGACTGATAAGATCAATAGGATACATATATATATATCTGCATTAATATATATGTTCCCTGATCGAGCCTACGGGCACTTGGGGCGACCTTCCTTGGTCTTCCAGTTGTTGTAGCAGGGGCAGACTTGCTTGTTGCCGTAGGTGCCCGGGGGGACGCAGAGGCACACCGCGCAGCACTTGAGACAGAAGAACATACACGGCTTCTTGTGCGACGTCACCGAGCACCTGTACGTGCACCTCGGCTGGCAGGCTGCACAGGGCAAGCAAGAAGAAGCACAACAGATCGAGAGAGACAACATGCATCCCCGTTAATTAGCACATGCCATTAATCTTAACCCCGTTCCCCACTACACACGTAGTGTGACAAGTCCACAAGACGCAGCTTTGTCACGTGAAAGAGCATAGTAATTAAGAGGTGGATATATATATAAATATGTATACCTGAAGGCCAAAGCCGTCCTCTTCTTCACGGGCCTGAGTGGGTTAATTACAGAAAGAAAGGTGAGGCCATGTCAGAGAAGATGGGAGAACGAGGAATCACTTGAATGCATGAGATGTGTGTTTGTGTGGGGGAGGGGGGGTTGGTTCTTGAAAGCCGGCTCACCTCTGCCACGCCGGAGAAAACCAGCAGGAGGACCAGAAGGAACGCGAGCAGCGGCAGCCGCGGCAGTGAGCAGGACGAGGAACGAGGAGAACCTGCCGCCATTGTTAGTGACAATTACCTCAAGAACAAGAAGCAGAGCCCCTTTTTCTCCCTCCCTAGATCGGTCTCTAGTTATTCCTTCCTCTTGTTTGTAGGGGGAGAATGAGCAAGTGACAAAGAGGGGATCAGTGGTTGGCGAGGGATGCTGGTAGCTGGGGAGAGCAGCCATCCATTTATAGATGGATGCCTCGAGGAGAGGCAATCGAGAGAAATGGCCAGCCCCCGCGGCGTTAATGGCGACGACCGTGGGGGAAGAATAGGAAAGGAAATGACTTCAGAGAGGAAGGTGGGAGACAGCGGGAGGAGGAGGAGGAGGGGAGAGTGGTGCCCGAGAAAAACGCCGGATAACGCGTTTCTTCACGTAGACAGCGGCTCATGAGGTCTTCGTATGCATGTGCACTTTGCCCACTTATACTCTCTCTCTCTCTCTCTCTCTCTCTCTCTCTCTCTCTCTCTCTCTCTCTCTCTCTCTCTCTCTCTCTCTCTCTCTCTCCTTTTTACACACGCCACCACATGGGCCCTGCCTTCCGTGGGGTTGGTGTTCTCTTTTTTAAAGATATTTCACTGGTTTTGAAGGCATCCAAGTTGTCGAAAACTCTCCACTGCAGACCAGCTACGTACCTCCCTCTGGGTACCCTTTGGACAATTCCAACTGTAGTTTCAACTGTTTTGGGATATGAGGGTAAGGGTACATGTTGGAGTCGGCACCGTTTCATAGCGCCTAATGGTGGTGGCAATTAAAGCCTCAGAGCGTTTGATAACTTCACCGAAAGTGGGATTCCAAGCGTGTTCAAAACGGAAGAGAATCTTATGGAATGATTGCTTAGTTGATACTGAAATCCAATGTTACACTATATGAGAGCACCAGCTCCCAATATTTGTGTCTCCGATGGGTGTTGGTACTGCAATCTCACGGGTTGTCCGTGAAGTGACAAACTCTTAATTAATGGTGTTTGGATACATTCTTTTTGAGTGTTTTATCTTCTAAAATAAAAATTAGGGACATACTCAGGTCTTATAGGTGTTTGGTAACCCCTTTCTTAATTTTTAGGAAGGAGTCAGTCCCTTACTAAACTTCCCTTGTTTTCAACAACGGTCTTTATTTTACGATGATATATATCTTGTCAAGATATAGTGGTTTAAGTGTGAGGAGGGGAGAGTTCACAAGCCTAGTAAGGCCCACCTTGGCAGCCCACCTTTGAGGCCCAACGCTCCAACCCCACCTCCACGAGTCCTAGTCCAGCACGTAATTGGCCGTAGCCTGCCACGGCGCAGGCCTAGCTCCGGTAGTCGTACCCGTGTGCGCCTTCACCCTCCAGCAGTAGTGACGCACTTCTCCAATGGGTCTTGTTGCATTAATGGTGAAAGGCGCTATAGTCTGGCGAAAGGGAGAGGGATAACGCTGCTCACGCTGCTCCCCCTGACACAGCAACCCCCACACCTCCGGTGAGCCCTGTCGCATTAATCGCGGAGCTACCTCCTCCGACGAAGGAGCGGCGGGTCAACGCCCACCCCCAGGCGAGCAGGCGGGGCAACTCACATCTCCACAGCCATGATAACACACGAAGGCGAAAGTCAACCTCAAGATAGAGATATAAATAAGACTCTGGCCTAACGGACAGTGAGGTATGTAAGTTCAACCCCTCAAGCTCTCTCTCAGCTTTCACTTTGGTCCCTCATCCTCTCTTCTCCCTGTTGGGTCCTTTGGTGCAACCGTAATCAAGAGGGGGGTGAATTGATTACGCCCCTTTTCAAAAATTCTGACCAGATGAAGCTCTAGTTTCAACACACAGCGGACTCATCAATGATGCTTAGAAAGAATAGAGCTAGACAAAGATTCACATGGTGTCAAAATGATCAAGGTTGAGAGCTGACGGACTAAATGAAGTTAACTTGAAATATCAGCAGATAGACAGATCTGTTGCACCACTAAGCAATGATATGTCGAACACCTGCCTGATGTGAGTGTGATCATAGTGCTGAGAACACTGGAGCTCAAAGACTGTCCCTATACAGGACAGCAATCAGACACTTGAGTGCGTGTGTGCAGCGAACAACTCAGAGTGTGTATGTGCAGTGTGAGAACATATTAGAATGTGTGAATTAAAAGTACGCAAGTCCCTATGAATGGAGATAGAAGAAAGGGATCAAACCACAAGAACAAATCACTACACAGTATTTTTAAGGTGGTTCGGTTACAAACCCACAAATTACGTCCACCCCTCACCAAATCCGGTGAGGCTTCACTACTGACTAACAGCTTGGCACGAGGACACAATCCTCAAAACACACACACACGCACGCTATTTTCATAGCAACACACGGGGACGCCCCCCCCCCCCCACACACACACGCTGCAAAGGTGCGGCACCACACGGGGACGGACCCCAAAAGAAAAAATACGCTGCAAAGATGCAGCAACACACGGGGACAAACCTCAAAAGAAAAAACATGCTGCAAAGATGCAACACCACACGGAGATAGACCCCACAAGTGTCACAGACGCTGACAAACAACTTCCACGAGGAACAAGCTCCACGTCCACACACACACGGCTGCAAAGTAGCCAAAGCCCACTCCGGTCTCTAAAACAGAGTACCGGAAAAACACTATCAAGCCAGCCCCACACATGGGAAACATGAATGCAAAGTTTCAAAAGAAAAGCACAACACTAAGAAACGAAACTGTAGCTTCAGATCTAAGTCTTGAAGCTGAATATGTAGATCTGGACTCAGATCTGAAAACTGGTGTGCTTCTCTGCTCAGTGGCCACACACGAACTCGGGGAGGAAGATTCTCTTCTCTCTCTTTCAGATTCTCCTCTCAGTGCTAGGGTTGCTCAGGCAAACTGCTGAAGGGCTGCTCTTATTTTTCTACTTCTCAGATGTTCTTCATAAAGCTCAGGGCATCTAATGCTAAGGTCTGCAGCTCGAACAAGCTTTAGAGTCTCTTACCAGGTTTTTCCCGCGCCACTTGTTCTTCGAGGCGACCAGTCCGTATTTATAGATGAGATACGTGGAGAGTCCCCTTCTTCCAGATCTATTTTGTGATTGGTCCTCTTAGGAGCTGTCATCTGATTGGTTCTTGATAAAAAGGAAGAACCATGGAAGGTAGCCTTTTTCCAGATCTATTTTTTGACATGTCCTTTTCACAAAAGCAATTTGACTGTCCTATGATGCAAAGGAAGGATCTTTGTCCTAGGACCTTTTCAGATCTCGAGCTACGTGTCCTAGAGGTGTGAGCCATTGACTTTGAGAAAGTAAACATGTGACTATTTGAAGACTCACGTGTTTGTCCGGATGGGCTTCAGTCAGACGATTGAGTAGGCAGATCTGTCAAATAAGCTTCAAGTGTGTCGACGCACCCAGTGGGGTGTGTCGACGCACCTCACCCCTTACGTTGGCTGCTGCGTGCTAGTCTGCGAGCCAGACCATTATGTGTCGACGCACCATGATGTGTGTGTCGACGCACCATGATGTGTGTGTCGACGCACTCTTGTAAAGTGCTCTTGAAGCAGCTCCTGGAATCAATCTTGTGTCGACGCATTAAGAGGATGGTGTCGACGCAGTCTTGTAATAAGCTCCTGACGATGCTCATGAAATCAGTCCTGTGTCGACACACTAAGAGGATGGTGTCAAGACAGCTGAAGAATGTTGCTCGTATAGTTGCTACTGGATTTGAAGATGTGTCGACGCATTGACAGACTTGTGTCGACGCAGTGTTGAAGTCCGCTCTTGCTGTTCTGCTTCTTGTAAGCGTGTAGGTCGACGTACTTAAGAAGTGGGTCGACACACACTTGCTGTTCGCTGTTGTTTCTCTGCTTCTTATAAGCGTGTAGGTCGACTCACTTATGAAGTGGGTCGACACACTCTTGAGTACTTTGACCTCTGATAGTTCTGCCTAAGCACTTGCAGCTTCATTTTAGTAAATTGAAAGCACCTTGCACCGTGAGCTTCTTTCAACCTGTGTTGTCATAAGATTGGCATCTGGAGCTTCAGTTGGCTTATCTCCTTGCACTCAGTTGCCCCAACCATCTGTGGTTGTTTGAGTCAAGCTGCTTCCAAATTCATGTCCAGCTTCAAGATACCTTGATCTGTCAGTATCACCTCCCCATTCTGCCTTAACATTGGATTCTCCACTGTCACCTACTGCTTTGTCTGCAAATTAAGTCTGTCGACTTGGTAGCTTGATCTTCTGCTAGAGTTGCTGTAACTGCATGAAAGTCTATCGATTTATCTGAATATCTATCGACTGAACTTCACGTCGGTCGACTTACACTCCATATCAGTTGACGGACTTTGTGCATAGTCGACTGAATTTTCTAAAAATCAGACACTTAAGTTTATCTTGAATCATATCTCCACAACAAGTTTTCAAACCGTTCAAAACCTCATGAAGAGCACAACAACATGATAATAATGAATCATAAAAATCGTCACATTGAATCATAGTTGGATCAATATCAATATTACAATAATGAATTGTAGTTGGACATCATCAAAACCACGCATGAACCACACATGCACAACAGTCTCCCCCTTTATGATGATGGCAGCTTTGAGTCATTATGACAACTAAGTTCAACTATGATCAACTGTGAGTCATTCCCCTTTCAATTCAGTTAGAGCTTGAATAAACTCCCCCCCTTTTTGCAAGCTTTCTCCATTTATCATGTCCCGAGATATACATATACAGCGGAAACAACTCGGGGACATGAACATTTGACAAAGTAAGTCTCGAGCTAGCAAGACAATCAGAGCACTACACATACAACATCATAAACATTATACGTAGTACCATATGACAAAAAACCTCAACTGTATCGATCAAATAATTGTATAAATCAAAGTTTACAACTTGACAATGACTCTTTTAACAATATGACTCTCTAAACTCAAGAAAATAGAAAATTACATAACATGATCAACTTCACTGTCTAATACAGTGAAGGTCTCTAATTACAATAATAGACTCAATTTGACTCTATCTAGGCTTTTCTCATTCTTTACTAACTCTCGGACTCGCCACTTGAGTAGTCCGACTCGCCCAGTAGGTATCTTCGTGTCAACATGATGGCAAGTTTACATGATTAACATTTTAGCTCTAGAAGGTAAGATAAAGAGAGTATGATAAAACATGCAAATAAAACTATAGTAACAAATAATCCAATAACATGACAAACTGTAGAGACATGATATATCCAAGAGTATATGAGCATGATCGAGCAAGATATAAATTGGCCTTTCAATCAAGAATGTACTATCAATATCGAGAATGCACTTTTCATAATCTGCAAAAGGCTATGCACTAGAAAGTCATGTAACGAGAATGTACTAGTAAGCATGTAAATTTCATGAGATTGCCTCGCGGATTTCACCAGTTTATAAAAAAAGTACTCCTAGCGCAATGCGACGCCAGTAATCATTATACCCCTGTTTCGCTCGACCAACGCGGGGAAGCATGCGTCGGCGGGGAAATATGTCAGTAACTGCGGCGAGACGGGAAAATAAAGCGACAAAGAAAATAATGGGGGATTCATGTTATATCTGGGGCATTTTTCCTTTGTAGCCGTATATCTCTCACGGCAGCACCATACACTCGCCTTTTACGGAAAGTCGAGAGGGGTCAACTTGCACGAGGTTTTCGGGAGTTAGTGAATGATAACAGTGGCCGGCGAGAGCTGAGTGGTTACTCATTCGAGATGAATGAGGCCAAGGTGGCTGGATGACAGGGTGACCGGATAGGATGCAGGCGTGCCAGTCGATTTCTTGACAATTACCTATGGAACCAAATTTTGACTGGGGAAGCTGTTGTGCATCCCTTGGTTTTGATGATGACAATAGGATATGTTTGATTAATCAAGTTCTATCTTGTTTCATAACAAATACAAGTGGTTTGATTGTTCCTTCAAAGTAATGGACTCATGACTATTTGATGATGACAAACAATGTTTTTGATTAACTCAATATAAATCTGATAGTTCAAGTTACTTCTGATAAGTTAAGTAATTTCAAGTCCACTGAAATCCAAGTGGAATCAACAAATCAGAAGAAGTGTCAAAGGCCGCTTGTCGACCAGGGAAGTGGTTATGGTCGACCAACGAACCCAGCCAGAAACACTTCAAGTCATCCGTCTTCTGCATGTGCCTTGGCTGTCGACCAAAGCCCCACTTCTGGTCGACCACAGAATAGACAGAGCATCAGACAGAACTGACGGCCATCTGGAATTTGCCCCTTGTCGACCAGCGACAAGGCTGTGGTCGACCACGGGGGACGCGAGTGTCAGCCAGAATGAAACCGCCATCAGGACACTGCTCGTTGTCGACCAGGGACAGTGTCATGGTCGACCACGGGTGTTATAGCGTCCAGAACCGAACTCTAACCGAATTCTGTTTTGGTTCCTTAAAACCTGCAGATTGTTGTTGCAGGTTGTTGGGTAGTTCAAATGATGAGATTCCGCACGAGAATCAAGGAGAGAATCTTGCTTAGAAGCGGTCAAACTTATTGTAGTGATCGGATTTAACCTTCTCCCTGCTTTCTAGCAGATTGACGCTCGATCTGGAATTTGAGCGGGAAGAGCTTCAGGCTTGAAAAAGTATCTGCATAAAAAGTAGAAGGCAACTGATCGCGAAAAAAAGCACACAGAGAGAGCATAGAACAGAAGCTAAGAAACACACCTACATCACAGGACGAAGTGGCTCTCCATCAATCAGAAATCTGCAGAAGACTAAAGGCATTCTCATTGCTGCAGAAGGAAGACTGGGCTTGAAGCTGTGCGACCTCCAGCAGCAAAGCAGCTGAAGGCATCCGATTGGAAGTTCTACAGGGAGTCTACTCTTGTTATTTATGTGATTAAGTCCCAGGCTGAATTCTTTACTTTGTTACAAAAGTCTATATTCAGTCCTGTTGCATCATCCCACCTTCTCATCATTTCTATTCATCCTTACACCAAGTGTCAAGCTGTGAGGCAGCGGATTCAAGTTGTGTGTCAGCTGGTACAAGCTGTGTGTCAGCAGGAACAAGCTGTGTGACAGCGGTGTCTTGTGTTTTGGATTGAGATCAGAGGCTCTCATAAGTGAAGCCTTGCTTGAGTTAAGCAAGGGGTGGATGTAAGTCTCGGGAAGAGACTGAACCACCTTAAAAATCCTATCTTGTGGTTTGCTTATGTGTGTGCGTGCTTCTCTATGTGTTTGTTTTCTTCATTGATATCAACATTAGTTCTGTAATTCGTCAATCACCTGCAACTCATTTAGTCAATAGATATTAAATCGAAAAAAGGGGGAAAGATCTATTCACCCCCCCCTCTAGATCTATTCAGTCCGTACTCAACACGTGGTATCAGAGCCAGACTCTCCAAAAATGTGGTCTAACAACCAGGAGAGGCCTGCCGGACTGAACTCTAGAAGTCTAATGGCTGAGGGACACTCAGTAACTAGACCACCATATTTCGATGGAAATGATTTCTCATACTGGAAAAATCGTATGCAGGTGTTCTTGAGAGCACAAGATCATGAGATGTGGAGAGTAGTAAGCCGAGGACCCTACGAGCTGCCCGAAGATGAGGATACCTGGACCAGAGAACAGGTCAGAAAATCAACCATCAACTGGGGAGCCATGAACGTAATGCAATGCGCACTACACCCCACGGAGTTCTCACGAGTTTCACAATGTGCAACGGCCAAGGAAATGTGGGATCGACTAGTAGTAATCTATGAAGGTACTTCAGAGGTAAGGGAGTCAAAAGCAAATATGCTAGTTTCAGAATATGAAATGTTTAGAATGAAAACTGACGAAAATATTTCTGAAATGTATGCTAGACTAGTGCAATTAACGAATAGTTTAAAGAGTCTAGGGAAAACCTACAAGGAACAGGAATTAGTGAGGAAGATCCTAAGATCCCTCACTCCTATGTGGCATACCAAGGCCACAGTAATTGAGGACTCAAAGAACCTCACCACTATGACTGTGGATGAACTAGTGGGATCCCTAATGGCCTATGAGGTCAATCTGAAAAGAAAAGAAGATGAGGGCAAGAAAAAGAACCAGCTCGCCCTAAAAACTAAAATAGGCACCTCTGAACTATCTGACACTGATAACTCATCTAGCACAGGTGAGGAAACTGGTGAGCTAGCCATGTTAACAAGAAAATTCAAAAGGTTTCTGCGGAAGGAAGGTAAGGGATTCAGGAATCCTAAGGGCATGGTAAGAAAGTCATCTCAGTTTAAGTTTGATAAAAATAAAACTTCATCTAACAAACTTGTCTGCTACAACTGCAGGAAACTAGGACACATAAAGGCTGAATGTCCAGAGACTCCTAAGAAATCAAGCTTCAAGTGGAAAGGCAAGCAACCAAAAGCAATGATAAGCACATGGAGCGAGGAGGAGGAAAGCAGTAAGGAGGAAACAACTTCCGAGGAAGAAGAAGGAAACATCTGTTTGATGGCCAAAGGAGATAGCGATGATCTTGAGGTAATCCCTCCGTTTCAAGATTTTTCTAGCTCAGATTGGGAAGAAGTCTACTCAGACTTACTTGATGCATATGAAAGAATTAGAAAGGAAAATAAGAGTTTGAAGAAAAAGCTTAATCAGGTCAATAATGACAGCAACCCATTTGCCAACAGAACTGAACTAGAATTAGAAATCACCACCTTGAAAAATAAGCTGAAACAATACGAGACAGATGAAGAAAATGTCAAAGGGCTGTTAGAAGAAAATGAGTCACTGAAAAACACAATTGATGAGGTAAAATTAAAGACTCAAGAAAGTGAACAGCAAACTAAGGTAACTCAAGAAAGAAACAACTCACTCAAGGAGGAAAACTGTCAACTTCTGGAAGAAATAGAAAGAATCCAGAGTGAACTGAAAAACAAACAGGAAACCTTGGAAAAAATGACTAAAGGTCAAGAAAACTTAAATGCTGTCTTGGGAATAAAAGTAAACTTTCAAAAAGAAGGGTTAGGATACAATCCTATGGCTAAAAAGGAATTCCAAATAAAAATCGTAACTGGGATTGCTGACTCAAAAGGAAAAGGGCCCCTAATCAATCTATATCAAGACAAACAAGAGGATGTAGCTGAATGCTCCTCCAAAAGGAATAATGTCACCAAGGAAGAGAGAAACATTAAAGAGAAAACAGTCAATCAACATAAGCTTAAAAATAATAGACAAGAAACTCAAATTCACAGAAATAACCAAACAAACCAAGTACTAAATCAAGTTAAAGGACATAAATCTGGAAAACAAGGTGTCTGGAGACAGGCTGGTCGACAACCGACCCCTCCTCTGTCGACCAGAGGATCTGCCAGAACAGGCGCTGGCGTCTGGAGAAGCAGTGGTCGACCACAGACATACCAGATGTCGACCAGAGGAACTGCCAGAACAAGCGCTGGCTTCTGGAAAAGCAATGGTCGACCACAGACACACCAGATGTCGACCATGACCAGACACGCAAACAGAAACCACAGATTTTCTCAGGTGAAACAAAATGAAAATTGGAAATCAAAAAGGTGGATTCAGATTAAAGAAACATTAGAACAAAAGCCACCCAATCTGAACAAGTTCAGAGACGAAAAATTAAACTGCTCTAACAAAATCTGGGTTCCCAAAGGATTGTTACAGCAATTTCACAATTTTACAAGTTATCTTGGACCCGGGTACCATTGGGGTCCAAAAATTTCTGTGTAATTCATGATGCAGGAATGTCTGGCAGCCATGCACAATAAGTGGTACTTAGATAGTGGTTGCTCAAGACACATGACGGGAGACAAGACCAAGTTCTCCCAACTAAGCTCAAAAGATGGAGGTTATGTGACCTTTGGAGGAAATAACAAAGGTAAGATCATCGGGACAGGTAAAATAGGTAAGAACTCCTCAAACAGTATTGAAAATGTACTGCTGGTAGATGGACTGGAATATAACTTGCTGAGCATCAGTCAGCTTTGCGACAAAGGCCATAAAGTAATATTTGACTCCAAGATCTGCAAGATTATTGAACCAAATTTAGATACAGTCAAGTTCATGGGCTAGAGAGTAAACAATGTCTACATAATAGACTTGGATGATCCAGCCCACTCCAACCTGTGCCTAACCGCCAAGAAAGAGGACCTGACCTGGCTGTGGCACCGAAGGCTAGGGCATGTTAGCTATAGGGTGTTGCATAAACTTGTGAAGAATAAAATGGTTCTTGGTATGCCTGAAATTTCGTTTGCTCAAAATGTCAAAGTATGTGAATCATGTACCCAAGGTAAGCAAACAAGAAAATCATTCAAAGGTAGAACTGAAAGTCAATCTTCTAGACCACTAGAACTTGTGCACATGGACCTTTTTGGCCCAACAAGAATTGCTAGTCTTAGTGGTAAGAGATACGGTTATGTACTAGTTGATGATTTCTCTAGATTCACATGGGTAATATTTCTATCTCATAAAAGTGATGCTTTTTCTGAGTTTCAGGAATTCTACAAAAGAATGAAGCAGGATGGCAAGTCCAAAGTGTGTACAATCATATCTGACCATAGGGGGGAGTTTGAAAATTCTGACTTTGACTTATTCTGCAGAAACAAGGGCATAACCCACAGATTTTCCTCACCAAGGACTCCAGAACAAAATGGAGTTGTGGAGAGAAGGAACCACACTCTTGTCGAGATGGCTAGAACCATGCTGGTTGAAGCTAAACTTCCAAGGAGATTTTGGGCAGAGGCAGTCAACACAGCATGCTACATTGTAAACCGAGCAATGGTAAGACCGGCTAGTGAAAATACACCATATGAAATGTTCAAAGGTAAGAAACCATCCCTAGCTCATTTTAGAATTTTCGGGTCAAAATGCTTTATTCATAACAATGATAAAAGGGTCTTGGACAAATTTGAACCGAAGAGTGATCCAGGAATATTCTTGGGCTATTCCGACCGATCAAGAGCCTATAGAGTTTTTAACACCAAAGATCAAATTGTTGAAGAATCCCCTCATATTACATTTGATGAAATTAATGATCTTGGCAAAAATGAGCAGGTCAGCAAGGAAGAAGAAGATAGGGAATTTCTAGAAGACAACGAAGAACCAAATGAAGAAGAACAATCTCAGGAAAGAGATCAAGGTATTACTAATGCTCCACCCGAAGGAGAAGGCATCTCAGGTAACAATCTTGAGAACCTAAGACTTCTTAGAGATCATCCCATAGAAAACATCATTGGTGGAATTCATGATCCTAGGAAGACTAGATCTCAGTTAAAAGAAATCAATGAACTAGATCAGCTTGCACTTGTGTCCCAAATAGAGCCCAAATCAGTAGAGGAAGCATTAAAAGATGACTCATGGATAAATGCTATGCATGAAGAACTAAATCAATTTGAAAGAAATCAGGTGTGGAGTCTTGTCCCTAGACCTTCATCTCACCCCGTTATTGGAACCAAGTGGGTCTATAAAAACAAGCTAAGTGAAGAAGGGGTTGTAATGAGAAACAAGGCTCGGCTGGTGGCTAAAGGGTACAACCAGGAATTTGGGGTTGATTTTGAAGAATCATATGCTCCAGTTGCTAGATTAGAAGCCATCAGGATATTGTTAGCCTTTGCAGCATCTCATGGAATCAAACTACAACAAATGGATGTAAAAAGTGCATTTCTAAATGGAATAATAAAAGAAGAAGTCTATGTGGAACAACCCCCTGGATTTGAAAATGATGAACTTGCTAATCATGTTTTCAAATTGCATAAAGCTTTGTATGGATTAAAGCAGGCTCCTCGGGCCTGGTATGAAAGGTTGAGCTCCTTCCTCACCAAGAAGGGATACATAAGAGGTAAAATTGATCAAACATTGTTTTCCAAGACCCAAGGTAAGCATATACTAGTTGTACAAATCTATGTGGATGATATTGTGTTTGGGTCTACCGAAGCTTCTTTATGTACTGAATTTGCAAACTTAATGATCAATGAGTTTGAAATGAGTTTAATGGGTGATTTACAGTTTTTTCTTGGATTGCAGATCGTACAATGTAGAGAAGGATACTTCATAAATCAATCCAAGTACATAAAGGAGATGTTGAAGAAGTTTGGCATGGAAAGCTGCAAACCAATCGAGTCACCCATGGGTACAAATGCAACATTGGAAGCTGATGTAAAAGGTAACATGGTAGATGCCAAGAAATACAGAGGTATGATCGGGTCCCTGCTATATTTAACGGCTTCAAGGCCAGATATTCAGTTTAGTGTATGCATGTGTGCTAGATATCAGTCTAGCCCTAGAGAATCACATTTAGGGGCTGTCAAGCGTATCCTTCGATACCTTGCCGGCACCCAAGAATTGGGTTTATGGTATCCTACATACTGCAAACTAGATTTGATTTCATATTCAGATGCTGATTATGCTGGTTGCAAAATTGATAGGAAGAGTACTAGTGGTTATTGTCAAATATTAGGTGGATGTTTAATATCATGGGCTTCTAAAAAGCAGCATTCTGTGGCACTCTCCACTGCTGAGGCTGAGTATGTCGCAGTAGGGAGCTGTGGTACACAGGTTATGTGGATAAAACATCAACTCCAAGACTACAATGTAGATCTTGGATGTGCACCTATTTTCTGTGACAACACTAGTGCTATTAATTTGTCTAAAAACCCCATTCAACACTCTAGGACAAAACACATTGAGATCCGTCATCACTTTCTAAGAGATGAGGTCTCCAAAGGAAATTTCATGCTTCATTTTGTAGAAACTGAAAAACAACTGGCAGACATTTTCACAAAACCCCTTAACAATGACAGATTTTCAACTCTAAGAAGGGAGTTAGGAATTTGTAGAATTTCTCCTGAAAATTCTTGAAATAATCATATTCATGTGTTCACTGTATAGATTCTGTCATTTCTGTACTAAGTTATGTCAACTAGGTCTCTAGTACTGGTCAAGTTTTGAGTTTGGAGGTCTAGTGTCGGTTGCTACTTCAGCAAGTTCTGCAGAATCCTGGTTCTACTACGGATTATCTCTTGTGGTCGACCACAGGCAAGGCGCTGGTCGACCAAGGCATCAGGACAGGAAATAGTTGGTTCTGTGACTTCGCAGCTGTCGACCACAGGCGGTCCCATGGTCGACAACAGAATTGTCAGAAAGCAGACCACAGGTGACTACTCATCAGGCAGCTTCTGTGACAGCACAGAGGTCGACCAAAGGCAACTCTATGGTCGACAGAGGATCTGAACAAGGGAAAATGGATCTAAAAAGGCTGCTGGCTCTGCTAGGAAATCCTCTGAACTAAGTGAACTTTTGTGCTCAGATTCTTCACTCATTCATCCTTATCCATACTTCCCATCCCTTGTGTCTCTATATCTCTTCATGGCCAACATTTTTTTATCTTCAGCAAGGACTCACAAATTGAGGGGGAGAAAAAGTGTAAACTCATTCCTTGATAAAACATTGAAAAACCTAACCATATCTTTCAATAAAATCACCAAGGTAATCATTAAGAGTAGAGGTTGAGTGTAGTAATGAGAATTTGAACTGTACTACTGCAATAAATTCAAACCATAACTATGACTCTGTCACAAGATTTTGAGGACTTATGATTTTTAGTAATGAGACTGTTTCTCTACCTGTGTCTGTGTTGGACAGTAAAAATAAACTCAAATATAACATGTATGTACATGGAATACGCCATAATTCTGCCTTCTTGGTAGAGCAATGGATTGAGTTCTGAGAAACTACTGTTCTCCATCTCAAAGCAAAAAATTGGCTGAAAAATAGATGGGAGACAAGTGTGTCATGAAGATCCAATCTAACTCTGCTGCTTTCAAAAATATTGATTGGGCATACTGAGTAACTGGGGATATTGGCGTCTGATAAACGTATATCCTCACGGATAAAAGGTATGTCCCAGTCATTAGTGGAATGGTTAGGCATGCTAAGTAGCCGGGGTTTCTGGCGTGTAAAAAGCGTGTCTCCTCGTGTAGAAAAGCATGTGATAAACCTGACCACAGCTCTCAAATGATTCAAAAAGAAAAATTTAAAGTTATCACAAAGGCAGAGAAAATGGTTGACCTAAAGCATAGCATGCAAATAAAAGTACAAAACACTGTTCAGCTAGCATAGTTAGTAAAATTATCTCTTGAAATATATTATAAGTTCAAGGAGCCATGTGTAAGAAATTGGATATGGGGAGTCAATTTATTGGTGCAATACTTTCAAATTCATTGAACCACAAGACCCACTCTATTTGGTCACAAGGTGGTCTTTGCATAAGGGTGGAAAGGTTCCATAAGTGTTCTATTAAAGAAAGGGAGTACACTTTAATATCTTCCAAAAATTTGAGTTATGCTGATTAAATCCTGACCGCTCGTTTTCTGCATCGTGATGGTTCACTATCCTAGTTTTTTTAAGACCCAGCCCTACTGCCCTACCCTATAAATTGCCACGGCTGGGTCCCTAATTTTCTCTCATCCGTCGACTTGTACCTCTTTCGAATTCTTCCTCTCCAGTTCTCTCTCGCCTCTCTCTCGCATCCCTCCACCATGTCTCCAAAGCACGCTCCGCGGTCTACCAAGAGAACAAGAGAGAAGGCCCCTGCCGAATCCTCGAAGCCGTCCAAGCGTTCCAAGCCGAGGGCCGCGCAGGGTCCGCCATCGGCCCCTCAAAAGTCGACCACGGCTGAGGCGGCTGACTCAGGCAGGAAGGTACCAGCTTCAGAAGAACCCATCGTCCATCCAGTTTCAGGAGTTCTCAAGCCACGGACCGTTCTGCCACCAAGGATTGTTGATTTCTCTGATGAGAAGCTGATGGAGATGTTCCCAGAACTACTGCCAATTTTTGAAGCCCAAGAGTGGACAGCGTTTGTCTCGGCACATACTCAGTATTCGCCTCAGCTTGTGCAAGAATTCTACCACAACTTGCAAATAGTGGATGGTCAGGTCTACACCGTAGTTCAAGGCATCGTCGTCCGCCTCGACGTCAAACTGCTCCACAAAGCGTTGACGATTCCCAGACATGGCGCCGTCTTCAATCCTGAGGATTTTGACTTCCGAGCTGCATACACCGTCGTCACTGGCCAGCCAGCTCCTGAGGTTCTCCCTAAGTATCTAAATGCCAACACCTTCCCTCCTCTTCATAGATTGCTTCATCACATTCTTACCACCATTATCCAACCAAGAGGAGGCGCCAGAGATCAAGTAAGTCGCCTCCATCTATTTTTGCTCCATGGCCTCATCACTTGTCAACCCATTCGCCTCATAACGCTCATCCTAAACACCTTCCAAAACATCCTACATTATCCCCAGAATTCTCTTCCATTTGCTGCCCACATATCTGCCATTCTGGAAGCAGCAAAAATACCATTTCCTCACGCTCCGCGCATTGTAATTCCCAAATGGCACGTCTACAACTTTCACTTCGTGACCACATTTTTGGGGTTTAAGAAGGTAGGAGACCAAATTCAGCGCACTCTACCATCCAAGGGCAAATCCAAGGCTCCATTGCCACCCTCTTCTCCACCGCATACACCTATACAGGTTAGCCCTACTGTCACACCTCCACCTGTGGTGCCTCAAGCTACCCCTACTACCACCACTACTGCCCATCCTCCATCTTCCCTTTCTATAGTGCCCTGGCATCCAGGCACTGCTGCCACTCATGCTCAATCCACTTCTGTTCCACCTACCCAAGCTCCATCTCATTCTGTTCCACCTACCCAAGTTCCACCTACCTCCACTCCATCTACTTCTGCTCCACCACCATCCTTCACCTCCAACACTGAGTCTCACGGAGTGCTTCTCCAGATAGCATCTCAGTTGTCCTCTCTCACCACCCAATTCCAATCCTTTCAAGAGAATATGAATGCTGCCACCGGACGCCTGGAGCAGAAAGTCCAAAGGCTGGAACAACAGATGGAGGCCAGGTTCATCAAGCAAAAGGAACACACTGACCATGCTAGTTCTCGGTTCAACAGACTAGTTGGCACCTTAGGTCAAGTGTCAGAAGAAATGGGAAACCGCATAGAGTTCACAACCAAGCAGAATGAAAAGTATCACAATGCTACTATCTCCGAGATCCAGAAGCTCAGACTCTCTTATGCCCACATTGTTGACAAGCTGGATCGCATGGAAGAGAACGTGAAGCCAGAGACTTCCTCATCCTCCTCAGAGGGATTGTTTAAATGATCTTCTTTTTGCTGTTGACAAAGGGGGAGATAGGACTTTATGTGTCATTGTGTGTCTAGTTGTGTGTCTAGATGTGTGTCTAGATGTCAAGTTTACTTTGTCTACGTGTCCTTAGTGTCTTTATCCTTTTTGAGTCACTCATGTAATTAGTGCTATAGTTTTTGAAAGGCACATCAAACGAATTGTCTGAATGAAATATGTGCTATGATAGCCTTGAATGCAATATCAAATGAATTCTATAATCTGTTGTTTGTCACAATGACTCATGGTTGTCATCATCAAAAAGGGGGAGAATGTTGTGCATCCCTTGGTTTTGATGATGACAATAGGATATGTTTGATTAATCAAGTTCTATCTTGTTTCATAACAAATACAAGTGGTTTGATTGTTCCTTCAAAGTAATGGACTCATGACTATTTGATGATGACAAACAATGTTTTTGATTAACTCAATATAAATCTGATAGTTCAAGTTACTTCTGATAAGTTAAGTAATTTCAGGTCCACTGAAATCCAAGTGGAATCAACAAATCAGAAGAAGTGTCAAAGGCCGCTTGTCGACCAGGGAAGTGGTTATGGTCGACCAACGAACCCAGCCAGAAACACTTCAAGTCATCCGTCTTCTGCATGTGCCTTGGCTGTCGACCAAAGCCCCACTTCTGGTCGACCACAGAACAGACAGAGCATCAGACAGAACTGACGGCCATCTGGAATTTGCCCCTTGTCGACCAGCGACAAGGCTGTGGTCGACCACGGGGGACGCGAGTGTCAGCCAGAATGAAACCGCCATCAGGACACTGCTCGTTGTCGACCAGGGACAGTGTCATGGTCGACCACGGGTGTTATAGCGTCCAGAACCGAACTCTAACCGAATTCTGTTTTGGTTCCTTAAAACCTGCAGATTGTTGTTGCAGGTTGTTGGGTAGTTCAAATGATGAGATTCCGCACGAGAATCAAGGAGAGAATCTTGCTTAGAAGCGGTCAAACTTATTGTAGTGATCGGATTTAACCTTCTCCCTGCTTTCTAGCAGATTGACGCTCGATCTGGAATTTGAGCGGGAAGAGCTTCAGGCTTGAAAAAGTATCTGCATAAAAAGTAGAAGGCAACTGATCGCGAAAAAAAGCACACAGAGAGAGCATAGAACAGAAGCTAAGAAACACACCTACATCACAGGACGAAGTGGCTCTCCATCAATCAGAAATCTGCAGAAGACTAAAGGCATTCTCATTGCTGCAGAAGGAAGATTGGGCTTGAAGCTGTGCGACCTCCAGCAGCAAAGCAGCTGAAGGCATCTGATTGGAAGTTCTACAGGGAGTCTACTCTTGTTATTTATGTGATTAAGTCCCAGGCTGAATTCTTTACTTTGTTACAAAAGTCTATATTCAGTCCTGTTGCATCATCCCACCTTCTCATCATTTCTATTCATCCTTACACCAAGTGTCAAGCTGTGAGGCAGCGGATTCAAGTTGTGTGTCAGCTGGTACAAGCTGTGTGTCAGCAGGAACAAGCTGTGTGACAGCGGTGTCTTGTGTTTTGGATTGAGATCAGAGGCTCTCATAAGTGAAGCCTTGCTTGAGTTAAGCAAGGGGTGGATGTAAGTCTCGGGAAGAGACTGAACCACCTTAAAAATCCTATCTTGTTGTTTGCTTATGTGTGTGCGTGCTTCTCTATGTGTTTGTTTTCTTCATTGATATCAACATTAGTTCTGTAATTCGTCAATCACCTGCAACTCATTTAGTCAATAGATATTAAATCGAAAAAAGGGGGAAAGATCTATTCACCCCCCCCTCTAGATCTATTCAGTCCGTACTCAACAGAAGCATCACCAGGACGCAACATGTGGGCACGGGATATCGGGCGACACGTGGAGGGAAGGGAGGTTCTACAGGTGCGAGTGTGCAGGTGATTACGGGGATTCATGTACGAGACGTCTTTCTCCACGGGCCGCAAGAAACTAGTGTTCATTTACATCGGATTGAATCCAAACACCTTTGTTCTCTGCTGAAGAAGAGCATGGATATTCCTGAATCCAAGGGCAGGGGACCGGGTACATCCTGCAGCTATAGGGTGACTGTTGCGCTTGACTGGAGGGGTTAGTCAACTGGAGTCTGGGATACTGGACACACACTGGCGGGTGTGAAGGCAAGACTGAGCCATGGGTGGGGGTATGCATATTCAACTGTTTTCATGCTTTATAGGTGCCACATGAGCTTTACAAGTGGGCCTAAAGGGCCGAAATACAACTGGTGCAAGCCACGGGACAATTCTGACGTGTGGATTGGTCCCTGGGTCAATGCAAGATAAAGCGGATATCTGCGTGCTTTTACAGAGGCCCTCCATAAGGAGCTAGGGACGTGCTCGACTCGCTGGGGGAGGGCTAGACTGGATGACAGGGGCGGACACTGGCCGGCGCTTGTGGGAGACCGGACGCGGCTCGAGGTGAGTGGTCAGGTACGGGTCCTGGAAGGTAAGTGTCTTCATGCTAGGGAGTTAGGGCCGGTCCCAGGAATGTTACTTCTGGGCCAGGGTCCGGCTAACTCGGGTCAGCGGTTGGGACCGTCGGGGGCCGGCTCGGGGTGAGCGAGGGGCACGTGGTCCCATGGCAGGAGCAAATCCGACATTATAGCGTGCACGTTGTTATCATAACGCGCCATACGTGGGCGGACCCAATGTGCGGGTGTGCTCGCCGTTATCATAACGCCTCATACATGAGGGGATGGACTTGAGTGAAATGGCTAGACACCATGTGAGGAGAGTACGTTTGACATACCCTCGACATATACGAGCTGATCAACAAGCCACCCAACACGCGTCTTGGTCCTCGCGTTCTTGTCGAAAGCCTTGGGGCTTGGGTCCTTGCGCTTGAAGGTCCTTGTATTTGTCCTCTGTGCCTGTATGCCTCTCTTCTTGTTGTTGCCCCTTGAGCTTCTAAGGGGGGGTTTTATAAGGAAATATGAAAGGTCAGGGGGGTTTACACGGACTGGGTCGGGGGGGGGGTGAGCTGGTCCGTGTAAACCCCTAAAATTAATTAAAAACATTTTTTTTTGTTTTGAGAGGGGGGGTTTACGGGGGAAAGGTCCCCAGTTTTTTCTTTTTTTCTTTTTTGTTTGTTTGTGTGGGCCCAGGTTTACGGGAACCAGCCCTCCGGGGGTTTACGCGGGGGGAAGCCCCCTCTTTTTTTTTCTTAAAAAAAGGTTTTTTTTGTTTAATGTGTATGGGCCCGGGTTTACGCAGACCACCCGGGGGGGGGGGGATACACGGGGCAACATAGTGTTTTTTTCCCCAACTCTATAAAACCCCAATTTTTTACTCCTTTGGGCCCACTTTGACTCCGTGTGGCCGCAAGAGGACAAAGGATACGCGGCTTGAGCTAGTTGTGTGCACACGTGGACCGAGGAGATTGACCCGTGCGATCCCGAGGCTTCGTCTTCGCGAATGCCTTTGAGCTGGTACATCGATCAATCTTGCACGGAACTGGGGTAGAGACGAACTCGAACTGAGACTGGCCGGGCTTGGTGAAGGGGCCCCGCCCTGGGGGTGTTCGCCCTTACCTGGGCGCGGCCGCGCCTGGGGAGAACTCCGCCCTGCCCCCCCGGGCGTGCCGTGGCCACGGGGGTGGTCCCGAGGGATCTTCTGCTGTTGTTTAGTGTTGTCCTTTGCAGGACTTTAGGTGTTCGGGGTGCTGGGATTGGCCCATGGGGGTCAATCATTCTGTGTAGTCGCAGCCGCTCGTAAGGTGTTCGGGGAAATTCTCGACACACTTCGGGTTCTCGAACGACTCGGGTAGAGGGTTGGTGGGCCTTAGCTTTGGCCCCGGGGTGAGGATGGTAGCTTGTAGGAGCTAAGGGATGGCGTGCTGGGCATGTGGGCCCCACCTTGGTGAGTTAGACCGCGTTGCACGTCGGGTTGACAGGGTGGCCCCAGGTGCTGAAGATAAACGGCTTACCGCTGTGCGTCTGAGGGCCGGGGGTGGCCCCAACTTGCTGGAGGGTTGCCGTAGGATATGGCTAGTGTGCTCGAGCCACGGGTTGGCCCCCGGCTTGCTGTAGAATGGTTGGAACATATGCGCTAGTAAGGTGTTCGGGGAAATTCTCGGCACGCGAGAGTGGGCCGTACGGGTGTTGTAAGGGTTCTCGGAGCCCATGTTTGACTGGGGAAAACCTTCCTTTGAGTTTGGAAGGCTGGAGGGGGGCGTCTTGGTGAGAACCCTGGCCTCGTTGCTGGGTGCCATGTGTCGTGGCTTTTGGGCGGGGCACCCTGGGGTTGGCACGGGCGACTTATTGAAGGCAGGTAAACCCGTGAGCTGGGTGATTGGGGGTGGCCCCAATCAATTGTTAATGTCGCCATGGGTCACGGCTTGTTGGTTAGGACCCTTGGTCGGGCCCGGTGTGATGTAGAAAGGGCTGGGCAAAAAATGCCTTGAAGGTGTTCGGGGGAATTCCCGAGCCCTTATTTCTTGTTATTTTTGCTGGAAAAATGTCTGGGTACAACAAATGCCCCCCACAGGGCGTGCGTCGGAGGTGGAGTCGAGAGCGGACAGCCCGTGAGCTCCCCATTTTGTCTTGTTGTAGTTGTTTTTGGAGCTTCATATGCACTACGTGTACATGTGTTTTCTTCATGTGCTAACTTTTTATATATATTGCCAACGTTGTATACTCACCTCCTTTCGTGCTTTGTTATGCAACTATGGCGAGATTTGGCAAGGATGACCGGGCTCAGAGGTGTGCTGACCGTGAGGAGGATCAGTGGGTGAGGAGCACCGGGCGGCCCTTGCCTCCTTTGGGCCCGCCCGTCATCACCGCGACCACCATTGGCCAGCTTGACTTGGGGCGGTCCTTGGTTGCTGAGGGCCCTGTTGGCGAGGGGACGAGTGGAGATGGAGCCGTGGAGTTGGCGAGGATTTTCGAGACCAGCGGCATCTACATGTATGACTGCTCGGGAGGCTATCAGAGAGAGTTCCCTTTAGATCGGCATCTATTTGAGTTCATAAAGAGCTTCGTCCCTGCTAGTATGGAAGACGGAGACCCTTCTATAGCTGGAGAGCGTCGCCGACTGGAGTGGGACATTCTGCTTGGCAGGGACAGCCTGCACGGGGTCGCATTCTACAACTTCCCGAGTTTCTCGACAGATTTCTGGAGATAGAGGCAGTTCCCCAGTGTAGATTTCCTAGGGTTCTTTAGTAGGGCGGACCAGTTTGGGGTCCGTGTTGGAGCACTGGGTCCAGCTTCATAGGACCTTCAAGGCCATCATTGAGTCGAAACTGAGGGGGTGATGGGGTTGGTGCTAGAGCCATCAGGGCTACAGTTTACCAACGAGAGATACGATGACCACAACCTTCTGTATGGGATACTTCGACAGACAGTTGTGAGCTGGTACGGTCACTGGTCTGTGATCTCTTCACACAGGTACCACCAGGGTGCGATAGAGTGGTTGATGGGCATAGTGCACCACTACAAGATGCTTCTGGACCGGGAAAGGATCCGAAATGCAGTGATGGTGGCTCTATATGTGTACCCCTGCTATACGAGGCTAATTCAGGCACTTGCGGAACGCTTCAACCACCGGTGGAAGATTGTGGCGACGGTAGAGGGGGATTCCTCACTGGACTTGTGGTCCCTATTCTAGATATCAAGATTGCCGATCTGCGGCGAGGGCTATGAGGAGGTGGTGCTGGATGACCTCCATCGCAGCCACACCGACGGGCTGGGACAATACCAGATGTCTCACAGCTACCGGTATTTCCTGAAGACTTGGAGAGACTTGGCTCTGGCAGGCAGGGAAAAGGCCGCACACACTCCGAGAGTGCCTTTGAAGGCATGGGTCTGTCACTTCTACAATGGGCCCTTTTGCTTTTATAATGAGTTTGCGTGAGACCAGACCCCTTGGGAGGAGTACACAAAGGTGGAGGTGTGGTTCCGGACTTACTCCCGATGCATCTATGCACCGAGAGAGGGGTGGAATCCCCATGGGTTGTCAGACATGACTCATTTGGCTGCCAACTTGGCATATTGGCTGGTGACTCTCATGGTCCCCCACGGAGAGGATAGTCTTCTGCGGGCAGAGATGTTGTGGCCCGCATGTTTGCTGGCTGAGGGACGGAGGCTGGCGTTGGCTCCTGAGGCGTTAGCTAACACATAGGCTGGGGGCGTTGTCAGTACACCCTGCACCGCGGGAGAGGAGCTTGCTTCTACCGACCCACTACCTTAGTGTGTGGGTTGGTATACTTTTTCCTGGGCTGGTGACAAGGGCGATAGTGGCGAACCCGATGGCCCCCTTACTGTTCAGCTTCACCGGTCAGCTAGACGGAGATGCGGCAAAGCAACTAGAGTGGGCTACGAGGGCCCTGTCCGACTTCCTGGGTAGAGGCGAGGACGTGCTCCCATTTGACTGCGGGTCAAGGGGATTTCGACCGGTTCTGGGGCCGACGAGTGAGGGGGCGACCTGTGCCCTACCACACCAGCGATAGATGGACGCGCTAGTATACACAGAGTGGGTGATCAGCACTCAGCCAATAGTGTTAGCGCTGCACTGTTCCAGTGCTAGCATTCGAGAGCCTTACTACCTGCACCGGCTCGCTAGGAACTTTGGGTATGGCCAGGCGATCCCGCCGAACTAGGAGTTTCCTTTAGCGGGCCGAGTGTATAGCGACAAGGATAGCCACTTGCTGGCAACAGCTTGGTGGGACTTCAATTGCTGTGGGGAGCCGGAGAAGCTGTTGACGCCAAGGCTAGATCGCTGAGGGAGGTTCGACATCCACTATGCCCGGTGGTGGTTTTAGCACAACCATTTGTATCGCCAGAAGGCTTTGGCGATCCGAAAGGCTGAGGAGGGCCGGCTTCTGCGGGAGGATCGGCCTCCCATTTCACTGGAAGCGGAGTACCTGAGGACCCACTTTTCTCAGATCCGCCGGGATGTGGAGCGGCCTGTGCAGCAGCGGCCTCGAGACAGTCGGGCTTCCTTGTCATCGAGGCGGGGCTATAGTGGGGACATCAAGCCCCTGGGGCTGGTGCAGGCAGGGCCTACAGCTACTATAGGAGAAGGGACATCGAGGTCGAGGTCACAGAGGACTTGGTGGGCCCAGTTCCAAGTTGAATGTGGCTTCGGGAAGAGTACCACCTTGGACGACGTGCTCCCGGAGGGGAGTTTTGCCGACACCGCTGTCAGCATTGAAGGCGCCATATCGCTCATGCGATAGGATCGGTCGGGCCTGTGGAGTTTGTCTCCCACATCAAGCATGCCTACATGCTGAGGGATATCAAGGAGGCAGTTGCGAAGGCTGCCCGTGTGCTAGGGTTGAAGTCGGAGCAACTGGTTCCGCTGCCGTTAACTCCCTTCGGGGCTTCAAGTAAGACACACTCTTTATTACGTTGCCTCAAGCTTATTTCCTTGTCTATTTGATTAAGACATCATTCATTGGTGTATTTCTTTGACAGGTTGCTCAGCTTCGAAAGATCATTCCTCAGCGGGGGCGTCCACCGGGAGTGGAGACGGGGACATTCAGCCTAGGCGGAAGCGCCCCCGTGTGGGTGCCGGAGTAGCGAAGGCCGAGGAGTCCTCTCGTGGACCCGGGGGAGACAAACATCTTGAGGCGGAGCCCACTCAGAGTAAGTGCCATGCTCAATCCTTCGTCTTTTGCCAGTTTAGTCATTATGTTTGACTAACCCTGTAATGCCCCGGGTTTTTCGTATATTTATCAGATCTGGATCCGTGGGTTTCGGATCACTTTTGTAGGTCCCGAATTGAGTTTTACGGTTTACGCCTGTTTTTGCCTATCGGACCTTCGGAACCCCGTATAGGGCGAACCGTTATGTTTTTCGACTCCGAGACGTTACCGATGCGTTGTGCATTTTTTAAGGATCGTGGGGAGTATTTTTTTTCCTATTTTTCATATTTTTTGGAATTTTTGAATTTTCTATATAAAAAAAACATCTTTTTTCTCGCTCCCCATCTCGCATTTCTCTCCCTCTCCCTCTCTCTTCTCTCATGCTCTCTCCTCTCCCCCTCTTACTCCGGGCGGCCGACGGAGGTGGCGAGGGCGGGGCGGCGATGCTCGTGGGACGTGGAGCGACGGGCATGGCACGAGGATCGCGATGGCGGAGCCGATTCATGGGATCGCGAGCCGACGGCGGGTTAAACGACATTTTCTTGGCGAACCTGCGTCCTCGGCGCGCGGAATCTTCGGTGGAGGTAGGGGGATGGTTCCCTAGCTCGTATACTTCATTTTCCGCGAGTTTGGTAGCCCGAGACGAGCTGAGAGGGTTTATTTTCCCGCTGGGGTTAAAATGCATGATTGTGGGGTGTGAGCCGGATTTCACGTTTTGATTGCATTTTTGGGGTTTGAATGGGTCCTTGATGGGAATCGACGCCGAGCAAGTACTTTTCATATTGCATTTATGTCCTTTAGTTTATTTTTATATCCACGGGAAAGTATACGCGCAATTGTACGGCTTTATCAGCCAATGCGTCACTCCCGTAGATTGTGTGGGTTTCTATGTAATTTGCCGGTAGGACCAGCAAGGGGGCCCTCAGCCCTTTCCCATTGGTCCACCTAGACCATGTGGGGCTGGTCAACCAGCCTAGGTGGCCTTCTAGATGAGTTGAATGTCAATTACCACATGGGTAGATAAAGGGGGTGATTTTTCCTTAGTAAGCTACCTACCAAGTCAAATTGTCTCCCTTGCCACTCCATAGTCAATAGGCCGCCCCCCCCCTTCAATTTTTTATTGTATTTTTTTTGTGTTTGTGGCATGCCATCCAGACCCTCCATCTCCCATCCCTAGATCCAAGGGTTGAGGTTGGATTTGGTTGGAAGCATATATAAGCTTGTATTTTCATGTGAAAATTAGTGAAAAATCAGAAATTTTGTTGGAAAGCTTGAAGCTTGGTGCGCCCCCTTCCTCTCCCCCTGGTTTCCTCTCCTCAAACCACCAGTTCTAGAGTGTATCAATCTTCTATCTCCCCCTCTCAACCTCTGATCTTCATCTGTGCTGCCGCCGCCGCCGTTCGTGCCGCCTTCGAGCCGCCGCAAATCCGTCTTCGGTTTTCTGTCCTGCTGGACAGAGGTGTCTTCACGAAAATCCTGCTACCAGCCACGGCCTCTTCGTGGTTTGTAATTTTTATGGTGTGTTCCTATCTTCCATCCCATCATCCACAAAAAAATTTAGATCATATTTTTTCAATTTCGGTCTTCAATCACTCCCAGATCTGTCCTGTCTCTGTCTACAGTGATTGCAGCTCATAGTTTCTCATCTCTGACCTTCTTTTTGATTTTTTTTGGGGCTCCCAATTTGACTGGGCGTTCTCTCCATCATCTCCTACATCCACCATTTTTCTTGATTTTTGATCCGCCCTCTATCCATTTTTCAAAATTTGTGTTCTATCTCTGCTACAAGGCTTTCAGCCAAGTTCCAGATCCGACCACCTTCTAGTTAAAAAATCAGAAAAAATCACAGCCACCTCCAAATCCTTCATACAAAATAGTTCCGGTTTCCTAGCTTGATTTCCTACAACGTTTCTGAAGACCACTACTTTAGATTCGGACGTTCACATATCGGTCAAAGCAGTTCTTAGACAAGTTCACTGCAGATCTGAGAGTCCGGTCACTGTACAACAGCAACTCAACAATTCATTAAATCCCAGATCCATGCAGATCCAGGCCAGATCTTTAATCCTAGATTGAAGTATTTGAAGTTATCTTTCCAATGGCACCAGTTTCGTGTCGATCCGACATCGGGGCTGATCGCAGCGTCCATTCTCGCCGGAGCGCGCGCTGAAAACCAGAAGCTGCAGATCCGTGGCCAGTTATTCCGACCGGCGCCGAACGGAGCCGCCCGGCCTCCGGCCGGCGAACCAGCATGCCGCCAGCCCGGGGAGCGCTTCCCTAAGTGTCCCCACTACAGCGGTGCCACCGGGTCCCACGCGGCCCCTCCGGACAGCACGTGTACCCCACCGTCACTAGTTCGGGTGTTGCAGAATCAACGCGAGAAGCCTCCCGTCAACCCGAATTCGGTCCTCCCGGACCCCATTGTGTAGCTCTTTACCTCCCTGCGTGGGGTGGACAGCGACGTGCATTGCTGTAATATTGTGTATTATTGTTCCGGGAGTACGAGTTTCGGCCGGGTCCGTCTTCCCCACGCCGAGCGCGTGGAGGTATCGTTCTCGCTCCCTACACTCGGCATTTGCTTATTTTCATATATACTTGTTTATACCACTGCTAGAGAGCATGTTCTAGGATCGTAGCTCGCTTTATATTTATATCACCGCTGCTGCGAGAGAGAGCGTTACCGTCCCGTGACCCGATCCGGGCACGAAAGTGTGAATTGACCACCCTAGCTCTAGCCGGTTTCTCAACCGTGCACGTCCGATGCTTCCCTCGTTAAGGGACGATCACAAGCTTGTCATGTTCGTGGTCTCGTCCCGCATCAATTTGGTATCAGAGCGAGTTTGAGTCCAGGGTGTCAAAAAAAAAGTGTCATTCATTAGTCATTTACGTCTAAGTCGTGTTTAGGGTCATCATTATTTTAAAACAAACAAAAAAGTGTCTTTTGCATTGCATCCCAATTACCCGGTATATCAAAAGGTGTTGTCTGAACGTTAGGCTACGCCTATCGGGAAGGCCGCACACTTGCGCGAGTGATCTTCGGATCGATTAACTTCGCCACGTGCCGAGTTTTGGTTACATCTAGGTGCATCATCTTGTAGTGTGCATTTGCCTTAGTTGGTGTCTCCTACTCCGTGTCTTGCATGCCCACTCATCGAGGTACTCAATACTCACCCCCGCCACCACCTATGGCGGAATCCCGAGTCTATAGTTCCGATGAAGTGGCCACATTGTTCCAAACTCTTATGGGGAAAATGGATGGGTTGAGTGAGCGCATGGATGAGTTAAGTACTCGAGTGGATAGGATGGAAGGGTTGAGTACTCAGGTGAATGGTCTAGGCACCCGCCTAGAAGAGAGGATGAAGGCTGGAGAGGGGGATTCCTGTAGCCCACTCAAAGAGCAGACCCAACTAGGCCCAACAGGGCCCAACGAGGCAAGCTCGTCCAAGTGACAGCCCACAGGGCCCACTTGGAAAAGCCCAATAAAACAATGCTCGAGGAAACAACTCTCCTAGGCGGCCCCAAGGCTCGGAGAGCCCGAGCATCGGTCAGGTCACAGGAAGACCCGCGCACGAGCTATCCCTCCGCACGAAGGGGGGAAGCGCTAGCTGGTCTGTCCGACCCATCTCCTCACCGAGCTAGGCCTATTGCCTGATAGGGCTGGCCCCCCTAAGCTCGGTATGACCGATAAAATGTTTATCATTGCAGCCGTTAGAGTCCACAGCGGGCCGGGCGCCAAGAAGTCCAGGAGCTCCGGCTTCCCCGCGAGGATAACGCCCCCACGATGAGGCCATAAAAGCCCACGACGAGGACGTAACCTCCACCGGAGACCCCTCGGCTTGCAGGACTCCAGAGGGCGACGCACTATTTAAACATGGGATACCCTCCGGCGAAAGGTAAGTCCAAAAAGGGCATTGATCCACCCCCAATTCCTGAGCACGGATCACTTCACCCCATTGGTGGAGAGGGATATCGTGCCTTCACCTTCTCCTCCCTATCGCTGCTCCCACCATTGCTCTACTGACTTGAGCGTCGGGGGGTTTCGCCCCAGGGAATCCCCCTGGGCCCTCTGACCCGTTTCCCTGTCTTGCAGTTCACAAACTTGGTGATTACCAGCCCGCTCAGGAACCAGCGCGAGATTTCGCCTCTTCATCTGGCGCCGTCTGTGGGAAACGCACGAAGAGCCAACATGGTGAGAAGGAGCTCAGGGAGGAGGTCCGCTGGCGAAAGGGGTAAGGCCATGGTAGCAGCAGGGGATGGCCCTTCCAGGGCCTCACAAAACCCTCCCTCCAACGCCAGCATCCCCGCCGATGGACCACCCCCCCCTGCGGCGGTGGGGCTACCCCCCTACGGTGGCGCCAAAGCCTTCCAGGCCCTCAACGCCAAACTGGATGTCCTCGTGGAACTCATGAAGACCCAGGCGGCCAGGGATGTAAGGTCCCGTGCCTCGTCAGGGAGCCCCCCCCGCAGGAGTACGTCCCAGCACACAGCTGGGGGCCGCTTCACCCTCCGCGGCCAGCAGCTCATCCGTAACAGGGTCGGAGGACCCTCGCAAGCTCCACCTCCAGAGCAAGAGGCCTCCTCCACGCCGAGGAAAGGAAGGCTGGGGACGCAACGGCCAGATCCGAAAGCCGACGTTCCCGGAGACCGCCAAGATGCTCCCCCCAGCCCCGAGGCACGACAGCAACCGGAGTTATCCCTCCGGCTGTGAGATTTCGAAAGGCGCTTCGCTGAGCAGGAGCGCGCCCTTCGCGCCCTACAGAAGGCCTCTTCCCCGGAAGACGAGGAGAAATCCCCGTTCTCCGAGTATATTTTGAAGGCAGAGGTATCTCCCAGAGCCCCCATACCAACCTTCAAGCTTTACAACGGCCAGGGTGACCCGGCCGACCATTATGATAGCTTCGACGCCCTGATGACTCTACACGGAGCGTCGGACCCCATCAAGTGCCGAGCCTTCGTGACCACTCTGGTCCAGGGCGCTCAAGCATGGTTCCGGGCCCTCGCCCCCAGATCCATCCGAGACTTCAAGTAATTCGGGCGAGTCTTCAAGGAGAGCTTCGTCGGAAGTGCCCTCCCAAGGTCGGTAGCGGGGCTCTTGGCCCTCAAACAGGCACAAGGGGAAAGGCTCCGGGCTTACGTCCACCGATTTAAATCGGAAGCCCTCCGAATCCCCCGCCTGGACGTGGCCTCGGCCACAACCGCACTGACCGGGGGTACCCGGGACGAGAACCTCCGCCGTGAACTTGTCCTCCACCCTCCCTTGACCCTTGCTGAGCTAGTGACTCTGGCTCTGCGCCACGCCGAGTGCGAAGAAGTACTCAGCGCTTGCCGAGATGCAACCGGCTTGGGTCGGGAGGGGGACAAGAAGCGGGGCCCCGAGCCAAATCCTAGCTCGGGAAAGAAGCGAGACCGAGATGTAGAGAGCAAGCGGAAGTACGAGCGGTACACCCCGTTAACCGCACCTGTCTATGAAATCTATGAAGACGTCAAAGACTCGGGACTCCTCCGCAGGACCGAGCCGATGAGGTCGAAAAACTGAAAGCGAGACAGACATTGTTTATTCCATGGCGATCATGGGCATCACACCAGTGATTGCCACCAGCTCCAAGACGAAATCGAGCGCCTCATCCGCCTGGGGCACCTGGCTCGGTTCACCGCCGAGCGTAGAGAAGATCAAGGCGCCGCAGAGGAGATCGACAACGCCCCCCGAGGGGTCCACATCAACGTCATCTCCGGAGGAATAGCGTCAGGAGGCGACAGCAGCCGTGGAAGGAAGCGTCATGCCGAGCGGGCGAGCCGAGCCCCAGAGCCACCCAAGGCCCCGCCTCAGGTCATAGTCTTCTACGATCAAGACCTGGAGGGGCTGGGCACCCCGCATGATGATGCCCTCGTAATCTCGGCCACTATAAACCATTGTAACATAGATAGGATTCTTGTGGACAATGGAAGTGCCCCTGATGTATTGTCTTATGACTGTTTCCTCAAAATGGGAGAGGATCCATCCAAACTCCGCCCGATCCGAACGCCCCTCTGTGGGTTCAACGGCCTGGCCACTCTCCCCGAAGGAGCCCTAAGCCTGCCGGTTTCCCTCGGCACCCCACCCAAAACCGTTACGGTCATGGTTGACTTCATGGTGATCAAAGGGATGATAGCGTACAACGCCATCTTCGGCCGGGGAATCCTCAGCCGGAGCAAGGCAGTACCATCTACCTATCACCAAAAAATGAAGTTCCCCACCAAAAACGGGGTAGGGGAAATCCGAGGTAACCAGGCCACGGCCCGAAGGTGCTATAATATCTCGGTGGAGGCCACAAGGCCTGGCGGGAACGATAAGGGTCCCCGGGAAGTCGAGGAAAAATCCGCAACCACTGAGCCAGGTGGCGAGTTGCTAACAATTTTCCTAAACGATGACCCGACCCTAGGAGTAAGGATCAGAGCCGACCTACCACCCGAGGAACATCAGCAATATAAGAAATTTCTTTCTGAGTACATCCGAGTCTTCGCTTGGTCCGACGATCAGCTCCCTGGGATACCAGAGGAGACCGTGATGCACCGACTCAACCTCAACCCCACCATGAAGCTCGTGCAGCAGCGCTGAAGGAAGCACGCACCCGAGAAGCAGATGATTATCAAGGCGCAGGTCACCAAGGGGCAAGAGACTGGTCTTTTTAAACCGGTCCTGTACCCGACGTGGCTAGCCAATGTCGTCCTGGTACCAAAGGCTTCCGGCAAGTGGCGGATGTGCGTGGACTTCACCGACTTGAATAAGGCGACCCCTAAGGACTGCTATCCCTTGCCCAGCATCGACCAACTGGTTGACTCGACATCGGGCAACGAGATGCTCAGCTTCCTGGACGCCTATTCGGGTTACCATCAGATCAGAATGAATTCTGAAGACGTCGAGAAGACCGCCTTCATCACCGACTACGGCGTGTACTGCTATACCCGGATGCCTTTCGGGTTGAAGAACGCCGAAGCCACATATCAAAGACTGGTCAATCACATGTTCGAGGAGCAGCTAGGTTAGAACGTCGAGGCCTACATTGACGACATGCTCGTCAAGACCCCCAAGGCCCAGGACCACTTCACCGACCTCGCTGAAACCTTCGGCGTCCTCCTGAAGTACAACATGAAGCTCAATCCTGCCAAGTGTGCCTTCGGAGTAAGATCAGGGAAGTTCTTGGGTTTCCTGGTCACTCAGCGTGGGATCGAAGCCAACCCCGACAAGGTCCAGGCCATCCTGGACATGCGCCCGCCCGCCTGCATTAAGGACGTCCAGCGTCTGACGGGGCGTGTCGCCGCTCTCAGCCGTTTCTTGTCCCGTGCGGCCGAACGATGCTTGCCCTTTTTTAAACTGTTGAGGGGGCCCAAGTTGGCATCTGCTACGTTCGCATGGGATGAGGAATGCTAGAAAGTGTTCATCGAGCTCAAGGAGTTCCTGGCTTCACCCCCGGTGCTCTCCAAGCCCGTGCCGGGCGAAGTCTTGCTGCTCTATCTCTCGGCGACGTCATCAACGGTCAGCTCGGTCCTAGTCAGAAATGACTCGGGAATCGAAAGACCAGTCTACTACACCAGCAAGGTGCTCAACGAGGCCGAGAGGAGGTACCCCACAACCGAGAAGCTCGTGCTAGCGCTGGTTACCTCCGCGAAACGCCTCCGACCCTACTTCCAGGGGCACCCCATCACCGTGCTAACCGACGAGCCGTTGAAGAAGATTTTGGCCCACCCCGAGGCCTCGGGGCGACTCGTCAAATGAGCCATTATGCTTGGGGCCTACGACATCTCGTATCGCCCGCGCTCAGCTATAAAAGGTCAAGCGCTCGCCGACTTCATCGCCGAAAGCACCATCCCGACCGAAGGAAGACTACCGACCATGCCCGGGCCAACCTGGGAACTGTACGTCGACGGATCTTCCAACTCGATCAGTAGTGGTGCTGGGATCCTCCTAAGATCCCCCGAAGGAGTGGAGCTGCAGTACGCCTTGAAATTCAACTTTCAGGCATCCAACAACGCTTCCGAGTACGAGGCCCTTATATCGGGAGCGCGCATGGCCCGGCGGTTGGGGGCTGAGCGAGTCAGGATCCACACCGACTCTCAGCTGGTCGCAAGCCAGGTCAACGGTGAGTACGAAGCTCGAGAGGCACCCATGATCAAATACCTCCAGCTGGTCAGGAGCCTGGCCTAACAATTCGAGGGATTCGAGGTAGTCTGAATAGCCCGGGAAGAAAACTCCCGAGCGGACGCCCTCTCTCGGTTGGCCTCCTCCCTAGACACAGAAGGTACCCGATCGGTTCTCCTCGAAGAGCTAGAGCGCCCGAGCATTGACTCGGAGCTCCTCGCTGTTGACTCGGCCGTCCCGAGCGACTGGCGTGCCCCCTACCTGTCTTGGCTTCGAGACTCCCAAGAGCCCTCCGATCCTCGAGAAGCACGCCGAATGAAGTACCAAGCCCGGCGCTTCGTCATCCTGGACGACACACTCTACCGAAGGTCTTTTGCCGGCCCTCTCCTGAAGTGCCTCGGCCCCGACGAAGCAAGCCGAGCCATCCAAGAGGTTCATGAAGGCCTGTGCGGAGCGCACTCAGGGGCAAGGTCACTGGCCAGGATCCTGTTACGACAGGGGTACTGGTGGCCCACCCTGTAGCGCGACTGCTCGGCCTATGCTCAACAGTGCGACCGATGCCAGCGGTTCGACCACTTGGTCCATCAGCCGGCTACAGAACTTATCACCCTCGCCGAGCCTTATCCCTTCGCTCGGTGGGGGATCGACATTCTCGGGCCATTCCCCACGGCTCAGTCCCAGAAAAAGTTCATTGTCGTCGCCATCGACTACTTCACTAAATGGATCTAGGCCGAAGCCACTGCAAGGATCATCGAGACAGTCGTCTGGAGTTTCGTCTGGAAATCGATCATTTGTCGCTTCGGCATCCCCCGAGTGATAGTGAGCGATAACGGTCGGCAATTCAATTCTCGATATTTCTGAGACAGATGCGCCGACCTAAACATCCGCAACCACTTTACTTCGGTCGCCCACTCTCAGGCCAACGGGCTGGTCGAAAATGCCAGTAAGACTATCTTGAAAGGCATAAAGACCAGACTCGACAAAGCCAAGGGTAGTTGGCTCGAGGAATTGCCTAGCGTACTGTGGTCGCATCGAACGACTCCCAGGATGGCAACCAGTGAAAGTCCTTTTCAGTTGGTGTACGGCACTGAGGCTGTCATTCCATTAGAGATCGCCAACCCGTCTCTCCGAGTCATCCGCTACTCGCTCGAGGAAAACAACCAAAAGTTACTCGAGAACCTCGACTTAGCCGATGAACTCCGTGATATTGCCAGCATCCGAGCAACAGAATACCAGCGACGCCTCACTCGATACTACAACGCCAGAGTCCGAAGCAGACACTTCCAACCGGGAGACTTCGTCCTCAGAAAAGCCGAAGCCTCTCGACCACTAGAGGCGGCGGGCAAGCTGTCCCCTAACTGGGAAGGCCCCTACCGAGTGGTCGAGACGCTCGGGAAAGGTGCGTACAGGTTAGCAACAATGGAAGGGGAACCCATTCCTCGGACATGGAACGCAGCCGCACTACGCAAATTCTATTTTTGAAATTGTACAGCAAGATGGACAAAATAAATCCCTTTTCTTTTCATTCAAAACTATTGATACATCAAAAAGGCAAAGGCCAGTACATTGCATGACAAAAAGCAAGAAAATTCGTCTAACACCGCTGCAAGGGGTCATCACTCGGTTGACTCGATCTCGATCTCCTTGCGTCCAGCCACTGACTCTGCCTCTCGTAGAAACTGGCTCGGACAAGAGGGGGCCGATCCAGTTGGCTTAGATGACCCCTGACAAAGGTGACAGAGGGACTGCAGAGAAGGTAACCACCTTCTAAAGTTGGGAAGGCTACCTTCCAAGTTGATAGAGGCCAGGGAGAAGGAGCGCCTTGAAGACCTCCTCTTTCCCAACCTACCAACTCCTTGGAAGGGAACAGAGAGCAAGCAGCCTCCGAAGAGTAAAAGAAATGAAGAGCAGAAGAGGGAAAAAGAGGCTGCAGACGGAGGAAGGCTTCGGTGAGGAGGGAACTTGATGCGCCTCCCCCCCATGCAGGGGGGGAGTGGCGGCAGGCATCCCTGATACCCCCATCCGTCCTCCGCCTCGGCGCCCGCCCGGAAGCCACGCCAGAACTGAGAAAGGGCAAGAGTCGTGCCCTCACATGTCGAAGCCCTCTCCAGATCCGCGCGGCGACCGTCGAACCCGTCTCAAACCCACGCGGCGACCGTGGGACTCGTCCAACAAGCCAGGACAGCAAGAGCTCTCTGGTCCCCGTCATCGACGGCGTCACCCTCCGAAGGATCCTCCATGCTCCGAATGCAACGGCACAATGCAGAGTGAAGAAGAAGGAGTGAGGAAAGACTGTTAGAGAAAATCCCAAGCGGTAAAGAGGAAAGGGCGCCCTTCGGTCCTTCTTATAGGCCAAAGGAGGCTACACGCCTTAAATGACTCCCCCCTCGAAAACACGCCAAAGGATTTCTCCCTGACCAGTGACCTCCAACCCCTCGTTTCCCGCCCTAGCGGGATTCACGAAGCGACCTGGCATTCAAAGCGTGAGGGAACGGAAGGACGCCCCGTCAGAAGCCTACCAAATTAGCATGCGAAAACCACGTAGGACATATCGGCACTCTCCAACTACTTCAGATACGCCAACCAAATCACGGCAAGGATGGCGATCAAACAAGTAAGTCATTCATTATCTCATAAAGAGGAAACTCTCTAAAGGAGGAAAGAGAGACAAACAAGAGAAAGGGGCAAAATAAGGCAAAATACATCAGGCCTCGGGCCCACTTTGAAGCTCGGGAGCGACGGAAGTGGGCGCGTCACCCCCAGCACCCTCGGTGACGGCCGACCCGGGCACTGACCTCGCCTATGCGAGAACTGTCTCGGTCGCGAGCCCTTTCGAGACGTCCGGAGTTGGTGACTCCTCCGGAGGAGACCCCTCTGGATCTTCCCCGCTCGACGTAGAGGAGCTAGAAACCGACTCATCCGAGTCATAGCTCTGGCCCAAAGGGAACTCGATCCCAGAGTCTTGATCGTAGGCATAGTCCACCGCCCGACGATAACCCAGCTTAAACCCCTTTCGGGCGCCCCGGCAAAGCGCTACCTCGTAATATGGTAGGGCGGCTCTCTCCAGGTCGGCTGAGTAGGCGTCCGAGCTCCTATACCGCTCGATCACCTCCGCCTCGATCTGCTCCGTCCTTCCAACGAGCTCGACCCAAGCCCGCTCCGCCTTGGCCGCACGCTCCTCTGCCCCCGCCAGGCGTTCCTCTGCCTCGACCCTCCCTCGCTCGGCTTCACTCCACCGCCTCTCCGCCCAGGCTCGGTCCTCCTTGGCCACGGAACGAAGGCACTCCGCTACCTCCGCCCGGTCCAGTAGCTCGGCACGTTCAAGCTCCCAGCGACCATCCAGCTCGAGGTGACACAGACGCTCCTCTTCCAAGAGTTTGCCATTCCTATCGAGCGACTCTCTGGCCTTAGCCAACTGCTCCGTCAGCGCCTCGGTTTCTAGCCGGCTCGCCCATGCCAAATCCCTGATCACGGAGAACTCCCGTCGAAGCCCCTCATGCTCCTCGCTGAGGCGGGCCAGTTTCCTCTCGCACCCCCCGAGGGCCCAGGCGAGATTCGACCACTCCGCCTCCGTCCGAGCATACGTCTCTGCCATCAAGGCCGCCGACCGAGCTATGACTAGGCCGCCCTCCATGAGGATGTCGAGGACTCCGGAGGGGGAGTGGCGTTTGTCTCCCCCCCTCATATTTGCGGCAACCTCTCGGCAAACCCGATACAAGTCGCTCGAAACACCAAGCCTTTCCAAGGCCTCCTGCATGGAGATCCGCTCCCCACCGGACGCCCCGCGAGAAGGTTTGGCTCGAGCAACGGGGCCGACCGCCCCGCGCGCCGCGGTCGGTTGGGGTTGCGACGCCTCCCCGGGTGAACCCCCAATCTCGACCGACGCCACGGGATCGACCGCACCGGGAACTTCGAGCACTTGGGGCTGCGACGCCCTCGCAGGCGAACCCCCAAACCTATTTGTCTCGGCCCGTGCCTCGCCGCCCGAGACATCGCCGACCTCGACCGGTCTCCCGGTCTCGACGTCGGCTGCTTCAGCACCGGTCCCATCCATCCCCAGGGAGGGGAGAACCGACCCATCTCCGCCCTCTGAGGGGCCCCTGGCCTCCTCGGCCCCCTCTCGCCTGGTAGGTGGGGGAGCTGGCCCGGAAGGGTCGGCCCCATCTTGCCCCCGAGAGGGGAGCGCCGCCGATCCAGAGTCGCCCCCGGCAGCGGTAGGAAGGCCAGCCTTCTTGGCCCGTTTCTTGGCCTTCGCGGCTTCCCGCAATTTTCCCTCCATGGGATCCTTGCGCTTCGCCCCGCTTGGCCGCGAAAATCCCTCGAAGGTCACCCCCTTGCCCTTATCCCGGGCTTGGGAATGACCCACGGGAACGACAGACTCATCAGCCGCCGAGTCATCCCCAAGATCGATGACCTCGGTGACCTCTTCCAAAGGTTCCCGCCGGATGTCTGCAATGAAGAAGAAGATTCGGTTAAGAAGCGAAAAGGTGACCCTCCGACCCCGCCGAAGGATCCGAAGGATGATACCTGATGGCTTGAGCTGTGTAAGCAGATACTGCTCTACGTTCTCCAGCGTCACCAGCTCCTCAGTCGACCGGCGATTTGTCAACAAGTGAGCGGCGTATTCCTCCACATCGGCGGGGAACTCCTCTTGCCGCGGGGGAAGATTCGGATGGAAGTTGGGCATAACCTGGCACCTCCAGGATTCATCCACTGCTTCCGCCTTCACCCAAAAAAACTGCCTCTTCCACCCTTTGTGCGTAGAATCCTTCGCCGCCAGCATAAAATACAATTCCGATTCCTGCGCGCCTGAATAAAGTAGAAGCCTTTCCCCGCCGACGGATGTGCCTTCAGCTCGAAGAAATAATGAAAAAGATCCAGGGACGGGGGAACCCCCTGTAGGCGGCAGAGGATCCGAAAGACAGACAGCAGGAGATACGAGTTGGCCACTAGCTGAACAGGCGCCAACACGAAAAAATTGAGAAGCTTCAGAACGAAAGGCTCGAAGGGGAGGCAGAATCCGCTCTTCCACGCCAGGAGAAAAGTACAGATATGGCTCGTACGGCTATCCAAGCTCGTCTCGTATGGGGCGACGGCTACAAAGCTATATCGGGAGGCAGGCGAAACCGATGCTCCAGTTTCTTCACATCAGCCTCCCCCAACTCGCTGGGATTGGGGACGGGCTCCCGGCTCACCTGCTCGATTTCCGAGCGCAGATCCGCCATCGAGCTAGAAGAAGAACCTTCACGAGAGCCCGAAGACTCCGGGGGAGAAGGAAGCTGCCGGATCGCCTTCGCTGTTATACGCGCCAGCTCCTCAAATGCTGCCGCAAGAGCTTGCTCCCCCGCTGTATCTTCACGGCGCATCAAGGAGCCCCAGAAGCAAAGAAATGAGGAAAGGCCAAAAACCCTAGAAAGACTGGGAGGACGAGCAGCGCCCTACGCCTATAAACCCTCGCGGGAGGCGGCGCGCCGTTTCAACCTCCGAGAAAAAGGGGGCCCCTTCATTTCAAATCCGTCAGGATCATTATTACTACGGGCCCAGGCGACCACTACACGTGGCTTCATAACGCCGACAGGATTCGACCCACCCGAGCCACGCCGGTCCAAAGCGCTGAAAAACTACTCAACCGAGCCCCCTTGGCTCGGGAGTAGGAGGGGGACAAGTGGAGAGGGGGATTCCTGCAGCCCACTCAAAGAGCAGACCCAACTAGGCCCGACAGGGCCCAACGAGGCAAGCTCGTCCAAGTGACAGCCCACAGGGCCCACTTGGAAAAGCCCAATAAAATAATGCTCGAGGAAACAACTCTCCTAGGCGGCCCCAAGGCTCGGAGAGCCCGAGCATCGGTCAGGTCACAGGAAGACCCGCGCACGAGCTATCCCTCCGCACGAAGGGGGGAAGCGCTAGCCGGTCTGTCCGACCCATCTCCTCACCGAGCTAGGCCTATTACCCGATAGGGCCGGCCCCCCTAAGCTCGGTACGACCGATAAAATATTTATCATTGCAGCCGTTAGAGTCCACAGCGGGCCGGGCGCCAAGAAGTCCAGGAGCTCCGGCTTCCCCGCGAGGATAACGCCCCCACAATGAGGCCATAAAAGCCCACGACGAGGACATAACCACCACCGGAGACCCCTCGGCTTGCAGGACTCCAGAGGGCGGCGCAC
Organism: Amorphophallus konjac; assembly: GCA_022559845.1. Classification (NCBI taxonomy): domain Eukaryota; kingdom Viridiplantae; phylum Streptophyta; class Magnoliopsida; order Alismatales; family Araceae; genus Amorphophallus; species Amorphophallus konjac. Next base: position 393,737,724 of record CM040120.1, on the reverse strand, counting down.
TATTTAAACCTGGGATACCCTCCGGCGAAAGGTAAGTCCAAAAAGGGCATTGATCCACCCCCAATTCCTGAGCACGGATCACTTCACCCCATTGGTGGAGAGGGATCTCGCGCCTTCACCTTCTCCTCCCTATCGCTGCTCCCACCATTGCTCTACTGACTTGAGCGTCGGAGGGTTTTGCCCCAGGGAATCCCCCTGGGCCCTCTGACCCATTTCCCTGTCTTACAGTTCACAAACTTGGTGATTACCAGCCCGCTCAGGAACTAGCGCGAGATTTCACCTCTTCAAAGGCCGTATAGGATAGGGCCGTCGGGTCGAGCCAGTCCGTTCAGGGATTGGTCGGGAGAGTCGCCGCACTAGAGAAAGGACCAGCCGAGACACACCCGATTGCCCCAGTCCAAGCACCCGTCCCACCTACACAAGGTCAACTGGAGCCGGTTCACCAACCCGCGACTCCAAGGTTTCAAGGGGTAGCTGTTAGGAGGCACAAAGTCCCCGAGGTGCATGACTATGAGTCCGATAATGAGCATCGGGGACATGGTCGTGATCATCACCCTACACGGCGTACCCACGACCAAGATATGGATGAACGGGCCATTCGGACCGTTCGGGCCGACCCTCCCACCTTTGACGGGTCCTTAGACCCAAAGGTCTATCTTGATTGGGAGGCTGGTATGGACCGATATTTTGAGTGATTCGAGATGTCGGACCAACGAAAAGTCAAGTACGCCAGGATGAAACTTTTAGGCCAAGCACAAACCTATTGGAGGAACATGGAGAACCTATTGTTTCATCGTCAAGAACCCTCGATCGATACATGGACCGATATGAGAGAGAAGCTTAGGAAGAAATATCTTCCTACCTCCTACCGCCAGCGTCTTATGGAGAGGTGGCAAAGCCTCACCCAAGGAGACCGGTCCGTCTCTGATTACATCGCCGAATTTGATGAATACTACTTGCGATGTGATGCCACGGAGGAGGATTCCCTTACCGTCTCTCGGTTTCGGCGTGGTCTACGCCCGCACCTACGGTATGAGCTTCTCCGCCGCATGGTGGACAAGTTGGAGGATGCATATCAAGTTGCTCTCGAGATGGAGCAATTCGAGGGAGAGTTCGAGTCTATTCCTCGGTGGAGTCCCGCTCCTCCCCGTAGTGATTCCCGTGGCTCCTTAGGTTCATACCCAAGGGGACCCATGGCTCGTCCTCAGGAGCCCGCCCATCAGGAGAACTTTGCTCCTCGACCTCGCCCTCCTCCACCCCGGGATCTATTTCCACCCCAACCACTGGCACCCGTTGCCCATCCCCCGGCTCCTATAGCCCGTCCTCTGGCACCGGCACCCCCTCCACTATTGTCCAAGGCACCTACACCTCCCCCATTGCTGCCTACACCCCCTACCCGACGGGATGATAAGGGTAAGGCCCCTTTTATAGGAGAGAGTAGTCGGTCGAGAGTGCAGTGTTTCCACTGTCACGGGTTTGGCCACATTGCCAGCGAGTGTCCCGCTCGCACCTCCCTAGCCCTAGGTGTTGGAGAATCCGTACCTCCCGAGCTTGAGTATGTCAATTACGTGGCCGATGAGGCACTAGCCGATGAGTACTATGCCTTGGGGGGGGAAGAGTTGGACGGCTCTCCGGCCGCCCAGGATGCCGCCACCTAGTGGGCTTGATGTCACCACCTTAGTCTAGAGTCGTGCATGAGTCAGTGTGTTTTCCTTGTGTGGTTTGTTTTGTGTGGTTTGTTTGCATGGTTTGTGTGTCGTTTGTCTGCATGTGTCTTGTGCAAGCTCGTTGTCGTTCTCTTATAAGTAAGAGGCGAGTGGACTCATTCGATGAGTATGGGATCGGTTCTATATCTACACCCGGATCTAGTCACCTATAGGGACTCAGCGGTGATTCCTAGTGAGTCTTCGAGCTACTTCCTTCCCTTTTGAGAGTGCCCCACTCGGAGTGTCCACCTTTAGCCCATAGTAGTTCGCGCATATCGAGTATATATGGAATGAGCAGGTGACGATCATTTGGAGGGGAGCATACCCGCGCTACTTGGCACTGTGACGGATCCGCCGGAGTACTCGAGCATCCATACCCTACTCGACGGGGTCGAGTTCTTCCCACCCGGGGAGAGTTGATGGGAATCGACGTCGAGCAAGTACTTTTCATATTGCATTTATGTCCTTTAGTTTATTTTTATATCCACGGGAAAGTATACGCGCAATTGTACGGCTTTATTAGCCAATACGTCACTCCCGTAGATTGTGTGGGTTTTTATGTAATTTGCCAGTAGGACCAACAAGGGGGCCCTCAGCCCTTTCCCATTGGTCTACCTAGACCATGTGGGGCTGGTCAACCAGGCTAGGTGGCGTTCTAGATGAGTTGAATGTCAATTGCCACATGGGTAGACAAAGGGGGTGATTTTTCCTTGGTAAGCTACCTACCAAGTCAAATTGTCTCCCTTGCCACTCCATAGTCAATAGGCCCCCCCCTTCAATTTTTTATTGAATTTTTTTTGTGTTTGTGGCATGCCATCCAGACCCTCCATCTCCCATCTCTAGATCCAAGGGTTGAGGTTGGATTTGGTTGGAAGCATATATAAGCTTGTATTTTCATGTGAAAATTAGTGAAAAATCAGAAATTTTGTTGGAAAGCTTGAAGCTTGGTGCGCCCCCTTCCTCTCCCCCTGGTTTCCTCTCCTCAAACCTCTAGTTCTAGAGTGTATCAATCTTCTATCTTCCCTCTCAACCTCTGATCTTCATCTGTGCCGCCGCCGCCGCCGTTCGTGCCGCCTTCGAGCCGCCGCGAATCCGTCTTTGGTTTTCTATCCTGCTGGACAGAGGTGTCTTCACGAAACTCCTGCTACCAGCCATGGCCTCTTCGTGATTTGTAATTTTTATGGTGTGTTCCTATCTTCCATCCCATCATCCACAAAAAAATTTAGGTCTAAAATCCTTCGTTTGATATTTTTTCAATTTCGGTCTTCAATCACTCCCAGATCTGTCCTGTCTATGTCTACAGTGATAGCAACTCTGAGTTTCCCATCTCCGACCTTCTTTTTGATTTTTGTTGGGGCTCCCAATTTTACTGGGCGTTTTCTCCATCATCACCTACATCCACCATTTTTCTTGCTTTTTGATCCGTCCTCTATCCATTTATAAAAATTCGTGTTCTATCTCTGCTACAGTGCTTTTAGCCAAGTTCCAGATCCGACCACCTTCCAGTTCAAAAATCAGAACAAATCACAGCCACCTCCAAATCCTTCATAAAAAATGGTTCTGGTTTCCTAGCTTGATTTCCTACACCTTTGTGGAAGACCACCACTTTCGATTCGGACGTTCTCGTATCGGTCAAAGGCAGTTCTCAGACAAGTTCACTACAGATCTGAGAGTCTGGTCACTGTATAACAGCAACTCAACAATTCATTAAAGCCCAGATCCGTGTAGATCCAGGCCAGATCTTTAATCCTAGATTGAAGTATTTGAAGTTATCTTTCCAACGGCACCAGTTTCGTGTCGATCCGACATCGGGGCTGATCGCATCGTCCATTCTCGCCGGAGCGCGCGCTGAATACCAGAAGCTGCAAATCCGTGGCCGGTTATTCCGACCGGCGCCGAACGGAGCCGCCCGGCCTCCGGCCGATGAACCAGCATGCCGCCAGCCCGGGGAGCGCTTCCCTAAGTGTCCCCACTACAGCGGTGCCACCGGGTCCCACACGGCCCCTCCGGACAGCACGTGGGCCCCACCGTCACTAGTTCGGGTGTTGCCGAATCAACGCGAGAAGCCGCCCGTCAACCCGAATTCGGTCCTCCCGGACCCCATTGTGTAGCCCTTTTCCTCCCTGCGTGGGGTGGGCAGCGACGTGTATTGCTGTAATATTGTGTATTATTGTTCCGGGAGTACGAGTTTCGGCCGGGTCCGTCTTCTCCACGCCGAGCGTGTGGAGGTATCGTTCTCGCTCCCTACACTCGGCATTTGCTTATTTTCATATATACTTGTTTATGCCACTGCTAGAGAGCATGTTCTTGAATCGTAGCTCGCTTTATATTTATATCACCGCTGCTGCGAGAGAGAGCGTTACCGTCCCGTGACCCGATCTGGGCACGAAAGTGTGAATTGACCACCCTAGCTCTAGCCGATTTCTCAACAGTGCACGTCCGATGCTTCCCTCGTTAAGGGACGATCGCGAGCTTGTCGTGTTCGTGGTCTCATCCCGCATCAGTCCTCTCGGTGCTAGAGAGGTTGGGGAATGGTTTCCCCTTATTTTTCCCTTCACATGGGTTTGGATGGGGCGTGGAATGGGGTTTTCTGCGGTGTTCGCCGTTTTTGGTTTCGGGTCGAGATCGGGGTCGCCACTGTGGCCGCGTTCTTCAAAGAAGGTGACGTATCGCGCCACCACGTTCATTGAGGAAGATGAATAGTAAGGTGATCAGGGTCACGAGGGTGAGACCAACCGTGACCATGTCGCGTTAACCAGCCCAGTCGCGTTCGCCCTTTGTCGTGACTGGGGGACCCGTCGCGTTGACCCATGTCACGCTCATTTGACCGGTCGCGTTCGAGTGGAGACGCGGTCGCCTTTCCCACCACGTCATTATCACGGTAGGGGTTTGGGTCGCATTCATTGGTAGTCACAACCCAGGCGTTGGTCGCGTTCATTGGTAGTCGCAACCCAGGTCCTGGTCTCGTTAATGAACGCGCCCATGGTGGGCGGTGCGTTCACGCCATGCAGGTCGGCATATGTAGAACACGACTGATCGTGTTTCCCTTGGCCATGGTTGTCCCGAACACCCCGTGAGTTCCGTGTTCATGTTTTGGGGGTGTCTAGAGGTGCCATGTTACCTCGATTAGTGTGCATAAGGGTTTTAAGGGTTCGGGTGATCCCATGTGTTCCGAGCTTTCGTGCTTTTGCTAGGTCGAGTCACCATGTATCGGTATGAGTGCGGTGGGTTATTCCTGCACGTCATTGGCTTCCCGGTAAGTGTTTTCCGAGTGTGCTATGGGTTTGGCCCTTGGACTGTGAGTCTAGTCACCCAACCTGGGGCTGGAGGTTTCCTGCTTTTCTCTTGGATAGGGGATCTACCCGGTGGCTTGTGAGCTGCCTTGGGAATCATGCTACTGTGGTTTCAGAACTAGGGATTAGGCTAGATTAACAGTGTTGTGCCGTCATATGCAGCGGTCTTGACCCGAGTCTCGTGACTCAAGGACCGTTGGGCTTATTAGGTCTAGTGGAATGTCCAGAGTCTTGTGGCTCTGAGGCACCTGGTACTCCGTGTTACTCGCGATGGGTGCGTGCGTGGCTTCTGTGTTCACATTTAGTGACCTCCCACTGATCGTAGCCTTCTTACAACACGCGTGTGCTGACCCACCGGGGAGTGGTGGAGCGGCTCACCCGAGAGAGACGATTTTTAGGCTGGTTACCATAGGGTCGCTCACCTTTGCAGCCTGCGTCCGGGCTAGGGGAAAACCAACTAGAGGACTCGACTTAGAGCGGATGGTCTGTTTGTGCATACGTGGTTGGGGGCGTCGGACCTGCGCTGACGAGTGCGACCCCAGCTAGTCCTTGTTTTGAGTTCCTGGTTACTATGCGATGTCTCTGTCTCCACCTGGGACGTCGTAGGGAGACACCTTGTTGACACCCATTTTTAGCCCACAAGTTACGTTATTTATCTTATTCATCATTTTGATGGCCCGAGTTAACCATTGTTTTGGAGCCTTCCTTGGATAGATTTCGAGCCCATTTCATTGTTCCCTAGCCTTTGCATTTTGGAGATCATGATGTCTTAGAGCCTTGGGACTTATTTTATCAACTTCTGACCTTCCAAGTCGACTTAGAGCCCATTTAGGTCGACTTCCATCAAGCATTCAGCCCCTTCCGCTACACAGTCCTGAATGCGGCCCTTTTTCATCCCCTTTCGTTCCTCTATTCATTAGGTGCCTTTTACAAAAGTTGTTCATTTTTTAAATCCCTAGATTTTCTTCTTGTTGAGTAGTGGATAGCGGATCTAGAGGGGAGGGGTGAATAGATCTGCCCCTCTTTTCATAATGCAACCCTCTTTAAAGCTAGATAAAGATAACAGTAGCGGAATATAACTAGCTTAACGAAGGACACAAATGATTTGCTTAGCAAGATGATTACTCAATATAGAGATTGAACCTAAGCATGCATCTAACACAAAGTAATCACACAAGCAAACCACAACACACGAGATTTTAAGGTGGTTCGGACTGAATCCCTAGTCCTACGTCCACCCCTCACCAAATCCGGTGAGGCTCCACTAGTGCCACGCACTTAACCGTAAATCGGAAAGACCTCCGATTACCTTCCTACTATCCATAGGTAGGGACGTCAACACCGCAGATCGCACAACATCCGATTGCCTTCCTACTAACCACCGGTAGGGACGATCTTCAATTCCAAATGTTTGAATGAAATGGAAAAGAACAAGATATGAAAACACTCAAACAAGATGTGAAATATGCTCAACGAAAAAAGATCTTGTCTAAGATTGCTGAAGCTTGAATCTGATTCTTCAATGGTATCTTCTTCCTTGTGACATGGTCTTCCTTGGATCACCTTGAGTTAATGAACAAGATGAAGGATGCAGATTTGATCTCCCTTGAGAATGAGCTTCTTTGGATCACCTTGAGATGAGGAAGAGGATGATGGTTGTAGCTTTATCTTCACTTGGCTTGGGGTTGATCTCCTCTTGAAGTAGCTTGAATCACTGGTGGATTTGATGAAGAACTTCTTCCAGGAGTACTGTACACCGCTACAGTACTCGAACTCCTCTCCCTTGAACACACCCTTACAGCCTCCTTTGATCTCCCAAATGATCAACTAGGGTTTCTAACCCTCTTGCATGTGTTTTATAACCTTTGAATGGTCCTTGGACATCCCCCAGACTAGATCCACAATCCATGGGGGATTGGGTGACTTTGGGGTTAAACAAATACAAGGAAAGGGGCTCTTCTCGAAGTGGAAAATAAAGTCAACATTTGTTGGCTCGGGGCTGGCGGTCGACCTGTGGAAGCTGGCGGTCGACCGCTACTGAGAAACGCTGTAGACGGATGGTCCCTGGAATTTCCGATCGACCGCTACTGGGCTGGCGGTCGACCGCCACTGAGAGAGCTGCAGACGGGGATCTGCTGGCAAGGGCGGTCAACTGCCCCTGTGCTGGCGGTCGACCGCCAGCTGGGCAAAACCCGGGTTTTCCCGGTTCACTCCATTCACCCTCTAGCTCAGTCCGCTTAAGTCCTTGAGCAGCCCGTTCTCATCTATGGCATCCCCGCGACCTGACCGCGCAGGTCGATCCACGTGCGAGGGCGTAATCATTGAGCTTTCACATTTGCCATCTCCACTCCATTCCTTGTCCATTCATTGGCTTACCTGTCATGAAAGAACATCAAGTAGTTTAGTCATATAAGAGTGGTAAAACATCAATGACTTATAGTGTTTAGCCATTATCAAAGCCAAGAATATCAAATAACTCAAATGACCACATGATGATGTCGAATGACCCAAGTAACCACAAGATGACTCAAATGACCACAAGGGCACAACACTTCTTATACGCCATTAGCCAGTTCTCCACCGATTTCTAGTTATTTGCATTTTTCTGGCACATTACGCTATTCACCCGCGAACCTAGTGTTTTTCTCTATTCTCGCCCTATTTTCACCCACGTCTGCTCATCTTCTCATCTTTCTCCCTTCATGAAAGTTGTTCAATTTTTTGTTATCTACAATTGCTTCTTCTACGTCTTTCACTGGTTCTGCAACGTTTTCAGGATATTCTCCAATTTTCAAAATTGATTGTGTTCTGCCAAAAAAAATGTTCTTCCATCAGCCTAGCGGTCCTGGGAAGACCGCTAGGTGATGGTGGTCTTTCCAAGACCGCTACCCCCCAAACAGTGCCCATTTTACCCCGTTTCACCCTCTGAAGCCTTGCGATCCTCCCTAGACCGTTTGGTGGTACCCTAGCGGTCCTCCTATGACCGTTTGGCTCCCTAGCGGTCCTACGATAGACCGTTTGCCAGACAGAGAGTCGAAAACTTCCTAAACTCTGATTTCTCGCCCGTGGACTCCTTGTTTGATCCATTCTCTCTGAGATAATCCTCTTCGATCGATTCTAATCCCTCTTGGGGGCTTTATCCCACTATTATCTCCATATTTCATCAATCTAGGACTCCTATTACGAAGAATTATCTCCTAAATCTGAGGGAGAACTTTCTGGATTCCTGCAACTCTATTTAAAGCTGCCCAATTCGTAGTGTGCGACGGGGGCTCTTTCTTGGTTCGGGGCGAAGCCATGCTGCACCGTCTACTCATCTCTTCGACCCTGGCCTGAAGAGGGAAGTATTGTCTTCGATTTCCACGCTCAAGGGCTGTCTAAGTCTCTTTCCACTCCTAGTTATTCTCCTCCCAGTTTGACAAATCATCACAAATCTCTATTTTCTGCACTATGTCTGCACTTTTCTTCATATTACATGCACGTTTCCCGCAGTTGTGCTGCGTGATTTCTCTATATCTTTGTCTTATTCTCATCACAATACACACACCTATCTTTTGCACCTTTCCACATGGGTTAAAAACCTCTCCCCGGTGGGTTCTCCCTCAATTTCTTGCTCTATTTTACCACTACGGGATTGATGCTATACTTGCATGTTTCTAATGGGTTTTCCTCTTGTGGTTTGATCTTTGTTTTGCAGGAGAGCATGAATAGAACGTGAGGCCCTCTTCCACTAGCCGACTGGAAGGAGAGGAGGTTGAACCCACAAAGTTCCTCGCACCCTGTTCCTTAAGCGCGATCAAGTCTTCATCCTTTTCCAAGGTACACAGCGCCATTCCTCTCCTTTCTCCATCCTTTTGGCCTTGTTAATCCTTGGTGGTGATCACGGTCAGTATTTCTCATCTTTCATCGCCCCTTTATTCATACTTTCATGGCTTTCATGATTCACATATGTTATTAGGATAGTTTGTGGGCGGGGTAGAGAACAAAACATCAACAACCTCTATTTTTTGGCGATCACGGTGGGACACCTAATGCCCATCACGTTATTCATGCTCTCTTGCAAGTTTGGTGTGTTCATATGCATGTTTAGATAGAGTTTTGTCCATTTTCCTACTGTTCTGGGTGTTTTCGGGTCTGTCAGGGGGTTGCGGTCTTCTCCAGGACCGCAAGGGTGTTAAAAATGGTCATCTGGTAGACCACTTTCTGATTCTGGTAGGTCTGCGCACAGGCTCACAGGGTCATCTTTCTTGGGTGATTTAGTTGACCGTTTGGGGTCAGATAGCTCTGTTCTTGGGCCCGTTCTGTAGCCCTTTGTATTGTCTTTCCATCCATATATCATTTGCATTATTTGGGTCCTGTTTGCATAGTTTAATTGTGTCTTCATTTTTTAGTTTTCGACATAAAGTCTGCAGGCAGGTCCAGGGACAGATTCACAGGTACGTCTTTGGTTGATGATTTGATTGGCTTCCTGAAATCTGATTGCATACTTCTTGCTTCCATCTTATTCCCCTTTGTAGTGTCTTTCCATCCATATATCATTTGCATCATTTGGGTCACGTTTGCATAGTTAAATATTATCTCCATTTATACATTTTGTGCATAAAATCTGTATGCAGGATCAGGGGCAGACTCACAGGTACGCTTTGCATTAGTGATTTAATTACCTTCCGGGTTCTGATTGGGTCTTTTTCTGGTCTTGTCTTGTTGTTCTTCGTATTATCTTCATTTTCATATATTGTTTGCAACTATATCATCTTGTTTTCATAATTAAATCTTGCCATCATTTTTTAGTTTTATGCTAGATTTCTGCGTGCACTCTGGTGCATATAGGGCCATGAATTGTATATCATAGCTACATTCCTACCTTGGTAAGTGATTCTCTTGCCTCCATATTCCTTGGAGTCGACTAGGTGATCATATCCGGAACCTCCATAATGTTGTGCACTCATTATGTTGCCATCATCAAAAAGGGGGAGATTGTTGTGCCCCTTGTGCTTTATTGATGATGTGGTGTTTTAATGATAGCAACATAATTGAGTCACCACTTTGTTTTGTTTTAATGATAGCAACATAATTGAGTCACCACATTGTCTTGAATATGTCTAATCTATTCTGTGGGAAATTGCATGGAGATTGCATGAGTGTGCCATGTCTGAATTGTGAAGAATGCATGTGTATGCTTGAGTCATGCTGTGATAAATTGGTTTGTGCTTGATTTCTATTCTGTGCATTGCTTCTCTGCTGATATGTTCATGTTGTAGTTCATCAAGTCTATACATCCGTCTCACTGTTCACATGCATCAAGTATGTACAACGTCCGTCTCAGCCAGCGTCTCATGCTACGTCTTAAGGCTCCAAGTCTATACATTGCTGAGCCATTCGACAAGTCTGCACATTGGGCTTTCACGTGAAGTCTACACATTGGTCTCCACTTGAAGTCTATACATTGGCTAAGGGTCTTCAAGTCCATACACAGTCGTCTGATGCATATTGATTGAAGTCTGTACAACATGCATTGTTGTTCACAGCCTTCTTGTTAGTGACTTCCCTAGTGTTTTGATGATGAGCATCACTATGTTAAATATTATCATTTTAATCAGATATCTTGCGTAATGTTATGCATTTGAAATTTCCATGATTAACAGAAAAACTGCTATGAGGTAGTACCTTGTATGACCGAACTGTTCCTTTCATACTTCGTGTTGTTTGTGTTCACCACACCTCGTGTTGTCATTTTTGTACGTCGTGTTGTTCCAACTATGTTTGTTGATTGTCTTCGTGCTGTTTACTGGAGCAGCTCGATTTGTTCTGATGAACCTCGAGTCGCTTTCCTGTGAACCTCGTGTCGTTTCTTCAGTATTTAGTTGCTCATCTCGAGTCATCCTTTTTATTTTTGCTCTTGTGTTTTCGTGTCACTTACTGTAGTTACTCGAGTCATTTTCCTGCTTTCACTATTTTATCACGTGTCGTTGTAGCCGTTCCTGTCTTCTGTCTTCGTGTTGTTTTTCCTAGACCCCGTGTCTCTCTTGCTTTGTGATTACACTTCGTGTCGGTTTCTGTTTTCGTCTTTGAGTTGTTTTCAGCCCGTGTCGTCCTGGTGTTCGAGTCATTTTCCTGTATCTTCGTGTTATCTTTTGTTTTTGTGTCTTCGTATTGTTTTTATGTCTTCGTGTTAATCTTGTGTTTGAGTTTTCATGTTATTTCTGTGTTTGTGTCTTAGTGTTGTATTTGTGTCTTCGTGTTGCTTCCTTCTATCTTCGTCCAAGGTTCCTCTGATCGTATGTCTTTCTACCGTTTTACTCCGTGTTTTTTCTTTCTCAGCTCGTGTTGTTCTCATCTGACCTCGTGTCATTCACTCTTTATTTCGTGCTGTAGTCATCGTGTGTATCTCGTGTCATTCTCAGTATAGTGCACCTTTTGTTGTTCCTACACACCTCGTGCAGCTTTAGCTTGAGTGTCAACTGACTTATTTCAGGTATATATATATATAGAGAACCCTGAGTATTAATGGTATTAATCTCTTTGTAGAAGAAGAAGAGTGGGCACGTGATACGAGGCTGGCATCTGGCACGTGATCCGAGATGCAGAGGAGCCTCCACGTGGACTGAAGCATTTGGGCGGGAATCGTGGAGAGCACACGCCGCCCTAATCTGCTGCTGCTATATATGTGTCTTCTTCCTCTGAAGAAAGAAGTGCTGGCAGAGAGTGACTAAAGTAGAAGCAGCCAGAGCTAAGAGAAGAAGTGCAGAAGAGAAAGAAGAGATAGAGAAAGCTGAGAGCTAGATCGAGAGAGCAGAAGAAGAACAAGAAAGAGAGACAGTGAAATAGAGTGAGTGAGAAAAAGGAGAAGGCAGAAGCAGTGAGAAGAAGAAGAAAAGAGAGTTCGTGCTGGGAGAAAGAGAGAAGCAGTAGAAGAAGTTCCTGCTGGACCGTGGATCAAATCCAGGCCAGCCAGCTCCTACGAGAGCCACATTTGATTTTATCTTTTCAGCTTTCTGTTGCTGGTTTTGTTTTTCCTTTGAACTAGTCACTTGCTGTATTTCTGATTCTCTGTAGAGAGGTCGGGGTCCCTTCTGTTGGTTCAGGAGAAGGGAGATTGCTATCTCCGATTGCAAGTAGCTGAGTGTTACTTGTGGGTTCCCTCTGATTAGAGGAAGGGAGGCTCGTCCTCCGATTCTGGGCTTGTAGGTTTCAAGTCTAGGGGTCCCTCCGGTTGGGAGGAAGAGAGGTCCGAGACCTCTGGTTTGTAGGTGACTTAATGTCACTTGTGTTTCCCTCTGGGGTTCAGAGGAAGAGAGACTTGGGTCTCTAGGTGCCCCTCCGGTTTGGAGGAAGGGAGGTTTGGTCCTCCGGTTCTGGGCTTGTGGGTAGCAAGTCCAAGGGTTCCCTCCGGGTCTGGAGGAAGAGAGACCGTGTGTCTCTGGTTTCCAAGTGGCTGGGAGTCACTTGGGGTGTCCCTCCGGTTGGGAGGAAGAGGGGAGGTTGTTTCCCTGGTCAAGCTGTGTGGCAGCATTTATTGTAGACTGAGTCTGCTGTGCTAGTGTTACTAGTGGAAGCCTCACTCCGGTTGGGAGTGAGGGGTGGACGTAGGTCTGTTGACCGAACCACCTAAAAACCCTGGTGTCCCTTGTGGTTTGATCTTCTTATATGTTCACTTAATTGCTACGCATTAGATGCTTGCTTAGGATCGGTTGAGGGCTTCTTGAGTTGTTGTCTTGCTTTGATCCTTCTAAGTTTCCTCAGGCTATTTCTGCAACAGTTTTAATTCAGCATAACTGAGCTTTAGAATTTTAATTAGGCTATTTTTGTAGAGGGATACATTCACCCCCCCTCTGTATCCGGGCCTTACATTCTATCAATTGGTATCGGAGCGGTGTCTGCATACAAGGTCCAGCGACCTGCAGATTCGATCTTGCTGTCTTAGGTGCTAATTTGTTCTTAGTGCATAATTATTCCTGTTGCTTTGAACTTACTCGCTATTTGGTTTTCAATGGCTTTACCACCTGTCTTTAGTGGTTCTGGTTTCAGTCAGTGGTACACTGCTTTATATGCTTATGTAAATTCTGCTAATCCTGACTTGTGGAAATTAATTTCACAAGGTCCTCACACCTTACCAACGAAAGTGTCCAAATGGATCGACAGACACAGATCAAAGGATGGGGAAAATCAGAAAGCCTTTAACCTGCTGAAAGCAGCTACTGACAGAGCCTTATGGTCTTGTCTTCATAATTGCAGCTCAGCAAAGGACATCCTGGATAGGCTGAAACAATTTCACAGGGTAAACGAGGACAATTGCATGATGGCTAACAGAAGTAATCCAATTGGCAGCAATCAAGGCAGCAGTCAGACTAAAGAAGATGATGATGATGATGAGATAAATCTCTTCGAGAATTTTTCTCTAGAAGATTGGGAGAATGCATATGCTGAATTATTTGAATCTCATGAACTATTAAGAAAATAGTATAAAAAATTGAAGAAGAGTACTGGTTTAGATAGTTCAAGTTCTCCTTGTAGAAAGTGTGTTGAATTGAAAAATATTCATGATGTCTGTATGTCTGATTTTCTAATGTTGAAGAAACAAATTTCTTTATTGAAAACTGAGAATCAAGATTATGTGAAAGAAATCTCTGAACTTGAAAAGAAGCTTAGTCTAGCTAGTCATGATTCTGTTCAGAGCAAGGATTTGCTGAAAGAAATTGAATGTGTTAAGTCTGAATTAAACAAGCTGAAATTTGAAAATGATTCTCTTAATGAGTTCTCCAATAAAAATGATGAAAAATCAGAGAAACCTAGACATGAGAACAAATTGCTGATTGAAAAGCTTAATGCCATAAAATCTGTAAACATAGAATTACAGAAAGATTCTTAAAAACAACAGGAAATGTTTCATGAATGTCAGTCTCTCTCAGATGAATGGGTGGTTGATGCTGATCTTCTAGAGCAAAATGGTAAACTGCAAGAGGAAATTAATGAGTTGAAACATCTAAACACCCGGTTGACAGATAGGCTAATGACAATGGAAAAGGGCAAGTGTGTGAGTGTGGATAATTCTGATAGGTTGATGAATGCTGAACAAGAAATTGAGAGTCTGAAAACCATCAACTTAATGTTAAATGAAAATGTCAGTTGTAGTGAACGGAAAATAGCTGGATATGAGCTTACTATCACATCCCTTCAACAAGAAGTTGATGATCTTTATAAGTCCCTATCTGAAGCTGATAATGAAACAAAACTAAAACAGGAAGTTGAAAAACTCAAGAGTCTGAATGATGCCTTGCATCAACAAGTCATTTCCTGTGAAACAGATCTGTCCAAATATGAAGCTAAAATTGCTGATTTGAATTTTGAAATTAAAGATTTGAAAAATTCTCTATCAAAATTTGTCAAAGGTAAGGACAATCTGAATAAGCTTCTTGGAAAGAGTGATAACTTTGAGAGAAAGGGACTGGGCTATAGTCCGACAAATAAAAGGAGTAATGGAAATGAAACATCAACTGTTTTTGTCAAAGCCACCAATCAGAACACAACCTCTGCTCCTTCTGTCTTCAAATTCACTGCACAAAAATCCACTGTGAAACCCAAAACTGTGGAACAAAATCAAAAACTGAAAAAGGGTGAAACTTCACAGAAGAAGGATAAAGACACTCCTGTTACTATAAAGAAGGCTACACACAATTCACATGATCTCTCACACACTCACATTAAAAAGGGTTCATGTTATTATTGTGGGAAAGGAGGTCACATAATGGAGGATTGTGGATTGATGTTAAAGGATGAGCATGCTAGTGGAACTTTACATTCTAGAAACTCTTTTGACAGAAACCATGTTGCTAGGAAGCCTGATGCCTCATGTTATTATTGTGGGAAGCATGGTCATCTCATGAGTGAATGTTTTATCATGAAAGAAGACAATAAACAGCATGCCAAGTTCCCCATTCATGTTCATGGTCCATATGGATCTAACCACAATTCTAGTCAGCACATTGTGTGCTTCAACTGCAATAAGCCTGGACACAAGGCTGCTGAGTGCTGGTTTAGATCCAATTGGGGTAAAAATGTTTTTCATAGAAGAAATTCTTTTGCTTGCTCCCACTGTGGGAAAAAGGGGCATACAGTCAAGGACTGTTGGTATGTTCAAAAGAACTATGTTAAACCCCATTTTGTCAAATTCCCTGCAAAACCTGTTGTGAAAATTTCATGCTATAACTGTGGGAAGCCAGGTCATAAATCTGCCGAATGTTAGATGGTTAAGAACAAGCATCAAACTGCTCATGCATATAACAGAAAATCTTATGAACATGTTTATAAACATCACCCTGCTGTTAATATGCATCATAAGAATCAAACACCAGCCATTTCATGTAGATACTGTGGAAAATTTGGACATTCTATGGATGACTGTTCACTGATGAAATTTGATGATAATGTTGCTATGAAAATGGTTAGAAAACCTGTCAGGGCTAACGCAGGACCCAAAGCTGCTTGGGTCCCTGCAGGATCAAGATGATCAAATACCTTGCAGGTGTGCCTTGGAGGGAGAAATAAAAGGGGTTAACCAAGGCACTCAAAAAGAAAACCCCAAGACTCAGTTCAGGTCAGTTCTGAAATCTATTTTAATTTCATTATCTGAAATTGTTGTTTTGCTTGGTTGATTTTTGATGTTCTTCTCATGCTATTGTTTGCACTAAAAAAATGAGATTGCTTTGCACTGTATATGTCATTTGCATGACCATCATGGTATATGAAATGGAACAATGTTGAAGGGCAGTTGGAGTATGTCTGGATGCTACTGCCATGTGTAAGGTGGTCCTTAGACCAAGTCCTCCGCTTAGTACCATGGGTCAAGTCATATAGATCAGTGTATTGCATATCATGTTGATCTGTTGGTGCTAAACTGAAGTTTTCTGAAATATGAATTGAACAATCATGCTTATAGTAATTCTCTTCTGTCTAACTTGCATAAATTGCATCAATTCAGGGGGAGTTTGTTGAGTCTTATGTGAGTCACTGCATATGGTCAAGGGGGAGCATTATTATATTGTTGTCACTATTTGAAATTCACTTCTACACTTTTTCAAATCATCAATTGACTATTTTGAGTTCTTACCTTCTTGAATCTGAAAATTGGCTGCTAATCCTCAATCTGTTGAAGAAGGAGTGTCTCATTTTGTCTGACTGAAATGACTTTAAACCTGTATTGAGTGATTGACTCTGCTAGTGTTTTTAAACCTTATTCTCTCTTGCTGATTGACTCTTCCACCAGCTTGTACTCTTCCATCATATACCTCTTAGCTGGTGTGACTATTTTGGCTGCATTATTGAGTTGTTGGTCAGCTAAATTTATTGTTCTGATCTGAGGAACTTAAGTTGCATATCATGTAATTCAGTCTGAGATTTTGGTAGAAACTCCTGTCATATGGGTTTAAGAATTATCACTGAATCAGACTGATATAAGATTAATGTATTCTCAGCTTTGTAATTAAACAAATTGAAAATATCTGTTGATAAGGGTTAATAAACTTTAACCTCTTGTGTCATGTAATCCTTAAAGTCTCTCATCTGATATCTGAAAATTTAAAATCTATGCTACTTTGGTAGAGATACATAGAGTGAGTGTTGTGGTTAAACATTAACTTGAAAAAGTTGACTAAATGAAAAATTATGAATTCAGAGCAATGACTCGGTCACTGAGAAACTGAGTTCTTTATCAATGAAATAAAGTAACCCATGTCATGAGGTGCCACAGTTATCTCTGATAAAAATTTAGTGAAACAAAACCTGACAGAGCAATAGCTTATTTGTGTTGAGTTGCTGGGGAGTCTGGCCTTTGATAAAGGTGTCTTCTCATGTAAAAAGACACTCATATTACTAACTCTGCTCTCAAAGTGAGAGGCAATGCCAGGTATCACACTGAGTAACTGGGTCACTTCAACTAAGACTTGTTGTGCCTCATGTAAAAAGGTGTTGATCAACTTAAATTGCTCAGGAAAAATATAATGTGCATCAAATAAAATTATCTTAAAAAATCTGTCAACTCATGTTCTTGAAAAAGTGTTTAACTTCAGTACTAACCTGTGTATTTTTCAAAGGTGCAATTGAGATCATATGTGTAAGATAAAAGATGATTGTTTTTGAGTGTTTTCTGACTATTTGGTTCACTTTTATTAAAACTTGGATTCAGATATGAGCATTGAGTTTATTTTGGAAAAGTTGGTATACATCAAAATTAAATCAGATTGGTTAAGTTGCCACTTCACAACTCCTTATGATAGAAGAGTCTACATCTTTTAAGACTTATTGAAGTGATGTATGCATTCAAATCCCTCATGATCAGATTCATGCATGATCAACAAGTGAACTCCTCTCTTATCAGTTGACTGATTCCATCTGCATTTTTCTGACCATACAAATGTGAGGTGCCACTCCCATTATTACCTTGTTCACTTGCAGCCCTCTGAACTTCAGAATCCTTATGGTGGTGGATTTCAGATTGATTCCTGAGATGCATTTCTCTCCACACTGTTGGAATCTTCCATATTGTTCTGCAATGAGTAGTGATTCTGTGGTATTTTCACCAGAATTCAGATTCTTTGTAACGGCTGATTTCAGATTGATTTATTGGATAACCAGAGTCCATTCCTGTGCTTCAGGGGGAGTTATGGCTTATTCACATCTAAGGGGAGAGTAGTCAATCATGCATGTTGATAGGGGGAGAGCTGTTTCATTGTCATAAGGGAGATCTTCATTTTTTTTAGAACCATGACTCATTCTCTACCTTTTTGTGCTGTCTTTGTGTGCTGCATTTATGTGCTGCATTTGACTATCAAACCATTTCCCTTCTTTTTGATTATGTCAAAGGGGGAGAATAGTTTGATGAGTCAGTGTGACTCATTATGTTGCCATCATCAAAAAGGGGGAGATTGTTGTGCACTCATTATGTTGCCACATCAAAAAGAGGGAGATTGTTGTGCCCCTTGTGCTTTGTTGATGATGTGGTGTTTTAATGATAGCAACATAATTGAGTCACCACTTTGTCTTGTTTTAATGATAGCAACATAATTGAGTCACCACATTGTCTTGAATATGTATGATCTATTCTGTGGGAGATTGCATGGAGATTGCATGAGTGTGCCATGTCTGAATTGTGAAGAATGCATGTGTATGCTTGAGTCATGCTGTGATAAATTGGTTTGTGCTTGATTTCTATTCTGTGCATTGCTTCTCTGCTGATATGTTCATGTTGTAGTTCATCAAGTCTATACATCCGTCTCACTGTTCACATGCATCAAGTATGTACAGCGTCCGTCTCAGCCAGCGTCTCATGCTGCGTCTTAAGGCTCCAAGTCTATACATTGCTGAGCCATTCGACAAGTCTGCACATTGGGCTTTCACGTGAAGTCTACACATTGGTCTCCACTTGAAGTCTATACATTGGCTAAGGGTCTTCAAGTCCATACACAGTCGTCTGATGCATATTGATTGAAGTCTGTACAACATGCATTGTTGTTCACAGCCTTCTTGTTAGTGACTTCCCTAGTGTTTTGATGATGAGCATCACTCTGTTAAATATTGTCATTTTAATCAGATATCTTGCGTAATGTTATGCATTTGAAATTTCCATGATTAACAGGAAAACTGCTATGAGGTAGTACCTTGTATGACCGAACTGTTCCTTTCATACTTCGTGTTGTTTGTGTTCACCACACCTCGTGTTGTCATTTTTGTACGTCGTGTTGTTCCAACTATGTTTGTTGATTGTCTTCGTGCTGTTTACTGGAGCAGCTCGATTTGTTCTGATGAACCTCGAGTCGCTTTCCTGTGAACCTCGTGTCGTTTCTTCAGTATTTAGTTGCTCATCTCGTGTCATCCTTTTTATTTTTGCTCTTGTATTTTCGTGTCACTTACTGTAGTTACTCGAGTCGTTTTCCTGCTTTCACTGTTTTATCACGTGTCGTTGTATCCGTTCCTGTCTTCTGTCTTCGTGTTGTTTTTCCTAGACCCCGTGTCTCTCTTGCTTTGTGATTACACTTCGTGTCGGTTTCTATTTTCATCTTCGAGTTGTTTCAGCCCGTGTCGTTCTGGTGTTCGAGTCGTTTTCCTGTATCTTCGTGTTATCTTTTGTTTTTGTGTCTTCGTATTATTTTTATGTCTTCGTGTTAATCTTGTGTTTGAGTTTTCATGTTATTTCTGTGTTTGTGTCTTAGTGTTGTATTTGTGTCTTCGTGTTGCTTCCTTCTATCTTCGTCCAAGGTTCCTCTGATCGTATGTCTTTCTACCGTTTTACTCCGTGTTATTTCCTTCTCACCTCGTGTTGTTCTCATCTGACCTCGTGTCATTCACTCTTTATTTCGTGCTATAGTCATCGTGTGTATCTCGTGTCATTCTCAGTATAGTGCACCTTTTGTTGTTCCTACACACCTCGTGCAGCTTTAGCTTGAGTGTCAACTGACTTATTTCAGGTATATATATATATAGAGAACCCTGAGTATTAATGGTATTAATCTCTTTGTAGAAGAAGAAGAGTGGGCACGTGATACGAGGCTGGCATCTGGCATGTGATCCGAGATGCAGAGGAGCCTCCACGTGGACTGAAGCATTTGGGCGGGAATCGTGGAGAGCACACGCCGCCCTAATCTGCTGCTGCTATATATGTGTCTTCTTCCTCTGAAGAAAGGAGTGAGGGCAGAGAGTGACTAAAGTAGAAGCAGCCAGAGCTAAGAGAAGAAGTGTAGAAGAGAAAGAAGAGATAGAGAAAGCTGAGAGCTAGATCGAGAGAGCAGAAGAAGAAAAAGAAAGAGAGACAGTGAAATAGAGTGAGTGAGAAAAAGGAGAAGGCAGAAGCAGTGAGAGAAGAAGAAAAGAGAGTTCGTGCTGGGAGAAAGAGAGAAGCAGTAGAAGAAGTTCCTGCTGGACCGTTGATCAAATCCAGGCCAGCCAGCTCCTGCGAGAGCCACATTTGATTTTATCTTTTCAGCTTTCTATTGCTGGTTTTGTTTTTCCTTTGAACTAGTCACTTGCTGTATTTTCGATTCTCTGTAGAGAGGTCGGCGTCCCTTCTGTTGGTTCAGGAGAAGGGAGATTGCTATCTCCGGTTGCAAGTAGCTGAGTGTTACTTGTGGGTTCCCTGTGGTTAGAGGAAGGGAGGCTCGTCCTCCGATTCTGGGCTTGTAGGTTTCAAGTCCAGGGGTCCCTCCGGTTGGGAGGAAGAGAGGTCCGAGACCTCTGGTTTGCAGGTGACTTAATGTCACTTGTGTTTCCCTCTGGGGTTCAGAGGAAGAGAGACTTGGGTCTCTAGGTGGCCCTCCGGTTTGGAGGAAGGGAGGTTTGGTCCTCCGGTTCTGGGCTTGTGGGTAGCAAGTCCAGGGGTTCCCTCCGGGTCTGGAGGAAGAGAGACCGTGTGTCTCTGGTTTCCAAGTGGCTGGGAGTCACTTGGGGTGTCCCTCCGGTTGGGAGGAAGAGGGGAGGTTGTTTCCCTGGTCAAGCTGTGTGGCAGCATTTGTTGCAGACTGAGTCTGCTGTGCTAGTGTTACTAGTGGAAGCCTCACTCCGGTTGGGAGTGAGGGGTAGACGTAGGTCTGTTGACCGAACCACCTAAAAACCCTGGTGTCCCTTGTGGTTTGATCTTCTTATATGTGCACTTAAGTGCTGCGCATTAGATGCTTGCTTAGGATCGGTTGAGGGCTTCTTGAGTTGTTGTCTTGCTTTGATCCTTCTAAGTTTCCTCAGGCTATTTCTGCAACAGTTTTAATTCCGCATAACTGAGCTTTAGAATTTTAATTAGGCTATTTTTGTAGAGGGATACATTCACCCCCCCTCTGTATCCGGGCCTTACATTCTATCACATAAGTCCCCGTGAGCCGTGGATTCTCACACGGACGCCGGGCCGGTTGTACCTTTCCACCCCTTAGGCTCGCATTTGCATATGTGTGAGGGAGTTAAACCTTAGTCAACCCAAAGTTTAGACCTTATTCCCATAGGATTCCTATCTTGAGGGAATTATCCTTAACTCAAATCATTAAAAGGTCTATTATAACTTCTAAAATATTTCCCATCATATTAACTTGTTTGACTTGAGTGAAAACTCTCACATTGCATTGTTTGTGCTGTTTGGGCCTGTCCAGGCCCATTAGTGGTGTTTTGTGTTGCATCTACATATTCTGTTGTTGGTAGGCCCATTTAGGCTAGCCCATTTTGTGTGTCCATTGTCCAGTCCCATTGTCCTAGGTCTATTTTTCCTTGGTCTTTACATTAGTGGGTCAGCCCCCCTCTTATTCTCAAGCCCATTAAGCCCTTGCCTCCCTCCTTGTAGAAAGTCTCCATTTGCCCTCATGGAGCATCATCCTCCCATGTATCCTTCTTCTTCCCAATCTTATTCCTATTCCCGCGTGAAATCTTCTTCTCACATGGGCGCATCTTCCCGTGCGTCTGAAGAACAGGCTAATCTCATGGCCCACTTATCATGCCTTGTTTGTGAAATGGACTCGGCCCAGGCCCACCGCCTTATTACAAATCATCTTCATGGGCCTTGTTCTCTCAATGGGCCCTCTTCTCATATTAATGGGCCTTATTCTTCTAATGGGCCTCATTCTTTTAACGTGCCCTCTCCTCTCAATGGGCCTTATTCCTCTAATGGGCCCCCTCCTTCTTCTGCTTATGCTGCCAGCCCAATGGGTCCATATGCCCATATCCCCTCCAGGCCCACATACCCTTCCACCCCCGGAATGGGCCCTTCTTCTTTTCAGCCCGGATCCTCTTATCCGGTCCAATATCATCATCCTGGTTCATATTCACAATCTCTTGCTCAAGCTGGCCCACATCACTCTCGATCTCTCCCTACCCAGGAGATGATTGCTCAAGCCCAATGATAACTTGATAAACTTCAACGCCGAGTTGATCCCAAATCCTCCTTAAGTGTTCCATTAACATTTCAAGATCTTCGGCTCCCGCCATCTTCACAAATTCCCGCATATCGCTATTATGGTGGAGTTGGTGACCCGTATGTACACTTGAAGGAGTTTATTTATGAGTCGGCCCAGTTTCGACATGACCAGTGCCTGATGGCCTATCTATTTGGTCTATCATTGGAAGGCCCGGCTCGGATTGGTTCTTTTCCCTGCCGCAAGAGTAGATTGTGAATTTTCAAACCGTTCAAGAGAAGTTCATTCAATAGTTTCAAGACCAGGTTGGGCCCAAGTATTTTATGGTGGATCTGGCCCATGAGAAGATAAAGCCCGATGAGGAGTTTTCTACCTTTGCTGACCGCTGGCGTCGCCTCGCCGTGCAAGTCACGGGGCACATTCTGGAGAGAGAGTAGATCAAGATGCTGATTTCTAATGCAACGCCGGAATATCGGTTTATTTTAGCCCTCAATGACATTATCTCTTGGCAGCAACTTTATAGCCGAGCCCGCTTCATTCGCCAACAACTCCACGATCCACTTGACTCCGAGTCTTCTCCGCCTTCTACATCTCCATACACCCCACCATCTACATCTACCTCCACATATCAACTTTCACCCTCCACGAGTCAACCTTCCACTTACATCGCACCCTCCATAAGTCAGCCCTACGCCTCCACATATCAACCCTCCATGAGTGAACCCTCCGCATATCAACCTTCCATGAGTCAGCCTCCCGCCTCCTCATACCCACATCTACCTCCACCCCCGATCAAGGAAACACCACATCCCGAGCAGGTGGATGCCGTCTATATACCCTCTCATCCTGCTCCACATATGCCTTCACCAAATCTCACTCGCCATACGCCATTACCTAATCCTTCCACTAGCCATGCGCCTTTGCCTACGCAACCTCCACTTCCGTCTCCACAACTCTCATCTCCACAACCTTCCCCTCGGCATCCGCCTTACTCGAAACAGACTCCTCACTCTCTATTGCCGGAGTGTTTTACAGATATTTTTCAGGCTTTGATGGCCACTAACACGTTGCCGCTCCCTCTGGTTGTGCCTTGCCGACCCGCGGTCAGGAATATGCTTCAGTTCTGTGAATTTCATTGCCAATAGGGGAATTTGGTTGAGGATTGCCCTGAGTTCCGAGAGTTTGTTTACGACTTGGAAGATAAGAAGATGATTGATTGGGCCGCCATGCATAAGGTTATTCTACATCTCTGTAACAAGCAGCAGCAGGTGTCGCCCAGGCAGCCGTCTCTATCACTACAAGGTCAGGGGCACCCCTGTGATTCTTCATCTAGTGTCGCACCCGCTCCCTTATCTACTCCATCATCTACTCCTTCACCCGTTCCCTCACCTAGGCCATCACCTACCCTATCGTCTTCACCTATTCCATCACCTACCTTATTACCTTCACCATCTCCTACCCCGTCTTCATTGCCTTCACCTACCCAATCCCTTGCTCAGGCTAGTGCTTCCGCTTCCTCCACTTCTTCTACCATTACTTCCACTACCAACGCCGCCCGGTGCGTCGTGTCGATATGCCGATGGTGGGCGCCATGCCCTTCCTTTTTGCCTTCATCACCGCCTCCATCTCCACCACCAGTGCCTTTATCACCATCTCCACCCTCTCCTCCATCTTCCTCACCACCTGAGCCTGAGCAAGCCACTCCTTCACCTTTGCCTTTGCCGCCTACACCCAAACCTATCATTGCCACATTACCTTTGTCACCACTTGACGTCATTACACCAGCTGGAGCCTCCACGCCTTCTGAGCCTTCACCTACGCCTTCCAAACCCACTACCTCCACTTCTCCATTCACCTTCACCCCACAGAGCGGGTGTGCATTACCTTTGGGGCCCCTTGGGTCTGGTCCCCGGGGATATGATGAGCTAAGTCAGGACAATTCAGTGCTCGTTCTGCATTTCAAGATTCAAGATTTCATCTGCCGCATGCCGATCCGTGTCCTGGTTTCTAGCTATTTTGGGGATGATGTGCATGTACTCCCGACGACGGTTGCTAAGAAGAATTCCCTTGCACTGATGCCAGTTTCTTCAAGAGCGAGACCGGTGGCAATCTCCTTGTTCACTGGGAAGTTCACCATTGATGATGTTATTACTTCTCGCTCTGTTGCTATTCAGTTCACTGGTCAGAAGGGGTTCTCCATCCAGATTGTGCTCACTCATGCGGCCGCCAAGAGTTTGTGGAATTCTATATTCAAGGGGCAATTGGCCGTATCTTCTACACTCTCGAGGGACATTCTGCACATCTTATGTCATCTCCCTCGGTTCATTAGCAAGCCGGCCACATCAACGCCGCACATTGATCTCCCTCAGTTTCATCTTTTGCTTCTATCAAGAGAGTTGTGCTTCAAGGCTGATCACCGAGTGGAGTTGCCAAACCTCATGATTATGACGCCAAGTGACAAAACTCCAAGGTTTCATGATGCTCATCTATTCAAGGAGTTATCTATTCAAGAATGTCCACCTATTGTTAGCACTGGATGTCTAGGGGCAACCGCCCCGATGAGGCTGCCTGTTAATAATCGAGCCAACTTGTCTGCCAGATGGGCTTGTTATTTAAGAAGATATTGCAAATCAAGAAGCCCGAAGGTCCGGTTCCACGCTAGGTGGGTCCATATTCAAGGAATTTCTGCTAAGAAGAGGTGGCGACGCAAGTTTAAGGGCCATCAGTTGTGCATGCGGGGGTCCACTTCTCCTGCTTCTTCTTCATTCCATTCATCATCTTTTCTCCTGCTCAGTTCCCACCCTTGGGTGGTGTATCTCCCCTCTTCTAATCCTATTTTCGTGATTCTCTCCTCTCCTCCAAGGTCTGCGAACCCCCACTCCTCTTCTTCTCGTTCGGGGACTCCGAGTTTTCCACATTCCCGTTATTCTAGGCCATGGCCTATGCCCTCTCATCATTCCGATCCTGGGACACCCTCCGATTCTTCTTCCCCTCCGACATCTCCAAGTTCTAATTTTTCTTCCCTGACCTTGTCGGGTGTCTATGACTCTTCTTCCCCGACCCTGTCGACTTTCTATGATTCCTCTTCTCCGACCGCGTCGGATGATTCTTCTTCTCATCTTTCTACTTACTCCTCTTCACCCTTTCGGGGTTCTTGCCCTTTTTCTTGCTATTTTTTAAGCTTTAGTCCGCCTTGATCCCAACTAATTGTTGTCCCAAAGGTTCTCGTATGGACAAGAAGGGGGGATGAATTGTCCCGCCAAGCACAATGGTAATTTTTGAATTTAACGCAGCAAATTAAATAACTACCAACGCAAATGATGAATTGATGAAATACAATCTATGAAGAAATTAATTCTCTCAAGCTTACCATTCTCACACGTTCAACAAAAACAATGTAAACAAGCAAACCACAATCAACCACAATGCGAGACAGATTTTTAGGTGGTTCGGGACCACGACGGGCTCCCTACATCCACCCCTCACTAAAACAGTGAGGATCCACTCGCTTCAAATGAAGCACACGGAGCTTCCGCTCCAAGAGACACGGAGACGTCGTCTCCTACACGATCCACCACGGATCTAACCACAAACACAAGCTGCAACACCGCAGCACAAAGAAACTCAACCGTTCACCGACGGTTCCACACACTCACAAAGTCGGAGTTCAGAAAATGATAGATCTGATCAATACACACTTGTAAACCAAAATAAAATGACTCAAATAAGTGCAAACAAGATGTGTAAAAGAATCCCCATGAGTAGAAAGGGGTTGTAGAAATTCTTCTCTAAGCTTCAAGTCGGAGGGTGGCCGGATGTCGACGATGAGAACGTCCACGCGTTCCCCTTCTCATACCGCTCCTTTCTTTCTTCAGCCACAAGCTCCAAAAATGCTTGGATGTAGATCAAAACCTTCCTTCAAGAGATCCTCCTTCTTTTCCCCCTTTTCTTCACCTACAAGATAGAAAACAAGCACATTAGGGTTCATCTCACCCAAATTCAGAGTTCACATTCATATATATAGAGGAGTGGACAAAAGACACATAAAACCCTCCCAATACATGTTAGAAACCCCCTAATATGTTTAGGAATCAATGGGAGGTAGTTTGGTAAAGTTTAGAAGGGTTTTCATTGGGTTTAGGACACTCCCGGAAATCCCGTTCCGGAAGGGGTCGACCCTCGGGCAACTAGAGGGCGGCCGAGGCTGAAAATAATTCCAACGCTCAGGGGTCGACTGTAGATCAGAAATTAGACCTCCCCAAAATGGATGAGATGAACAAGTGATGATTTGATAAGATAGAATTAAATAATGATACAAGTGGGGGGTCACATGTAATAATAATAATCCGTGATCGCCACTGAGGCCAACAACATGCCAAACAATATGAAGATCAAATCAAGGGTATGTTACATACCTCAGAAATTCAAAGAGGGCCAAGAGTTGGCCTGGGTATTAACACACTATATCGTGCTAGCGCCTTCTTCAAGATCGTGCTATGTTGGTATGACGCGATATAAGATAGCGAGCGGGATTAATTAGAGTTCGTTCCTTCCTTGCTCCATGGCCAGCCAAGGTGCAAGGGCTCCACATATCTATTCTTCAGTGCCTGGGGTGTTTGGTGGTTTTTAAACCCCTATGGAAGGGCTAAAAATAGGTTTGGTGTGTGTGAATGTGTGTATTTTGTAAAAGGAGTGATTTTGAAAACAATATGCAATGTGATGTGAAGATTAAAAGAAACGAATTGGGGAGAAAAGTAAGAATGAGGAAGAACACAATAAGTCCTAGAATACTCCCTTGGATGTGGAAGGAGCGAGGAATTGTTGATTTGGAACAAAGAACATCCTCCTCCTGGTCAGGATCTCGAGTTGCATCCATTAGAACGACGACCAAGGGCCCAATTTATAGGAGGTGAAGCAAGGGCGAACCCTAGGTCGGAGTCCGATTCAATCAATGATTTGGTGTCTCAAATCAAGGTAATCCTGCCGATTAATGAGGGGAAATGACTCCTATTAGGATTATGAACCTTCCTCTAGACGAATCTAGCTTTAAAACTTACCAAAATAAGGACCCAAATATGAAATGGGGAGTCCGGGTCGGACTGGGTTTCTGACTAAGAACGCGCTATGATCATATAGCGCGTTCTTCATGAACGCGCTATGACGATATAGCGCGACCAGGATTGAGCAGCAAAATGATTGGAAAAGGAATAAACACCCATTGGTAAGCCGTTCAATCAAGTATTAAGTAAGAATAACAACCAAAGTGATGTTGTAAAGATCAAATATCAAGAAATAATGACTGTTCAAATGATCATTCAATTAGGTCCATAATGCGCTATGAACAAGAAAGTGACATGAGTGTATTGCGCAAGAATACCAAATTCAAGATGAGATCCAAGGTACGGAAAATGAATTGCAGGGCCAAGAATAGAGAGATATCCCATAAAATCAACCAATTAGAGATCAATTGGAGCATTAACTAGGAGAACAAAGAAATTGCTCAACTTATCGGCTAAAAACGGGTGTCTACAGATGTCCCTCCTTGATATCTGCTTTGCAGGGGAGCGAGGCGGAGGTGAAACGGAGGCACAACAGAGATAACACGGAGTTGTAGTGAAGGAGAGATGAAGTGGAAATATAGTGGAGCAGACTGATAAGTGGATATCAAGGAAAATAAGACACCCGTCACAACCGACAAGTGATAGGAATAATCCAGAAAACTCCGAGCTAACCACAAGGTCAAGCTAGCACTGGTTACTCCTGCCTAGAACGATAGGCATGGAACAAAGAAAAGGGAGCTGATCAACCTCTTGCACAAAAGAGGCACCCACAGTGCGTAGCAACTGCGAATTTCACTCAGTTAGTGGAATAGACGCGTGCCCGGCGGATCCATTGACGCCATCCTGGGGTTCACAGCTAATGAGTGGACCAGAAAAGAGATAATTTGAATTGGATTGAAAGGAGATAGACAAATTCCAGGCAAGGGTCATACTTACCAACGAGATCTAGCGCTCAACCAGGAGCAGTCTTTCAAATTCAGAATGGAATTGAATTTCTTTATTCAAGAACTTAAGCATTATTGATCCTCATTTAGGAAAAAAAACTGGGTAATGAATGCTAAAAAGAGCATGATGTATGCAGGGCTAAAAATAAAAGAAATCATTAAAACAAATGCAAAGAAAGAATAAAATATAAGATACTCAAGGATAATATTGTTAAATCAAACAGACTCGGGTCAAGAGTTATCCGTAACCACGACGTGTGAGATGAAGTCTGTCGTCCCCAATGCTATCCAACCTAACAGCCTATCCGACGATTAACTGCAAGTTTCTAGATCATCACCATTTTTGGTAGAGGGGAACTCAAATCCCGAAACATACAGAGAACCGACCGGTCCTTGAGATAATATAATAATGTAAATATCATATAGTAATGTAATAAAGGAAGGGATAAAGGAATACTTACCTGATGGTGTGCCATTTTATCTTTCATTTCCTGGGAACAAGATGCTAAGCAACAATGATGCAAACTTAAGCACACAATATCACATAAGCAAGAGAACACAAGTTTTATTCATTTCAAAACCTATATATTTTCATTGTGTTTTCTTTTTATTGTCTTCCCCCTTTTATTTATTTTTCTTCTTCTCTCTTTTTTATTTTTGTTTTCTTTTTTTCAAAGACCTAAGGGTAGTATTTCTTCAAGTAAAGACCATTCCAAGGGTGAGCCAGCTCTTCCCCTTCAGCATTAATGAATTTGTAAGCGTTGCCAGGATAAACATCTTTTATTACGTAGGGTCCTTCCGAATTAGGTTGGAGTTTTGAACGAGGTCCACCCGATTTTACAAAGATTCTCTTGATTACCATTTCACCGATTTTAAATTTTCTCTCAATTACTTTCTTTTGGTAAAAGCGTGAAAGTCTATTTTGGTAAATGCGCGCATGCTCGGCGGCGGCCAAATACTTCTCATCTAGGAGTTCCAATTGAGCAAGGAGAGATTCGCGATGCTCATCAATAGGGAGCTCCTTGTCCAATTGTACCCTAAGAGATGGAATAAGAATCTCATAGGGGACTACCGCCTCCATTTCATAAGTAAGGGCGAAAGGGGTTTGCCTAATAGGACTACGAATGGAAGTGCGATAGGCCCAAAGAGCTTCAACCAGCTTTTCTGGCCAATCCAGAAATTTATTAGCCTCACACGTTTTCTTGATAGTTTTGATCAAAGTTTTGTTAGTTGCCTCTGCTTGACCATTGCCCTGCGGATAATAAGGAGATGAATGATGCAATGCAATGTTATACCTGTTGCAGAGATCTTGAAGTTCCTGAGAGATGAATTGTGGCCCATTGTCGGTGACGATGATACTCGGGATGTCGAATCTTGCGATGATGTTCTTCATAATGAATTTGCAGACCGTTGACGCTTTAATCTCCACGTACGCTTCCGCTTCCGCCCACTTGGTGAAGTACTCCGTGGCCGTGAGTATAAACGATTTTGGTTTTGTGAGGAGGTTCGAATCACCAAGAGGTCCAAAGATATCGAAAGCCCACATGAAGAAAGGCCATGGGGAGGACATAGGATGGACTGAAGAAGCAGGAGAATGAATTTTGTCGGCGTGTAGTTGGCACTTGACACACCTTCGAACATAGATAGAACAATCCTCTTCTAGAGTGGGCCAATAGAAGCCTAATCTAAGGATTTTCTTAGCTAACATCTGGCTATTCACATGGCCACCACATACTCCCGAATGCGCCTCTTCCATGACCTTCCAAGATTCATCATCATCCAGGCACCTTAATAAAACTCCGGTGAGCCCTCTTCTATAGAGCACACCTCCAACCAGGGTGTATCTCTGAGCAACTCTTCGAATGGCCTTTTTCTCTTATGCAATAGCTTCTTCTGGATAAGACTGATCATAACAATATTTAGCAATCTCGTAATACCACGGCTTCTCTTCATCGTCCAATTCTTCCTCTAGATCCATCAACATGATCTCCTTATTCTCAATGATTCCACCTTGCTTAACCTTCTTGAGCACCTCCTCCTTAATACTTAGGAAAGCTGGATCCTTAATAGCTGGAGTGAGACGCTTGTGAACAATAATCAAATGGAAATCTCTTTCGGGAAGGAAAACCAAAGAAGAAGTAAGGGAAGCAAGAGCATCAGCTAGAATATTCTGATCGCGAGGAACATGAACGAAGATTAATTTGGTGAAAAGCTTGGCATAAGCAGAAATTAGTTCCTGATAGGGTTTGAGTTTAGGATTGAGCGTGCGACACTTGTTGAGCACTTGGCGAAGAATAAGCTGACTATCACCTACAATCCATAATTAGGTAACACAGAATTGATGAGCGGCCTCTAGTCCGGCCAGAAGAGCCTCGTACTCAGCTATATTATTTGTTACTGGAAATGCAAGCTGAGAGGCGAGTGGAATAGTGATACCCTCTGGTGATAGAAGAACAATGCCAATCCCCTTCCCTTTTGAATTCAGAGCTCCATCAAAATGTAATGTCCACATCGAATCGTGCTGATTGACGACATTAGTTCCTCATCTGGAAACTTCGAGCAAACAGGGTCAAATCTAGGGAGAGGGTGATGAGCGAGATGTTCTGCTATGGCATAACCTTTAATCACCTTTTGCTGAATGTAGATAATGTCGAATTGAGAAAGAAAGCTTTGCCATTGTGCTAATCGGTCAGTGAGAACGGATTTTTCAAGAAGGAACTTGATTGGATTCATACGGGCAATGAGATGAACCTCATGAGCTAAGAAATAATGCTTAAGTTTTTGCACTACCCAGACCAAAGCAAGTCTTCTCTATGACTGAGTACCTCTGCTCACAGGGATTGAGAAGCTTTGACAAATAGTAGGCTGCCCTCTCCTTTCCTTCTTCATCCACTTGCACAAGGACAGCACCTACAGAGTCATCCAGGACGGATATATAGAGAACAAGCGGTTTTCCTGGAATTGGCGGCCTCAGGACAGGAGGATTGGCGAGATAATCCTTCAATCCTTCAAAAGCTACCTGACACTTGTCATCCCAAATGAACTTGACTCCCGGCTTAGTAAGCTCGTAAAATGGCCTACACCTTTGTGAGTGCTGGGAGACAAACCGACGAATGAATTGTAACCTCCCGATTAATCTTCAAACTTCTTCCAAATTCCTGGGAGGAGGCATTTCTCTTATTGCCTTCGCCTTGTTGGGATCAATCTCGATACCCCTCTTACTTACGATGAATCCAAGTAATTTCCCCGACGAAACACCAAACACGAACTTCTTGGGGTTCATCTTGAGCTTATACTCCTGTGATCTTTGCAAGACTTTGGCCAGAACCCCGGGATGCTCAATCCTCGTTCTTGATTTCACTACCAGGTCGTCCACATACATCTCTATAAAAATGTGGATCATGTCATGAAAAATAGCCATCATGGCCCTTTGATAGGTGGCTCCAGCATTCTTAAGCCCAAACGGCATGACCACGTAACAATAAGTTCCCCACGGTATAGTGAATGAGCTTTTCTCCTGATCTTCCTCAGCCAAGCGAATCTGATTATATCCAAAAAAGCCATCCATAAAAGAGAGGGTCTCATACCCTGCCGTATTGTCGATTAAAACATCAATATGAGGGAGGGGGAAGTCATCTTTAGGACACGCACGGTTGAGGTCCCGGAAGTCTATACAAATCCGAACCTTTCCATCTTTCTTCATGACTGGGACAATGTTCCCCACCCAATTAGGATAGAGGACGACCCTAACGAATCTAGCTTTATGGAGCTTATCGACCTCTTCTTTCATTTTTAATGCCATATTAGGGTGGAAACATCTCAACCGCTGTTTGACCGGGACGGACCCTGGCTTAAGTGTAAGTCGATGTTCAATGAGCGCAGGGTCTAGTCCAGGCATATCTTCATAACTCTACGCGAACGTGTCCATATATTCTTGAAGAACCAAAATAAGCGTCTCTTCTTCGGAGGGCGGCAAGTTCTTGCTAATGAGAACAATCCTAGGGTCTTCCTTAGTACCCAGATTTATTTCTTTGGTAGGCTCTTCTACTGAGGCTGATGGTTCATCGAACCTTCTGATACCACTGGCAAAAGTATCAGCCTCGTCCTCATATTCTTCGTAATCTTCATCCCCCTCTTCAATAGGGTCTTCATCATTCATTATCTCATAAACGCCAAAGCCCTCATTATAAGCACATGTATCTTCATATTCTATTTCTGGCAGGATTTCTCTACAAATTCGGGAATGGCTAAACAGGCTTGGCATCTGATAGCTAACTCTCTAAGAAATCTACGGGGAATCTGCTTACCCTTGGATTTTCTAATAGATACCCTTGGACTCTTAGAACTAGGAGAATAAGAACAACTAGCCTGATCACTAGAACCTGTCAAAGAGGAAGGATGAGGGGAAAAAGTGGGTACAGAAGGGGATACAAATGAGGACCCCTCACCGGAGGGGTAGAGAAGGTCCACTAACGAATCCTGGAGGAGTGGCCCCTGGGTCGGGACACACTCAGAAAGAAGATAGGAGGTCTCCTCAACAGAGATGGAGGCTTGGAAAGTTGGAAATTTGGCATTTTTTT
Source organism: Amorphophallus konjac (assembly GCA_022559845.1). Lineage (NCBI taxonomy): Eukaryota > Viridiplantae > Streptophyta > Magnoliopsida > Alismatales > Araceae > Amorphophallus > Amorphophallus konjac. The sequence continues at coordinate 393,705,264 of CM040120.1, read as the reverse complement.
TCATTTTCAAGAATAAAGCAATGAGAGGAAGGAATAGTAGGTGGTGCTAAAATTGACAGATTTGAAAAAGATTGGATGAGTGATTGCCCATGTGGGGGCGTGATGGAGAGTTTAGAGAATTGCTCGAGGAGCAAGGGGGAAATTGGAGAAGAAGCTTGAAGCGAATCTGGAGAAAAGGTTATCAAGACCGCGGGCGGTCTAGGGACACCTGGAAAAAACATTTTATCAAGTAAATGGATAATAATTGTTGGATGGATGGATTTAAGAGAGAAAAGGCCGGCCCACAGCCTATCCACATTGAAGCCTTCTTCATACGGCACATCCGGCTCCCCGGTATCTGTGTAATTGCTTAACAGCTGCCTCTTATTAGTGATCATCGCTGGATTTTCAATCAGTTCATGAATCAATGGCAGCCATTCTGGATCAGTCGGCATGAACAGACAGCTCAAAGCAATGGTAATGTCATTCATGTCGAACCATCGGTACTAGTCACATTCCGGGTCATCCATTTTTCTTCTTTTGTCTGGCCGTAAAGACTCCAGGGCTTTATAGGTGTCCAGTGGGGCTATGTGGCGAGCAAACTGCCGTGCGTGTACATCTTGACAATCCAGCATGGAAGTAACTAGTATGGTTTGCTCATCATTATGAGTACCCCCTTTCACAAAGTGCATTTGTAGGGTCCATGTGAGAGGCTGTCGGTCTATTTTAAGAGTGGAAGTCATGACGGCCCATGGCCCATGTTCTTCTTTGCTTGGCCCGTTGTACCCTAGGCCACCCCGGGGAATCATCTTCTGGTGCCTGACAGGTTTGACTCGGCCATGAAGGTTAACACCCAAACCTTTCCCATTTTTGTACCCCATTTTCATCAAGATATTCCACCCTGGGGTATTCAACATATTTTTCTTCTTCTTCCCTTGGGGAGGTAGGGGTGTCATCACAGCTGATGCCGACTTAGTAACTGGAGGCCTTAACGAATCCTGCCGCGGGTCGGCAACATCCAACACTGAGAGCAAAGGCCTATTGGAAGGCCATATAGAAGGCACTGTCACGCCCCGAGCCTTTTATTATAGCGGAAGACTAACTCGGGGAGCGCGAACAGCCGGCATGGTAAGCTTCTTGCAAGCAAGAACGAGTAGAGCACAAGACAATCACACACATAAATGTAATTACACAATATTTACTCAAAATCCAACTTTATTTCATAATAATCAAATTCAATACTCAAATACAATCATTAATTCCACTTATTCCAATATACCAGACTCAAGAAAATAGGAAAATTACACAGACTCAATCTAAACAATTTTAGACTTCCTAAGTCTTAACTCTCATCTTGACAATACTTTCATTCACTCTCGGACCCGCTACTTGTATAACCCGAATCCGAATTCGAATCACTTGCATCTCCTGAAAAGATTGGAAATAGGTAATGAGCACACTTGCCCAGTAGGTATCTTCGCATCAACATGAAGGCACTATTAAAGTAATTAATATTTTAGCTCTAAAGAATAAGGTAAAAATCATGCGAATGCGAACAATCACGCGATTAAACCAAGTAACATGACAATCATGTAAGATAGAATGAGAGCAAGTACGATCTAGCAAGAATGTTATAAGAATATGATATTGGCCTTTCATGAACAAGAATGTATCGAGAATATACTAGCAAGCCACATAATCATCACTCTAGTATCTTTTGCTTATGAGCAAGTACTTCGTGAATTTCTGTGAAATATCAAGCAAGAAAGCCATGTACAAGAATGTCATGTCGTGTCGTATTGTATTGTGGATTTTCACTTATTTATAAAGAAAGTACTCCCAGCGCAATGCGACGAGTAGCATCATACCCCATGGTTTATAATAGTATGTTTCCGACAATCAGCCGAGGGGACTAGCATAGAGCCCTTGAATACAATCAGTGCTCGATCGCATCTTCAAATATAAATCAAGTTTTATCCACGAATGTAACAATAAAGTATGGCCAAGAATGTAATAAGTTCAATAAGCTCATGATAACAATAATTCAATGAATGAATGCTTTAATAAGAATTATGAGAAATCAAGAATGATTTATACTATGTTATGCTTATAGAAATAAATCGGCAGCATAACGATACATTCTTTATCTTTCATTCATTATATTAGGTTTCTTGATCAATATGATAAGTTCTAGATCAACAAGAGTCTATCTAGAACCTTGGAATATCAACCCTTAGTCCACCTTGGGTTAAAATACTCAAGCAGTGTGACGGTCGTGTACTAGGCCGTTACATGATGTGACGCTCCAGTATTAGGCCGTTACATTAGTCTGGAATCAGAACTAAGAAATCGGACTCAATGGAATGTGACGGTCGTACATGGGCCGTTAGATGCTCCTGACGGTCCAGCGTAGAGCCGTTACATTATTGATAACCAAAAACATCGATAGTGTAATCTAATCCATGGGCTTTAATGGTACAACCAACTCGGCGTCCTAGTGGGAATCCTAGGCTCGCGGAGAATTACGGAGGCCTTGAAACAAGATTTCCTACTCCATTGGAAGGAATATCCAATAGAGAGGTCCTCATGTCTAAGAATAATGTTCCTATAGTGCAAAGTGAACTAATGGACAACATACCGGAATATGCTCCATGTACTTAAAGAAATGACTCTATTAATAAATAGAATGTGTAACGATGTGAAATCATGATAAAACTCCGTCAATACAACAATGGAAAATCATGATTCAAATACAAAACTATAGAATTTATGGCACATGAAATTAACATAACTTAAAATAACCTAAGACACATTAGTCATGCAATTTGATTATGAATCAGTAACTAAACTTGAAGTCATGATAACATGTCCAAACTTAGCTATCTAAGCTTATTTATAAGTAAACTCTAACTGGTTATCATTCTGCCTCGGGCTGACAGAACACAGTGCCTGATGGTCTAGGGTGGGCGCGTTACAGTATTGTGATGGTTTATCGAGGGGCTATTATAGTGGTGTAACGCTCCTGTTGGGGTGCGTCAGAGACATTAGAACAAATAAAAACACAACAGAATGTGACGGTCTATCGTAAGGCCGTTACATGCATGTGACGGTCTCACGTTAGTGCGTCAGAGAACCTGCTGGCAGTAAACTAAAGTAAAGGTTTATGAAAACATAACATGCCTGGAAATCAACATACTACCACTGTCCTAGTCATGATAATGATGCATAGGCCAACTATATGCAAGGGTTTAGTGAATAGACAAGATAATACATTTTAATTTCCATATAGGGCTAAGAGGTGCATGAATGTATAAAACTATGAAATCATGAAATTCTTAGTCTATAATGCATGAAATCAAGCACAATCAGAGGGCCTTTATCCCTAACAAGTTATTTTTGCCAATCATGAGACAACCTACCTCTTAATACCTTTAAACTTCGAATTTAATGCTAGGTGCTACCCTTAGACTCTTGTACTTCTTTTGATAAATCAGCAACTTCAATCTACTCTATCTCCTCAGCCTCTTGACCTAAGGATGTAAAAATTTCAGGGTAAGAAGATGAAACTATTGGGTACAAAAAGTTCTAAAGGATCAAACTCTAATTACCTCGTTTAGATGTCCTAATCTCTGGATCTTCAGGGGTCTTACGTTCAGATTGCTGGGTTGCTAAGGTTGAATCAACAACTTTGGAAGCTTCTATCTTCTTGGTTGCTTGGTCTCCTAGCATGAAATTTGGAGAACTATTAGTCTATAATATACTAAACAAAATCTTCTAAAGAACTTACTCGAAATTATGACTCCTTACCTTGATTCTTCACGGGCCAAAAGTAAGGGTCGCTCAGTTCAGAACTAGGTCCTATTTATAGGGTTTTGGTTAGGGTTTGAAGATTAGATCGATTCTAGAGTCCTTAATTTGTCAGAAACTAATCCCTATGAGTCCTTAGCAATGTTATATGCTATCCCAAATCGATCTCTTGTAGATAGGATTTCAAAGGTCCAATCATTTTGTAATTTCCTCACCTTACGGAATCTGCAGGATGTAACGGTCGTGTTTAGGTGCGTTACAGGGCAGTGGCGGTCGCCCGATAGACCGTTACATGTAACGTGTATAGAGTTTTAATTTAATAAAACTCTTTTATTCATTTATCCATATAATTATCTTATATAATTAGTATTTATCCTTAAAAAATGTGAATAAGCCAATTACCCTTCTAGAATATGGGCCAAACTTGATGGGCCTGGTCCATAAACCTTTTGGATAAATATTAGATAGGCTAGGTTAACTAATTAGCTTTTTTGAGCCTTATATTGACTTATTAATCCAATAACCCCTTCATTAATTTATTTAAGCCTTTATAATTTCCAAAAAAATATTTTATAATTCAAAAATTATTTATAAATTCTGGGGCACTACACCCTCCCCCACTTAGAAGAATTTAGTCCCCAAATTCAATATATGGATTTCAGTGAGTGTACTTACAGTTAAATAATTATGGGAATCTTTTCCGCATGGCTGCTTCGGTTTCCCATGTTACTTCATATGGCCATGTTTCCTTCCATTGAATCTTGACCATAGGAATAACTTTATTTCTTAGTTGACGCACTTTTCGTTCCAGAATCTTTATTGGCTTTTGCTCGTACGTCATATCCTTCTGAATTTTTAGATTGTCATAAGTAATAATATGGTCAGGATCATATACGTACTTCTTCAGCATAGAGACGTGAAATACGTCATAAACCCTTGCTAATTATGGAGGTAAAGCCAGTTTGTAAGCCACTTCACCAATCCTTTCAAGAATTTCAAATGGGCCAATGAATCTTGGAGTTAACTTCACTTTAATGCCAAATCTTCGAATACCACGACCTGGAGAAACTTTTAAATATACATGATCTCCTACCTGAAACTCCAAGTCACATCTTCGATTGTCAGCATAAGACTTTTCCCTATCTTGTGCCATTTTCATTCTTTCTTGAATGAGCTTGATCTTCTCTGTAGAATCTCTGATAATATCGGGGCCTAAGAATTGTCTTTCCCCTATTTCACTCCAACATATTGGTGATCGACAGCTTTTTCTATATAAGGCTTCAAAAGGTGCCATTTGTATGCTGGCTTGATAACTATTGTTATATGCAAACTCTACTAGAGGCAAATGATCATGTCAACTACCTCCAAAGTTGATAGCACAAGCCCTGAGCATATCTTCTACTACATGATTCGTTCTTTTCGTTTGACCATCTGTTTGTGGATGAAAAGCTGTGCTGAAATTCAATCTAGTCCCTAGTGACTGTTGTAGACCCTTCCAGAATTGTGATGTAAATCGAGGATCTCTATCAGGTATAATAGTGACTGGGACACCATGTAGTTTGACAATCTCCTTTATGTATAATGCTGCTAGAATATCCACAAACCATCGACTCTTTATTGGTATGAAATGTGCGGATTTAGTCAATCGGTCTATGATTACCCATATTCCATCATGTCCACCTCTTGTCTTGGGTAAACCCATAATGAAGTCCATCCCTATACTCTCCCATTTCCATTCAAGAATACTCAAGGGATGTAGTTTACCTGCGGGTCTAAAATGTTCTGCTTATACTTGTTGGCAGGTGAGACAACGGGACACGGAATCAGCTATTTTTCTCTTCATATTGGGCCACAAGAAATTTCTTTTGAGATCTTGATACATCTTTGTTCCTCCTGGATGAATTGTGTATTTGGAATTATGCGCTTCATCTAGGATCACTTTCTTCGTAGCCTCATGACCTGGTACACATATTCGGCCCTTGAATAACAATCTTCCGTCATTGAAAATAGAAAAATCCGGCCTTTGTTCAATATTGGCTTTAATTTCTAGTAATATAGGATCATCATTTTGCAGCTTGACCAGATCTTCTATCAATGTAGGTTGAGCTCGGATATTAGCTATGAAACAATCTTCTTCCTTTATGTCAATATCTAAGTTCAACTGAGTAAATTGAGGAACAAGGTTAGTTACACTTATCATAAGACTTGATAGCATATCCATTGGTTTTCTGCTGAGTGCATCTGCTACAGCATTAGCCTTGCCAGAATGATATTGAATAGCAAAATCAAAGTCTTTGAGATATTCTAACCACCTCCTCTGCCTCATGTTAAGCTCTTTTTGAGAGAATAAGTATTTCAAACTTTTGTGGTCCGAGTATACCGTGAACTTTTCTCCATATAGATAATGACGCCAAATTTTGAAGGCGAAAATAACCGCTGCCAATTCCAAATCATGTACAGGATAATTTTCCTCGTGACGTTTCAATTGTCTTGAAGAATAACAGATTACTTTTCCATTCTGCATGAGAACGCATCCTAAGCCAATGCCAGACGCATCCGTATACACTTCGAATCCACCACCCTCCATTGGTAGTGATAAAATAGGAGCTGTCGTAAGATGATTCTTAAGTTTTTGAAAGCTCTTTTCACAGTCCTTTGACCAGATAAAAGGGTTTTCTTTTCTTGTGAGTCTAGTTAAAGGAACCGCAATTTTTGAGAAGTCCTTAATGAATCTCCTATAATAACCTGCTAAACCCAGAAAGCTTCTTACTTCAGATACAGTCGTTGGCCGACTCCAATTCTTGACAGCTTCTACCTTAGAAGGATCCACATCAATACCTTCCTTTGAAATAATGTGGCCTAGGAATGACACTTCCCCGAGCCAGAATTCACACATATTGAGTTTGGCATAAAGCTTGTGTTCTATGAGTGTTTGTAAAGCTATTATCAAATGTTGTTCATGTTCTTCTTTTGTCTTAGAATATATCAAGATATCATCAATGAAGACGATGATGAACTGGTCCAGATATGGCTGGAAGACATTGTTCATAAGTTGCATGAATGCTACTGGGGCATTAGTTAACCCAAACGGCATTACTACGAATTCATTGTGGCCATAACGACTTCGAAAAGTCGATTTATAAATGTCCTCTTCCTTAATTCTAAGCTGATGATAACCTGATCTGAGGTCAATCTTAGAGAAATATTCTGCCCCCGAAAGTTGATCGAAGAGCTCATCAATACGCGGCAACGGATACTTGTTTTTAATTGTAAGCTGATTCAGTTGCCGGTAATCGATGCATAGCGTGAGAGAACCATCTTTTTTGTTGACAAATAGGACAGGCGCACCCCACGGGGATGTGCTAGGTCTGATGAAGCCCTTATCCAGAAGTTCCTGCAACTGCTTCTTCAATTCCTTAAGCTCTGTGGGGGACATCCTGTAAGGGGCTATAGACACATGTGATGCTCTTGGAATGAGTTCAATAGTGAAGTTCACTTCCCTTTCGAATGATAAACTGGGTAATTCGGATGGAAACACGTCTGGGAACTTATTTACAATAGGGATGTCTGCTATGATAATTTCTTTGGACTATGCAATAATGACAGTAGCAAGAAAAGCTTCACATCCTTGCGAGATAAGTTTGCAAGCGTGAAGTGAGGATATGAGAGTGGGGTGTTTTTTGTACTTGATGCCAAGAAAAGAGAATCTCGGAAGACCGGGCTTTCGAAAGGATATAATCCTGTTTTGGCAATTGATATAAGCATCATGATCTACAAGCCAATCTACCCAATTCTCTCATGGTATTGAAACTTCTTCCTTAGCTCATAGGTAGGGGTCCTTAAACCTTAGACTTATCCTATGACATGATTTCTTTCCCTAAGTCATGATACTTAGGCTCTGATACCAACTTAACTGTCACGCCCCGAGCCTTTTATTACAGCGGAAGACTAACTCGGGGAGCGCGAACAGCCGGCATGGTAAGCCTCTTGCAAGCAAGAACGATCAGAGCGCAAGATAATCACACACATAAATGCAATTGCACAATATTTACTCAAACTTTAACTTTATTTCAGAATAATCAAATTCAATACTCAAATATAATCATTAATTCCACTTATTCCAATATACCAGACTTAAGAAAATAGGAAAATTACACAAACTCAATCTAAACAATTTTAGACTTCCTAAGTCTTCACTCTCATCTTGACAATACTTTCATTCGCTCTCGGACCCGCTACTTGTATAACCCGAATCCGAATTCGAATCACTTCCATCTCCTGAAAAGATTAGAAATAGGTAATGAGCACACTTGCCTAGTAGGTATCTTCGCATCAACATGAAGGCACTATTAAAGTAATTAACAATTTAGCTCTAAAGAATAAGGTAAAAATCATGCGAATGCGATCAATGACGCGATTAAACCAAGTAACAAGACAATCATGTAAGATAGAATGAGAGCAAGTACGATCTAGCAAGAATGTTATAAGAATATGATATTGGCCTTTTATGAACAAGAATGCATCGAGAATGTACTAGCAAGCCACATAATCATCACTCTAGTATCTTTTGCCTATGAGCAAGTGTGGGGATGGTTTTATTTCATCGTTTATTTATTTATTTTATTATGTGTGTTTATTGGTTTATTGGTTGGTTTGTTAGGCATGCCAGTCACAGGAGTGACGATTTATTATGCGCTCGACCTGACTTGGTCAGTTGATTGTGAAGTCTGAGTCGGGACCAAAAGTCCGCCATACCATAAAGGCTATGACGTTAATTACGCCCTTCCTAAGAAGGACAACCCTTGATTAAACGCCAAAATAGGAGGCCACTCGGGGCGGTAATAAAAAAAAAAGAAACATTGCATGATATTGAAGCTCTTGTCATTCTAAGAATGTAATTAGGTAAATGACAGACTTATTATATCAGCATGACCTCCTCTTGTGTGGG